>JAINUG010000655.1:0-92296 GCA_029706075.1 Aldrovandia affinis | reverse complement strand
ATTTGTGTAAATGAACTCTGAAACGTTGCTAGGATGCTACCCATTAAAAACAATGGTCGCGCTAGCATTGCGGTGACATTTTTTAACGTAGCGGTAAATCTAACGGTTTAACCAGTGTAAAACGTCGCAATGTATTCGATTTGATACCCGCCTCAATAACTAGGCCTTTTCCCAGTTCAAATCGGTCCAGAAAGTTTATTTCGTGCATCTGTGCTGGCAACGGTGCGAGACTAGTAGCGAACCAAAGTTTTGTACGGAAGAATAATAAATAAAGTTTAATAAGTATGGAAGCGAAGAACAATAGAGTGCCTTTTGCTATGCAAAAGGCACCCTAATAAGTATGGCGGCGAAGAACAATAGAGTGCCTCTTTGCATTGCAAACGGCACCCTAATAAGTATGGAAGCGAAGAACAATAGAGTGCCTTTTGCTATGCAAAAGGCACCTAAGCTAGAAAAATTCCACTTAAATTTTGAGGGTGCCTTCTCCCCACACACAAGCAGTAATACATACACACACAGATGTGTAGGAGAGGAGTAGAGAGTTACGCGTATGTTCAGTGGAAGGTGTGGGAGTAAGATGAAAATGTTTTGAAGATTTCTTTTCACACACAGCGTCACACACTTCATCACTTTGAAGTAATGTTTCATTAGCATACTAACAATACCTAAAATACCTTGATACTCATGTGTGTGTGTGTGCACGCGTGTGAGGGAGTGTGTGTGAGTGTGTGCGTGTGAGTGTGTGTTTGAGTGTGTGGTGTGGTTTGTTAAAAATTTGTTTGTTTGGTTTTAAAAACTTGTGTTTTTAAAACAAGTTGGAAAAATGATTTTAATGTAGCGGAAAATCTAGCGGTTTAATCAGTGTAAGACTTCACTAGGTATTCTCTTTGATACTCCGCCTCAATAACCAGGCCATTTTCCCAGTTGAAATCAGTCGAGAAAGTTGTGTAAATGAAGTCGGAAACATGCTAGGATGCTACCCATTGAAAACAATGGTCACGATAGCATTGCTGTGACATTTTTTAACGTAGCGGTAAATCTAACGGTTTAACCAGTGTAAAACGTCGCAATGTATTCGATTTGATACCCGCCTCAATAACTAGGCCTTTTTCCCAGTTCAAATCGGTCCAGAAAGTTGTGTAAAACAAGTCGGAATCATGATAACTGGCTATCCAGTCCTTTCAATGGTCACGATAGCATTGCTGTGACATTTTTTAACGTAGCGGTAAATCTAGCGGTTTAACCAGTGTAAAACTTTGCTAGGTATTCGCTTTGATACCCGCCTCAATAACCAGGCCTTTTTCCCAGTTCAAATTGGTCCAGAAAGTTGTGTAAAACAAGTCGGAACGAAGTGGTGTGATCTTTTTTCTGTGAAGTTAAGCCGTTGCTTAGCAACGGGTTCGTCTGCAATGCATATCAAGCCGATTTGAAAATAGAACCGGCTCTGTTTTAAAAAGTAAAGCATATATAAACATTCTGTAAAAAAGGCGTCTTAGTATAGGTAGTCCTCTCCCGTTTAAAGTTTGAATGGTGTCGGTATGATGTAAAATGACGGAGCTGTGATCAAATATAAATCGCCCTGTCTTATTTTTTGACGTGGTTTTTTTTACCTAACATGGCAGGGAATGGCAGTTTTACACAGCATTCTCTGTACTTTTGGGCGATTTTTTCAGAAACCGTCCTATTTCAATGGAAGTAACATTGGACGAGAGAGGACAAAAATGCCTATGTTTTGGTGTATAAATTGTGCCTGTAGAGTGTAAGGTGTGGGAGTTATATGATAATGTTTTGGAGATTTTGGATCAAATTTGCACCTGGTCAAGCCAGAGGCCATTGTGACGTCACCCACTCTAGCTGTGAACATTCCACTCCATTCACTCCAATGTTAAATGGGATCTGGCATTTTTTTATAAATAAATCTTCCAAACATTAGCATCTTAGTCCCACACCCTTCCACTATACATGCCCAAAATGTAGGCATTTTTGTCCTCTTTCATCCAATGTTAATTCCATTGAAATACAAAGAGAGTACTTCTAATTTTGCACTTTTTCACAATTTCCCATGCATTGTCAATGGGACCAAAGAAGGGACGTTTTCGCACAAGTGCGATCGCTAAGAAAAGTAATAGCACACGATTCCCGTCCGAGGCGCACGTTTTGATGTATTTTGTGCGTCTGTGCTGGCAACGCTGCGAGACTAGTAGCGAGCCAAAGTTTGGCGGAAGAAAATAAAAAAAAATAAAAAAATAAGTATGGCGGCGGAGAACAATAGAGTGCCTTTGCATTGCAGTGTGCTCTCTTTTGCATAGCAGGCACCCTAATAAGTATGGCGGCGAAGAACAATAGAGTGCCTTTGCTATGCTCTCTTTTGCATAGCAGGCACCCTAACTAGAAAAAAAAATTCCACAGAAATTTTGAAGGTGCCTGCCGCCCACACACAAGCAGTAACGCACACACACACACACACACAGAGGAGTAGAGAGATACGCGTGTGTGTGAGAGAGAGAGTGAGTGTGCGCATGAGAGAGAGTGCGTGTGCATGTGAGCAGCGGTGTGTGTGAGTGTGGAGAGTGTGTGTGTGTGTGTGAGAGAGAGTGTGTGAGTGTGCCTTCAATTCAATGGCAGTCACATTTAGACTAATCCATCGCAGTGTTTCCCAAATCTTTGTACTGGAATAGATCAAATAAGTAGAAGTGGCAACAAAAAATGGATCAGTAACACCAACACATATGGTCAACATAAAACAGTGTCATAAAGTTGACATAAGAGGTGTCATAAGTAGTCGTTACAGCTTACGTCAGTTTATGGCAACATGCCTGTCACTTGTGTTATCTGACAACACTGTAATGAAACCTTACTTTATTATTATTTCAGAATAATACATTTTATTTCCCCATGTCAAAGCACTGAAATAGTAAATTAGACATAAAATGGCCTGGTTTAGTTTAAAGCTCACTCACCAACATCAAGGTACAGGCCGAGAGTGAGATGTTAGTATCAGGTTTTAAAAAAGCTATGTTTTGTTTCCAAAACTATAGACCCTGGAATGTACCTGCAAAATCAGGGGATTTGTAGATGGACAAATACGCATTGTTAGTACACATACTTATTAACATAGACATCAACAGAGATTATTGTCTCAATCTCAACACGTAAAACACATCATAACATGACTATGACATGGTAACCTTATCTGGACAAAGAAGTGGGCATATGTACATCAGTAAGAACTCAAAGTAGTACAGACATACATTGCAAGAGCAAAGATGTGGCAGTGTGTAAAAAGATCTAAAGATCTATACATTGTCTACATCAAAATAATTACGCAAAGAATAGGTCAATAGAAAAAAAACAAAGAAAAAAAAATATATATACACACACACACATGTGCATACATATCTACTTGACAGAGGCAGTCTCAACGCAACAACACGTAAAACACATCATCACATGACAATGACATGGTAACCTTATCTGGACAAAGAAGTGGGCATATGTACATCAGTAGGAACTCAAAGTACTACAGACATACATTGCAAGAGCAAAGGTGCGGCAGTGTGTAAAAAGATTTAAAGAACTATACGTTGTCTAATTATTTGATGTAGACCAATAAATCAATAGAAAAAAAACAAAGGAAAAAAATATATGTATACACACACACACACATGTGCATACATATATACATGACAGAGGCAGTCTCAACGCAACAACACGTAAAACACATCATAACATGACAATGACATGGTAACCTACACATCGGTTATGAACAAATAATTAACTAGCCATTGCGTGGTAACAGTCTTTGAATCTAACACAGAAACCCGGTCTTGGTTCTCATTCTACGACAAATGAAGCGCTAGCTCCCACTGCCGACGAAGTCAAAATACAGTATATCGGAACGTGATAACTGTGATACGTTTGCAGCACACCTGATTGAAGGCACAAGTCTGGTCGCGAAATGTAATGTGATCAATCAGTGTCTGCTTTTCAGTTGTGGCAACGGAGACAAGCTGGCTATAGCCTCGGGACTGAAACAACTCCCGGATGGCTTTCTTCGCGCTTGAGAGCAGGTCTTCATTGAAGTCTCCACAAACGACGACAGGCTGGCAATCCATCGTCTCCAAAGAGTCCAAAAGGCTTTGCATGTTTGGAAGGAACGTGTCGAGACCGAAATTTGGTGGTCTGTACACTGCGGCTATCAAGGCTCTGACCGGGACTCAACTTTGACGACTGAGAATTCAAGATCCGTCACATCGTGAAAGTATCTCGGACCTCTGCCTGAAGACTGCTCCTGCAGTACACCGCAACTCCACCTCCATCTTTTGTAGCCATGTCCACTCTGTTTGTGTAGGACACATGTCTGTTGCGCGCAAACATGTCATATCCCTCCAACTGGAACTTTGGGGAAACAAACGATCCGGACAAATGGGTTTCGGTGGCGCATAAAACGTCGGCAAGCCCGAGCTTGTGGTGAGACTTCAAGTCCTCCATGTGCGGTGGAAGTCCTTCCGCATTGTGATGGACGAGTGTGCCTTTTGCATAGCAAAATGGGGGCGGGAGGGAGGTTTTTCAACTTTTACAGTTGCTGTTTTACATGTACCAGATACATTTTTTGAGAAAACTCCATAGTTTAAGATTTACGTATTCCGTGAGGCTATTAGACTGGTTATAAAGGGTACGACAACACTCAAGAGAGGCATTAAAAAGCCTCCGGACTGGTTAATAGCTTTCTTTTTTCTTTTAAGCGATGTTTTTTTATTAGCAAAAAGCTTAATCAATACCTTTCGTCTTTTCAACTTATTGAATTGCCCCGACGTTAAAGGGATGTTACCTCTCAGAACATTGAACGCTATTTCACAAAGAGTGCGAATGAGTTTGGAGGATGCTGATTTTAAAATAGCTTTTTTTGTAGTGGCGATCCTTCAAATGAGGCTGTCAGTAAAGGCAGATTTCTCTGTAAGCAAGTAGACATGTTGAAATTTTTATTTTCAATATATTTATGACTTTTTCTTGAGCACATAGACCATCAGCCACTCCCATGAGAACAAACCTGTTCTGATCCTGTAATCCTCAGGAGTTTGAGGTTTTAAATCCACCAAAATACATTCAATGAAAAATTCAATGAAAAAATTGAAACATTTGATGTGCCAAAACACTGATTTGTTGTTTGTCCCTGGGGGGTTTTAAACACCACCATATGATATGCATTACGATTTATTGTTCTACTTGTTTTTCCTTGGAAAAAAAAGATTTTGCAGCAAGTATATAACACTCAGATTTATGTGATGGGTATATTTTGTAATATTTTGTATATTCCTTTATTCTCGCTAGCCACATCCATTAGATTGTAAATTACCAACACGTTTGTCTTGTGCACAGGAAGCAAATTATCGTCACACAAAGAGTCAGGAATTCCTTCAACAAATGCATGAGAAGGAGAAGGAGTGTTGAAAGCGTGCATCAAACCCCCCAGCACCAGTATTTCCTAGAGATTTAAAAGCCATATGGCAGTGTGCTGAAATCCAGCAGGAGCACACATTGTTGTACACAACCCTGAACCATTTTGTTACTGTGGTGTTTTTTAAAATGACCCCCAGTTTATCCCAGACAATCTTTTGTTCGCTAGTGATAACCTCCATGGAATCATCCCGGTGTTGCACAAAATGTTCAACCAGACTCGTGAGTGACTCTACAGAGGCATTGGCATGGTGTAATATGATCCCTTTAGCTTTCATTTTTAGATTTTCTATTTTGTTTTGGAAATGCTGATGCATCAAGCCAAATTGTTAGGAGGTTGGCTGTGTTTGAGTCAAAACATTTTGGACACCGATAGTAGAAACATCCGGCAACCTCAGAGTAGAGTCAATGTAATAAGGACCTATTTTATTCTCATGGTGGTTGAGAGCTTGCTGTATAGGAACCTTGGAGCTAGCTGACAAATATTCTAACCATTGAATGGATGCACTGGAGACAGACTTTTGTGACCGATTGTATTTCTCTGTAGATGTCATGGTTATGGTGTGTCTTGGCAAAAAATTGGTCCTGAACATTTTCATGCATACAGAAGCAATAGTAAGACACTGCAGAGGATCAGGGCCTCCACAGTTCAACACCTCAGATCTAAACCTTAAACACACTTCCCGTAAAATGACTACGTCGTTTTTACAGTACATGGCCATTTCATTTCTCAAGTCAAAAACTCCACCAGACACAGAAACATAGCAGCCTAAAAAATCTGACCTTTCTTACGCCATCATAGTATCAACCCCATAGTACTGAGATGGGGCCTATGTATTGTTGGTTCTGTATAGTGTTCCAAAAGAGGGGGAAATAGCCCTTCTTGGCATTTGTAAACCACAGGGCCTTAGGCAATTCTACTCAACTTCATTGGCAAAAAACTGAGACTGTCAACGTACCGCTGTTTAAAATCGGTATCTATAAAGCATAGGACTTTGCTGCCTTAAGCAATGATCTTTGGGGTAAAGCCTTGTTTAACTAATTCATTCATCATCAAGTAGGCATCATAACCCCTGGAATTATATGCGTTTAATGTGTATCTGCTGTATTTTGGCTGTATTTGCTCAAAAAGGCCTTGGCACACGTGTCACCCTCTGCGAGCCAGCATTTTCACTTAAAATCTATACAGCACATTTAGTTGACTATGTGTACTCCAGTATCTTTCCTGCTCTCAAAATCATAACAAATGTACTTTTTGCTCCTTGGGTTTGGCGGGCTGGATGAAACACTCATGATGAACGTTTGGGATAAACTTCTCTTTGCATGAGAAGCAATGATCAGTCACACATTTATGTTTATGTGGTTTTGGCTTAGCAATGTTAACAGCATGGATCTATTACAGCAAGGGCAGCATTTGATCAAGTCACACAGACTAACTAGTTTGCCGCTAGCATGTGGCTTTACTACTTTATGTAGCTCAAAGCAGTAGCACGATGTATAAGCGCAGACAGTCTGTGTAGCGGGTGTGCTCTGGTACGTGAGCATCCGCTACAGAAAGTGACGTGGATAAGAAGGTGATTAGTTCCTGGAGTTAGAGACTTGAATCTTTAGCTCAGCGAGCTAAGTCGCTCTCTTGTCGTGTCGAAACTGAACCAAGCTCCATTACATTGGTGCCATGACTTATGATAATTTAATGATCTCTCTGGGTTGTCTGTGGCATTGATTATTAATATAATAATAATATAATATATGCCATTTAGCAGACGCTTTTTATCCAAAGCGACATACAGTAGTGAATGCATACCTTTTCCGTATATGTGGTCCCAGTGGGAATTGAACCCACAACCTAAGCATTGCCAATGCCATGCTCTACCTATTGAGCCAGACAGAACCACTGTATTAAGACATACATTACAGCTGAAGGCGCATGAAAGCCCTTGTAACAAACAAGGACAACTTCCTGCGCTGCTGCCCTCTGTTGGGGTTACGTACAATCTGCACCACTAGCTTCAAGGTTTCATCTGTAAGTATATCAAAGTTGCTCTGTACAACATTCTCAAGCATTGTGAGAAAAGCATCTACATTGACTTCACCCCTCGGGAAACGGACCGAAACATGATTCATTGAGTATAACATTTTGCATAACTTTCAATGGAGCCTTGCAAAATGAAAAGTTTCTACTGTAGGGTCCAAGTGTTCGTGGGCTTGCTGTTCATTAATTTTATTAGCCGCATGTCTCATTTAAGGGGGTGAATCCTTGTTATTTAAGACATCAATCATCTCTAATAAACAAAGATTAGTATCCTCCTCCTGTTCAGAAATGTCAACACGCAATCTTTTACTGCCATGTCAATTTCGCCAAAGACTGAATTCTGCTGGGGGTTATGTGCTGTGTAGCTATTGTTATTTTTGGAGGTGCATGGATCACTAATTTGATTAAGCACATGTCAGATTAATTATTTCTTCAGGTGGTGATCGTGAGAGCTCTGCTTCATGGACTGTATTTTCTGTAGGGCCAAGTCATCGTCCTTGTACCAGTTTAGTGTTCACCGTTTGTAGTCCAGGACAAGTTGCGCTGGCCTTGAATTCCATCACCGGATAGCCTGCCTAGTGAATGGGAAAAATCTAAATATTCCTTAATTACATCCGCAGCACAGCAAGAGATTGCAGGACCCTCTGGAATTTCTAGGTCAAACAGCTAGAATAAATAATAAAACAAAAACATGTCAGACAACCCGATTTCAAAAAAATAAAAATACATAATAATAATAATAATAATAATAATAATAATAATAATAATAATAATAATAATAATAATAATGTTTATATCAATCAGGGGTTCGATAGAGGCTTGTCCAATACTTACTGGACTTATTTCCGAACGTGTTTTCCAGTGCAGGGTCTTGTATAGAAAGCAATTATTTGTCGGAAATTTCAGTGTGTAGCATAAAAAAGTGTATCAGTTATAATGACATTTACCAAAGCCTTTGTAAATTATGGCTAAAACATTTTAAAAGTACATACCGTCTTGGATAAATATTCTAGCTTTTTTCGCTATAGTTTCTTCAGACACCTCTAGGGATGGAAACACTGAAAAATGATAACAAGATATTAGTTACTTTTCAGACAAAATCCCAGAAGAGATAATCAGATTATATGTAAAACATATTTGTATTACCTTTGGCAATCTGTGAAATGTTTGGGTTTTCTAAAACAAGCATAAAAATGTGTTTTAGTCCATGCTTCTTCACAGGTAATTAACAGGAATGCCAACCTTTAAAGATAAAATAAAAAAATCTGTGTTCATAACTAAACCCCAAACTTAAAACACTGATTTTACTAACAATATACAATAATAAACATAAGCCAAATGCACAAATTATTTTTACTTACCCCATGTTTCATAAAGTCTTTTGCCCCTGTTGTGGAAAATTAGAGTCTTTCCCGGTTTTCAGAATCTTTTCAAAGTATTTTTTAAGTCCTTTTTGTTAATCTTTTCAAAGTCCGTTTTGTTCAAGTATTCAGAAATCAAATTATTTTTTAAGTCCCGTTTTGCTCAATTTTCCGAAAAGTAGAGTAGAGGTTTCAGGAAAAAGATTTTCAAAGTTTAGACTTTATTTCAGATGAAATCACAAAGCCGAGAGCAGCTTGCAAGTTGCTCCAATATTCCTTTGTTTCACAAAAGTGTATATACTCAACTTAATAGTTACATGATTGGTCAATTCATTCGTTTACCTCATTAGCTTACCTTATTGTTTTACTTTTCTGGCCATTTTAATTGGTATTTTAGTTATGCGTAATATTAATCACTTGAAAATAATGGTGGTTTTATCCATAAATGGCTATTCCCATCTCTCCATCCCTCCCCTGGGGGTGGTCCCTTCTCAGCTGACTTTTACACCATATTGGCATTTTACCAAGTGCTTTACTCATCACTTTTCTAATGGTGGTTCCGCCAAGCTAAAAATAATGATTTATCTAAGCACCTTATATGGAATTGTATCTTACTATTAAGCAATGCTATGCTAGAAACAGTGACACAAAATAACTCAATACATTCTGTAATACATCCTGTGACCACGTACAATTCTACAAACATCTTGTAACCACCTATACGTATACAAACATCTTTTGACCGCATATAATTATACAAAACATCACCTTTCAGTGTATATGAGTGAGTGATTGTGAGTTTATATAAACATTACTTTCAGTATATTTGTGTGAGTGATTGTGAGTTTATACTTTAGTATATTTGTGTGAGTAAATGCAAGATTACATTCTCTACCTAGTTTCAACTCTAACAGTGAATTTCTAACAACCGAATTATAGGAATGGTTAATATGTCATACACCAGTGTTGACATCCTATCCTACTGGGTTATACTGTACTATTTTGAGCTCCCACAGCCGGCTCTCGTCATTCCTCCCCCAGCCTTGCTTAGCTTGCCGATTGGCTCACAAATCGCCTTACTGTGGCAAGAAAACTGCTTCCAGGATCTAAAACCCCCCCCTGGTTTGGGGGAAACATCCGTTTGGCGTTCTGCAGAAACCTTGGATGAACACAGGCTTGAGCAAGGGACCCATTCATCTTGAGTCTGGCTCAGAATGCAGAACCCAGCTGTGGTCACTTCCTTGCTAATCTTCTACTATGTTTTGACATTTATTCTTGGCTAAATAATAGTTTACAGTTGTTCTTGGCTAAATGATAGTTTACAGTTGTTCTTGGCTAAATAATAGTTTAGGGCTCATAAAGCGTTTGATCTAGAATAAGGCTGTATCAGCTCTGAAACTGCAAATGTTTTCTGTCCTGGGTTCTCTGTATTGGCTTAATACAGATCACATTATTTGCATACATTCTGACCATACACAGTCCACCGTCTACAAGCTGGGTTATTACATCCCGCTTTTTCCATTGTTTCATACAGGGACATAAGCACTCCTGTGGCTGACCCCTGGGCTTCAGGTTGTCTACTCGGCCCTGGTCCATCACTGTCAGTCTCATTTTTGTCTGTGGAGGTGATATTATCTTCCTCACCCCCTTGTGCCATGCTTGTTTGTGGGGTTCTTCTGGTTTTGACTATGTGTGTGAACTCTGACACAGTGACTAAGCCAATTTATCTGCAAAACTTCAATGCTCTGTTTATTCAGCTTTAGCACCCCCTCCACCTTTACTAATTACCTTAAGTGTTTTATAACTTGTCTGTCATAGCCGTGATGCCTTGCATTATTCTAAGATAATGTTTTTAAGGAGACCCATTATCGCCCCAAAGTACCTCCGTTCACCTTAAAGATGTTTTTATATCTTCAAGGGGTGATCCTGGGGTAAACAGTTCAAAGAATATGTTTGTAATTTAGATTATGTATTTCACAGATTACAAACAAATGGTTGATCGTCATTGGCCTCATAGCCGTTTGGCGATGCCTAGTTTTTGACGCACTTTCAAAAGACGTAGAAAACCGACTCACTTGTGTACAATATAGCTTTTTCTTAAATTTTAAGGCTAACAATATAAAACCTCACACACCCACCTGTCAATAACTTTGATTGATTACTTAAGGGTCAAAGGTGACATTCCTAAGTGACAGTTATAAAAGTAATATGATAATCATATATCCTGGTCTCCACCTCCACAATGCCTCTGTCCAGAAAATTGAGAAGAGCTCTCTTCAGAGACTGGGTGGGAGTCTTAAATGTTTTGGTCTAGCCTATGGTGGATAGGACAAGACTACCTGTGAGCTTATTGCCTCTTTCTTTTAGCTGCTATAGCAGGTTTGTCTATCTCAAAATGTGTCAATGAGTCATCTCTCATCTTCCTCAGGGCATGTAGAGACACACTGACTACTTCCCAGCAAAGCACATAGAAAGAAACACTACACTAGCTATCGTGCAGGTGCAGATAACCAACACCAACACACACCACAGGTGCAGCCAGCTAACCATTACCAGTAGGTAATTGCAAATTACAGGCAGTCCGGATTACGAACGTCCGGTTTACGGACAACTCGTATTTACGAACGGACTGCCATAAGGCCTATTATACTTCAAAAATTGAGTTAAATGCAATGGTTCGTAATAACGAACGCATGCACTACTTTGTGATGCTCATGAAAACATTGCGTGGTTTCAGTGGTTCATCGGCTCAAGGAACAGAGATCACCGTCCATTATTTTAAGTCAGATCACAGTCCTGTTTTTCTCTTTCTCAGCTGACTTTTACACCATATTGGCATTTTACCAAGTGCTTTACTCATCACTTTTCTAATGGTGGTTCCGCCAAGCTAAAAATAATGATTTATCTAAGCACCTTATATGGAATTGTATCTTACTATTAAGCAATGCTACGCTAGAAACAGTGACACAAAATAACTCAATACATTCTGTAATACATCCTGTGACCACGTACAATTCTACAAACATCTTGTAACCACCTATACGTATACAAACATCTTTTGACCGCATATAATTATACAAACATCACCTTTCAGTGTATATGAGTGAGTGATTGTGAGTTTATATAAACATTACTTTCCAGTATATTTGTGTGAGTGATTGTGAGTTTATACTTTAGTATATTTGTGTGAGTAAATGCAAGATTACATTCTCTACCTAGTTTCAACTCTAACAGTGAATTTCTAACAACCGAATTATAGGAATGGTTAATATGTCATACACCAGTGTTGACATCCTATCCTACTGGGTTATACTGTACTATTTTGAGCTCCCACAGCCGGCTCTCGTCATTCCTCCCCCCAGCCTTGCTTAGCTTGCCGATTGGCTCGCAAATCGCCTTACTGTGGCAAGAAAAAACTGCTTCCAGGACGAAAACCCCTCCCCCTGGTTTGGGGGGGGGAAACATCCGTTTGGCGTTCTGCAGAAACCTTGGATGAACACAGGCTTGAGCAAGGGACCCATTCATCTTGAGTCTGGCTCAGAATGCAGAACCCAGCTGTGGTCACTTCCTTGCTAATCTTCTACTATGTTTTGACATTTATTCTTGGCTAAATAATAGTTTACAGTTGTTCTTGGCTAAATGATAGTTTACAGTTGTTCTTGGCTAAATAATAGTTTAGGGCTCATAAAGCGTTTGATCTAGAATAAGGCTGTATCAGCTCTGAAACTGCAAATGTTTTCTGTCCTGGGTTCTCTGTATTGGCTTAATACAGATCACATTATTTGCATACATTCTGACCATACACAGTCCACCGTCTACAAGCTGGGTTATTACATCCCGCTTTTCCATTGTTTCATACAGGGACATAAGCACTCCTGTGGCTGACCCCTGGGCTTCAGGTTGTCTACTCGGCCCTGGTCCATCACTGTCAGTCTCATTTTTGTCTGTGGAGGTGATATTATCTTCCTCACCCCCTTGTGCCATGCTTGTTTGTGGGGTTCTTCTGGTTTTGACTATGTGTGTGAACTCTGACACAGTGACTAAGCCAATTTATCTGCAAAACTTCAATGCTCTGTTTATTCAGCTTTAGCACCCCCCCTCCACCTTTTACTAATTACCTTAAGTGTTTTATAACTTGTCTGTCATAGCCGTGATGCCTTTGCATTATTCTAAGATAATGTTTTTAAGGAGACCCATTATCGCCCCAAAGTACCTCCGTTCACCTTAAAGATGTTTTTATATCTTCAAGGGGTGATCCTGGGGGTAAACAGTTCAAAGAATATGTGTTTGTAATTTAGATTATGTATTTCACAGATTACAAACAAATGGTTGGTCGTCATTGGCCTCATAGCCATTTGGCGATGCCTAGTTTTTGACGCACTTTCAAAAGACGTAGAGAAAACCGACTCACTTGTGTACAATATAGCTTTTTCCTTAAATTTTTAAGGCTAACAATATAAAACCTCACACACCCACCTGTCAATAACTTTGATTGATTACTTAAGGGTCAAAGGTGACATTCCTAAGTGACAGTTATAAAAGTAATATGATAATCATATATCCTGGTCTCCACCTCCACAATGCCTCTGTCCAGAAAATTGAGAAGAGCTCTCTTCAGAGACTGGGTGGGAGTCTTAAATGTTTTGGTCTAGCCTATGGTGGATAGGACAACACTATCTGTGAGCTTATTGCCCTCTTTCTTTTAGCTGCTATAGCAGGTTTGTCTATCTCAAAATGTGTCAATGAGTCATCTCTCATCTTCCTCAGGGCATGTAGAGACACACTGACTACTTCCCCAGCAAAGCACATAGAAAGAAACACTACACTAGCTATCGTGCAGAGTGCAGATAACCAACACCAACACACACACCACAGGTGCAGCCAGCTAACCATTACCAGTAGGTAATTGCAAATTACAGGCAGTCCCCGGATTACGAACGTCCGGTTTACGGACAACTCGTATTTACGAACGGACTGCCATAAGGCCTATTATACTTCAAAAATTGAGTTAAATGCAATGGTTCGTAATAACGAACGCATGCACTACTTTGTGATGCTCATGAAAACATTGCGTGGTTTCAGTGGTTCATCGGCTCAAGGAACAGAGATCACCGTCCATTATTTTAAGTCAGATCACAGTCCTGTTTTTCTCTTTCTCTTACCCTTACAACGATGCCTCCAAAGTGTAAATCCAATGCAAGTGCTGGTGATGCATCAAAGAAAAGGAAACCAATTACCATGGAAAGTAAAGTTGAAATAATAAAGAGATCAGAGAGAGGTGAAACGCCATCAGCCATTGGGAAAGCTTTAGGCTACAGTCGGTCAATGATTGGAACAATTTAAAAAGATACAGGAGAATAATAGAGCACGTGAAAGGCCATGTAAAATGTAAAAATGTAATGCCATGCCCAGATTAATGCCATGATTATTACCAAGCAACGCAATGGTTTAATTATTGAGATGGCAAGGCTATTGATAATTTGGATAGAAGACCAAAGTCAGTGTAATATGCCTATTAGTCTTTCTTTAGTGCAAGAAAAGGCTCAAAGCCTTTTCAATGATTTAAAAGCTGCTCGTGCAGCAAGTGAAGGCGATTGCAACTAATAATTTGTTGTGAGTAGGGGTTGGTTCAATCCCTTTACATTGAGAGCAAATTTACATAATATTAAAGTTGAAGGTGAAGCACGAGTGCAGATGTAAGTGCTGCGAAAGTAGATCTCCAAGTCCATCATCTTCTGCATCATCCAGTTATTATTGTTATCATAATGTTACCTCACAAATTAGTGTTAACCTTTAATCATGATCCTTTTTCTTTGTTTCTATCTAAACTGTTTTAACTGTTTCTTTAATGGTTAATTTACAGTACTGTATGTACATAGTTACTTTTATTATTAGCCTACTGTATTATTATTATTATTAATAATATTACAGTATTGTTATTATTATTACAGTATTATTATGTACTGAATGTTATGTTTAAGATGGTTTATTGTATTTGGAAGCTTTTCTTAAATGTTTTATATGCACAGAAAGGTAAAATAAATACTATACTAAGACAAACATTTGACTAAGTTACGATTAATAAGAACTGCATGTACCTGTTCCGATTTACATACAAATTCAACTTCAAGACAGACTTAAGAACGGATGTCGTTCGTAGGCCGGGGACTGCCTGTATTAAAATTAATATTTATAGTGATCCCAAACAACCACTACTGGATGCAACTTGCAAGTAGCCTGATAAATCTATCTAACGGCAGTATTTAAAAATCAGATCTTCTGACTGACTGAGACTCCCACCACTAGACTATTCTCATTGGAGTCACTCAGCAAGTGAGGCTAAAAACCATGGAATACAGGCAGCTTTGTACAGTAGTGAAATTACAGTGTGTACTGATCAGAGAAGTGACACCACTCTCCTGCTGCGTCTTCATATTTTATAGTACCAAACCATCCAATCAAATATTAGTAAAACATATTATTTCAATGTGGCATTTTTATGATTGGCTGAATTGACGAACAAAATTCAAATTTTTTTTTTTTTTTTTTTTACAGTTTGGGATGAAGCTGGGACACTTGGCGTTGGTGGGGGTTGCAGTACATTTAGTGGGGCATTCTCTCCCCATGCCCATGTCTAGAACTGGCCCAGATTTGTCCCTAGTTCCCTCCTGCACTTGTGGAGAATATAATCGGCAGATATTTTAAGAACTGAAAATAGAGCAGCTAAAAATCATTTTCATTTTTATATTGCCATGGCAGAATAATTGTAATGACAGTTTGAGAATCATCTGGTCAAAATTTAATGACACTCAAAATCGACGTTTGAATCTCAAGGCGTGAATGCGAATAATAAACAACTAACAATAAAAACCTAACCTATCCTAGCTAGGTTGTATGCTACCTAGCAAGCTAATGGAATCAACTACCAACTACCACCGTACAGGATATTTATATGTGTGAAGAATTGAAGAGATCATGTATAACTTGGAACAAGTAACAGTACATTTTCTGTCTTTGAATGAGTCATAATATATATTAAATTACAGGAGCAATACTCTGTGTAAGAAAATGCATGAAAATGCAAAAGTGACATTTATGCTGCCCTTGCCTTCATCTGACAAAGTAGTCAGAGCATACATTTTCCTTTGAACAAGGGGGGTTGATTGTGGGTTTTCAATTTGAAGTGTACCTGTGGGTGGAAGTAGGTGGGGTTACATTCGTTTAATTTTTCACTAATATCTATAACAGTTTTGTTGTTTGTAATGGCTTATAATGAAAGAAGAAACCCACAGTGCTGGATACTATCTAGACCAGGCATCACTAGAAAGAGCTGGGAATCTGTAGCAGGTATAATATTGCCAAGACTTTGGGCTTGTTTTTGTCTGGAGTTGTTTGAAACATTTGAGAGTCATGGGTTATGTTTTTTTGGGGGTTTGTTTTAGAAATGTGGTTGCTATGGAAAATCCTATCATATATACATTTATGATAACTATTTCCCCAGATGTATGTAATAATACAGTCTTTTCATTAGATGCAATTAAAATAACCTGTTGTTAGAGGCAATTTGCCCTCCCATGGATCCCCACATGAACCTACCCACTCACACACACACAGACCCTATTGAAGGCTCAGGTTGTCATTTCTGTCGTTACCCTATCGTAATTAGCATTAATGAAAAAAACTCACCCATTAACCAGAGCTCTCACCATTTCACCTGAACTTGCGCCAATCACGATTTTGGCTATTTATACTGACAGCATGATGAAACAAACTATTAGCCTATAGGCTGCTGTGTGTATGTGTGTATTTATGAGTATATATATATATACATATAGCAGCTTATAGTCTAATAGTGTTGGCCTTGTTTTGGGCTTGTTTTTGAAGAGGAGGTTGCTTATTTGTCTTACAAGAGTTGACAACACTGAACAGGAAATTTCCACCTTCCAAAGTCGACTAGACTTTTGCAAAGTGGTAATGTTGTTGCATTGTGTAGTAGATCCAGGCTTTGGCCTTTAGGTGATGTGTTGATGTTGCTGTGGTGTGGTGGTGATGGTGTTGTAATGTAGCACCTCAGAGGTGCATTAAAATAGTCAAGTAAAGGCTTTTTCCTGTTAGTTTTGTGTCAACCAGATGGGGATTTCAATATGAGAAGACCCCGACATGGACTCAAATAAGTGTGTCCAGCATAACCACCTAGCAAACACTATCAGGGAAGTGTTGTTTTAGTTTATTAAAGACAGCTAAAGTTAAGTAGCTATAATAGCTAGCCAATGTTAGCTAATGCTGTAATGTTAAGTTAGCTAGCTAGCTATGTTATCACTAGTTTTGTTAATGATATCGATATCTACCTACCATTACGAGTTGTAAAATTAGCTGGTTGATTTGCTAATATTTCGCTTAATGTTACCTTTTGTAGGATGCAATGAAACCTGTGTCCAATGCATAGAAGGGAATGCATGTGGATGTAAATGTCATCAGTATGTAGGCTATGATATCGATAGTTTTATATGGCTGTCAGGTAGTTAGCTATATATAATTTACTAATGTTAGCTAGCCTGTTCTTGTATTTAACAAGAAGCTAACTGAGTTAACTAGATTTTGCTAAATGTAATTTCATATCTTTTTGAAAGTATCCCCTTTTTAAAGAGAAGAATTCTTTGAACCATATTTTGTATTCAGGATCTGCAGATAGCAGTGAGACATAAGCTATAGTGATCAATAGATGGCTCTTTATCTCAAACGTTATGATTCAAATGTCAGCCACCTAAGTGGCAGTGCCAGTGGACGTGGATGTTGGGGTGCCGGTTGCCGGAGCAACATTGGGACCTAGAGCGGTGGGTTAAGCAGAACACATTGACCTGTGCGTACCAGCAGGTGGCAGCAGAAGCAGCCAAGCAGCAGCAGCAGGACAAGTGGAGGCATTACCATCGGCCGAAGGACATCTCCTTGGTAGCAGGAGAAAGGGTCCTGCTGAGGAACTTCTGGAGGAGGGAACATGGTAAGCTGGCCCCGCTGTGGCTATATTGTCATTTGGCACCTGCGCACCAGGTTTCTGGTGTACGAAATCCAACCAGAAGGCGTGTGACAGACCACCCACCGGAACCATCGGAGGCCCTGTGCGGGATGGAAGGGGGACCAGGCCTCTCAACCAGAACCCCCAACCCCCCGTGAAGACCGGATTGATCCCTACTTCCCTGATGTTGAGATGGCCTTGGGTCCTGCCCCATAGAGCAGCCAGTAGAGGAGGTAATCCCCATTGCATCTGCCTGTTGAGCCAGAAGGGTGGCCTCCTTGTCACTCTTTTTGTGAGACAAGGAGACATCCCCTGGTACATAGCTGAATGTTAGTCGGGATGACTAACTAAAAAGCGGGGGGTGGATGTCAGTAATTTTCACAGGTTCCCCAGAGCAGGATTTTGAGATGGTCCCTGGAGTGCTGGGCGGAGCCATTTCATTTAATTATTGGGTGCTAATGCGGGGAACCTGCCATGGATTAAGTCATTGGGGCTGGGTCTTATTATATAAGCAGCTCACCTGCGGGACAGGGAAGGAAAATTGAAGAAAGCATGTTGTGTGGGGTAGGGGGCATTCCCTTTGTTTATTTATCTTTGGCCAATTGTTTTTTGTTTTTGTAACATTTTGTTTTCTGTGTCCAATGTCTGCGGTGGATCGGTGGTGCAGACTGCGGGACAGACAGGACAGGATACGTGGAGCCGAAGGTCATTTTGGAGCTAATTTGGGGGATTTCCCTCCAAATCCAAAAAGTGTTTTGCAGAGCTGGCTGGGGCGAGAGCTGTGGTGAAGCATTGAAGGGACAGTGAGTAGGACAATTCGAGTAGAGGTGGCACTGTACCTCTTCACAGACCAGCCTAGAGTGTTGGTGACCCTTTTCTATGTGTGTTGTGTGTGGTGGGAAGGGGGGTTATCATTTTTTGTGGCAGTCTCCCACCGGCATTGCGGCGTGGTTGGGGGCTCCACTGTATTTAGCTCTTTTTGTTGTTCTATGGATGATGTTAATGTTGGATTAATGTTACCTTTTGCAGCATGCAATGAAAATATGTGTGTCTGTGCTGTGTAGGGTGTGAATGTGCCAAATAAGGGTTTAGCTCGAGGTGGCCCGGGCAGTGGAGGCTATTGATTGGGTCTACAGTGTGGAAATGTCTGCAGAATGCCTCCATGCATGTGAAATTGTGTCTCTTTGGGTGTGTGATTGTCACAGTGTGTATTGTGTGGTGTTTTGTGCACATTTACCTGGGGGGGGCTTCTGTACTACCTGGTGGGTCCTGGGAGGTATTTCCGCAGGAGGGGGAGGAAGAGAAAGACCCTGAATTAGTCCTTTTGTACATAGTGTGATTTTAATAATTAATTGTTAGACATTTTATTGTTAGAGACATTTTATTATGCCCTATCACATGTTGGTATGCTCTTTGGAGAGTGGTGGGTCACCTGCAAAAACCAAAAAGTGAAAAGTAGATTAGTGTGACGGACAAAGGTATTAGTCAAACTTAACACAGTGCTGAAAACGAAACACCTCTTCCTCCATTTCCCTCATTCTCTATCCCTTGCTCTCTACCCCCTCCCCCCATCTACTACGTATATATTATGAAGTAAATGAGAAGTAGAGTAAGCTAGAGAGCAAGGTGAGGACAAAGTATTGGGAAGCAGTCCATGCCTCATTTTCATTCCAATATGGCTCCCAAGTCAATAAGGTCCAAGTGTGAGTACATGACATATAATGCCAATGATTATAACAACTTTGGGCAACCTTGTACACAGAGGCGTTGTTTGTCAACAGGCAAGGCAGGCAACTGCCTGGGGCCACCAGACCGTTAGGGGGCCCCCGAGGGCTGACAAACTTTACCCCATAGCAATGTCCTTTTTTCTCATTTTTTTAAAGATTAGAACGTTGTATTTAATTGCTTGACATATAAAGTGACCAGCTGGATCACGACAGCAATGTCTCAAAATGTGGCAACCGCAGACAGTGACTGCAGCAACTCCCTCCCCTTGGCTTAAACAACCAATGGGTTTGCAATGACATCTCAGTAGGAAACCTCCCTAAAGGACCCCACAGGGCGTCGTAGCAGGGGAAAATGGGGACTGACTACCCAGGGCCCTAAGCGGGAGGGCCCTTGAAAAGCCTGGAATGAAAAAAAAAAAAAATTGTCTGCAATTTTACATTTCTAAGTAATTAGTGTCATTACTAAATTATATTGGTTGAATAAATAGCTTGAGAGACTGAACTTTGTATCCATAAAAATATTGAGGCCTCTGGGCCCCTCCTCAAAAAGCAAAATGGTTTAGTCCGTCCCCTGCACTAAGTAGGTATGTTACACCCCGTGCGCAGCGACAGTCTAGATGTGCCTGTGTCCCTGTGCAAGCAATTACGAGACTATGGCCGTACCCCCAAAAATGCAGGCTTTTCAAGGGCTGTCTGCGTTTTTTCCCCATGTCTGCAATATAACATAGTTGAAAACTCGATCCTCCATCTTGTTTCCGAAATTTCATTAATCATTGCTCGGTTTGATCATACGCTACACTTCAGAGATAGACTCGTGTTCAGTGCTTTCAAAATGACATATCATCAAGTTCAGGACTAAATAAATGGTATCCAGGACGTTAACTTAATATTTGATCTTGTTTCTGGTGAAATTTCATTGAAATCTGTCGATGCGAAATGTGATATTTTTGACCCGGAATGTGAGATATCTTTGCCCAAATGCTCACTGCCTGCCGGTTTTTGCCGTGTCGCGCGCAGCGCAACATGTAATTATGTGATTAATTGATATGTAATGTAATTTCAGATAATTCAAATTAAGATATATCTTTTTTAGAATGGTTCAATCTGTAATTACTGAAAATATGGGGGTCAATATGGAAATTTTAAAGATTACCATAACTTCCTTAAAACGTAATATATGAGAGTGAATAAGGTATCAAATTCAGGCTAGATTTATAACATCTCAAATTTTTGTAACATACCTACAATAAGATTCGTCCCCAAACACTGCTAATCACACTGGCTGGTGCTGATGCTGGAGCCCGCAAGTTTCAATCAATCATGTCTTTCCAGAAGAAAGTGAAGTCGGGGTATCAAAAAATAAAAGAAAGGGAAAAAAGGCAAACTGAGGGAAAACAGCTGCTCACTAATTTCTTTCAAAAGAAAGGTAAGCAACTTGCTAACACTGTTTAAGAGTGGTTTAAGCTAATATAGGTACATTGTTTCGATTGAACTAGGACTGTCAACGTTAACACGTTAATGCATGCGATTAATTTCAAATAGATAACGCGTTCATTTTTAAAAAATCGCGATTAATCTCATTTCAGTTTCACTCTCGCTACTGGCTGAAAGCAATCGCAAATGCGATCAAACATACTACTGGTGATGGTGAAATGCATTGAAACTTTGTTTTTGAAGACTCATTTGATCCAGTTCTATAACAAGACAAGCTAACGTAGCTAGCTACATTATGATAGTTAGCTAGTTAGCTGGTAAATTAAGCAGAATCTAGCCTGTAGCCTGTTTCATTGTATATTATAAGGTTAAGAGGCTAATAGCAATCCTGTATGCTTCATGCTTGTAGAAGGGCCTGTCCTTGTAGCAGAGAGTGAGCAGGAAGAAGATGTGATCGAGGCAGAGAGTGAGCAGGAAGAAGAGGCAGAGAGTAGCAGTAGGGCTAGTGAAGAGGATGATGGAGGTGAAGAGAGCAAGGAAAATGAAGGTTGCTCTGAGGGTAGTGAGAAGACTGAGGAGAAGACAGAGGAGGAAGTGGAAAAAAGTGAGGGGAATGCAGAAGGGTATTTGCCAGAGGACCCAGGACTATGGCCAGAGAATCTCACTAATCTTACTAATTATTTGTTTAAATGTGGTATAAGCAGTTAATTAGCGATTACCCTGATAACCATTACAGATTCATGTGTATAGTTGTTGATTCAAACAAAAAATCCAAAAAAATTCTAAAGATGAGTGAGAGTTATGGATCAAGACAGGAAGGGGGCCCACAAGACTGCATATGTATAGGGCCCAGAATTGTGTGCTACGCCCCTGGGGCCCCATGTCACTCCCCTGGTGACGTTCTCTCGCGTCTCCAAGTTTGAATCAGTCAGTCGAATGAATCCAGAAATGAAAACTGATGAAGAGGAGCTATGTTTCTGGAAGCGAAAAGAAAGAAACAAAAAGAAGACGAGGAAAAAGAAAGAAATACAGTGGTAAGTGGAACAGATAATGGCAGATAATTATGATTAAGTATAAAATAACTGAATGCTGAACGAATAAACACCATTAGTCTAACGCTAGCTGCTGCTAGCATTTTACCAGAAGACGGGAGAACGATGCTAAGCTAGCGGCGTTAGACTAATAGTGTTTATTAAGTTTCACTTTTTTTTTGTTAGCTCACCTAGCTATATGTGTGCTAGTAGTTAGTAGTTAGACAGCTACGTTTGATGTTTTTCCATACTGTGCACCCTGAAAGCTGAATGTTTTGTGTCATTAACTAGCCACTGGTTACCGTGTCTTGCTGTTTTACAATTACACTAGCTAGTAGCTAGTTAGCTAACGTGTAGCTTGCTGGCCGGATAATGTTAGCTAGCTTGCAGAGCTGGACCCACTAACGTTATATCACTTTATCTCTCCTCAGGATCATTATGTATGTTTCTGACAGCAAAAGGGAAGGATAAAGTGCCCCCTCCAATTGCTGATAATGAAAACTGTAAGTGCAGTATTACACTTTAATTGATAACATGCCATGCCCTCTAAAGTTTCATTATGATAATATATACCCTGTTTTAGTTTTTTTGTCATATCAGTTCCGTCAACGTCCACCTCCAGTGAGACAGCAACACCTGACCATGATGAAGATAACACGTCACCCCCTACCTCAAGCAGTAGCATCACCACCACTATAAAATGCTTGACCACATCAGAAGACCCTGCACAATGGCCAAGTGTCCTAGGCCATACTGAACTGTGCGCAATAGTAACAAGAGGACCTATACAGGTCAAAAGATATAGTCTTCCCCAGAATTCTGAGAAAAATCCACGTAGATTCACAAAGGAACACTACAAAATGGTCATGAAAATGGGGAGAAGATACAGCGAACATGGCTTCTGTATTCAGTTAGCATAGACTCATTCTTCTGTTTTGCGTGCAAACGTTTTGGAAAACTGGACAATGCACTAACCAAAGGCGGATTTAGACATTGGAAGAACCTAGCTAGTCATTTAAAGGAACATGAGTATTCAAAGACACACATTACCAATATGAAGAGTTGGCATGAACTCCAGATGAGGCTCAAAACTAAAACAGCCATTGATCAGATTTTGTCATGTTTCACTTTAACGTATCTTGTTCTGAGCTGTTTTGTATTCACCACATCACCAGTAAAATATTTGAACTGTGATCCTGTCTCTGAGTCGTGCGATTGAGTCCTCAGCCTAGTGGTTGTTACTTACACACTGACCTTGCATGTGTACACAGAACTGAGATAGATTAGGGCTGGACCAAGCATACATTTTTCATTGGTGTCACATTATTTATAACATAATGGCGATGAACGCTGGTTGGAGGGGCCCCCTGGGAATTTTTACCTAGGGCCCCACCAGACTCTAGCAACGCCCCTGCTTGTACACAAACATTTCCAGTTTGTATATACGTAGCGCCTCCCTAAATTGACAATTACAATTTACACACCATGTGTGCAAAAGCACACCTACATACCTGGGCCGGTTCTAGACATGGGCACCGGTGGGGGCTATGCCCCACCAGCTTCATCCCAAACTGCAAAAATAAAAAGTATTTTTTAAATTCAGCTGATCATAAAAATGCCACATTGAAATAATATGTTTTACTAATATTTGATTGGATGGTTTGGTACTATAAAATATGAAGACGCAGCAGGAGAGTGGTGTCACTTCTCTGATCAGTACACACTGTAATTTCACTACTGTACAAAGCTGCCTGTATTCCATGGTTTTTAGCCTCACTTGCTCAGTGACTCCAATGAGGATAGTCTAGTGGTGGGAGTCTCAGTCAGTCGGGAGATCTGATTTTTAAATACTGCCATTAGATAGATTTATCAGGCTGATAGCGAGTTGCATCCAGTAGTGGTTGTTTGGATCACTATCAATATTATTTCAAATCATTTTAATTTGCCAGGCAATTATAATTAATAATAATTTAAAATATAATTTAAAAAACAATTTTTGTATTGCCTGGTGGCAGTGGTTAGCTGCCTGCACCTGTGGTGTGTGTGTTGGTGTTAGTTAGCTGCACTCTGAACAATAGCTGCCTGTTTCTATACGCAATCCAGAGATTATTTTGTTTTTAGTGTTACTTTCTCTGTGCTTTGTTTTCTCCCTCCCTTTCTCTGTTATCATGCACAGATTTCTGGTTATTAAGCCTCGCAAACCCCAATGCTACTGTTTCGGGCCAGCAGTCAACAGAGGTAGGCCCCATGGTGTCTCACAGGACTGATCCTCGACCCAATGGCTCCCAAGCAGCTGCCTCGCAGCCCAATTGCCCAAGCACTGCACCCCACAATCCCGTTACCCCATGCACTATGCCCCCAGACAGGTGCCGCAGCAGCTGATAATAGCCGTGGTTTGAACAAGACAAAGGATTCAGCAAGCACGCATCTAGTCAAAGAGTGCTTTAACCTGGTCACAATTGCAACAAAGGGAGGTGACTAGGGAAACTACTGCAAATCTCCTGGGGCCCACCCAGTTAGAACCACCTATAAGAGTTTAAGGAAGTCTTTGCTGAGCTCTACCTTCTCTATGTAACTGCACTTGCATTTGAAGCATCATCTGCAGCATGCAAGAGCTCTTTCTCCACTTTGTCCCGTGTCCTAACCTCCTTCAGTCATACAATGTTACATGAGAGAAAGAGAAACAGTCATTCTGGCTCATGAGAAGGCCATAACAACTGGGCTAAACAACAAACCCAAAACAGAAACCAAGAACAAAACTAAATTAATTTCACAAGAAGGACAACAATTCAGAAATTACAACAGCAATACTATATAGACAAGAAATGCAAACTAAGATAAAGGTGACAACTCTGGGGAAAGAAACAAATAAAAATAGAACAGATGAAAATGAAAATAAATGTATGAGTAGAAAACACAGCAAGAAAACAAACAAACAAAACAGATACATCGAGGAACAAATAAGTAAACAAAAAGAAGAAGAAAGAAAAAAACTTATTGACTTAATATTTGCCCTTTTTGTGCTAAAGCTATCCCTCTCATCAATCCTGGCAATAATGCATTCTAGCATGTAGTATTGTTTCACATATTTCTTAAAAATGTTTAAATGTAGCTCTTGAACGTTTTGTGATTTAAAAATGAAAGCCTTAGCCAGAAGTGTTATTATATTGTGCAGCTCTCCCCAGCCACATCAAAAAGGCCAACACTTTGCCATCCTTCAAGAAAGCTCTCAAAACCCACCTTTTCACTATTGCTTTTATATATATATATATATATAATATATGCCATTTAGCAGACGCTTTTATCCAAAGCGAATTACATAGTGAATGCATACATTTTTCAGTATATGTGGTCCTAGTGGGAATTGAACCCACAACCTAAGCATTCCCAACGCCGTGCTCTACCAACTGAACCACACCAACTGAACTGCTCTACCAACTGAACCACACAGAATCTAACCTTCTACCCTTTCTCCTTCCCTCCCTCTCACTTCATAGCTCACATTTTATATTTCCCTTCCCTTTACTCATTTACTTTTATCTTTTTATATACATATCTAATAAATATAGTTTTTCCTGTGTTTGTAAAGCATCTTTAAGTACTTAGAAAAGTGCTATAGAAATGTGATGTATTATTATTATTATTATTATAAAAATGCATTTTCGCCTATTTTCTGGGATATAATTTCTCATAAAAACTTAAATAAACAAGATATCAAAACTTCCTTCTGTAATTGTTTTAGGAATACATCCAAGAATCATCTCCTAAAATATGGTGACAATAACTTATTCATAAATGTAGAAAACTGAAAAAGTATGAGCTAAAAACCTAGTTGAGGAAACAGGCATCAAATATTGGCATTGTTGATTGATCGGCATTGATATCAACATGTAATAAAATGTTATTTTGCCATTTTTAATTATACAGTGATAAAATACATTTTTATTCAGCAAAATATGGAAAATCTGAAGATTCATGGGTGGACCAAAAATATTGGGTGCGTCTTGCTTTAACATCTCTCTTTTATTTTCACAGCAAGCATCTTTTTGACAACCCTAACCCTAACCCTAATCCTAACCCTAACCCTAAATTCCATATGAATAGTAGTTTCCTGACAAGCAATTTGTAATATGTTATGATGAGGTATGACTTCTGGGGGTTTGTGACAGATGGAAGGGTACAGTTCCAGTTGACAAATCCCATCAACTATGACCAATGACCTTTGACTCCCATGATGACCCCCTGACTCCAAAATCCTACCTCAGCCACAAAGAAGAGGAGCAGATACAGGTGTTGGGCCATACAATGAACACAAAATGTGACGAAAGAAAAATAAACTGCTGTAATCAAGTATCATATTAACCCTTCAAAAGCACAGTCTTTTAAACTTTGACTGTCAGGTTGTAGGGTCCTTCTGATGTGTATCAACAATGGAGTTACATTTTCAGCCTCTATTTGGTGTCCACACTGGCTGGACTCTAAATTTGTAATGTTAAAAATAGCTCAAGCCATCCTCGTGTCTACCATATCACCTGGCCTCATTCTGTAAATCCTGACATAAGCAGCTTCCCATATTGAGGCAGAACTACACTTCCCATACTTTCCATTCATAAAACTGAATATTTTGCTGAAAGAAAGTGACGTTCTTGGTTCAAGCACTGTCCCGCCAGGGATTAGAACGAGTAACCTTTTCATTACAAATCAAATAACACTGTACTGTACTGCACTGCTGTCTCTTTCCCTTAGAGGCATTGCAGCTGAAGTAAACATACTTCTCCTACACCCCCGCCCACAACCCAGTGACTGTGTCCACTTTACATGATTTATATCTGACAACAACTGATAACCTGTGGGCATCTGCCATGACGTTGGGAGGAACTAATGTAGCAGTAACCTGAGTAACTCTGCCTGGCTTATACTTACCCTACCCCAGCAAGGATGTGCCAATTTTGTCCCACTGCCATGGACTCCCAGTCAGAGTTGAGCACACAGTGTTTGCATTAAGTGTTCCAACTCTCACAACCTTTAAATAGTCTCACAGCAGCACATTGTTGTGCATAGCACTTAAGAACATACATAGCAGCCACAATTCAATCAGAACTGTAATTTTGAAAATGGAAACACAAACTTCACTTTGCATTTTTGTTTCCTCAGTGAATAGAGCATTATATTTAGAATAAGGATCATTTTGATAATGAGTCTCAAACAGGAGCATTGCACTTTCTAATTGAATTGCACTTTCCAAATGCAGTGTAGTTAGAATTTTGGCTGTTATATGTGTTCCATACACACTAGGTGGCAGCACTGAGTCAATTCATTTTCTGAAGGAAGTGAGAGGCAGAGTCTGTTTTTAAGAGCTTTTCCTCCAACCCCTTTCCTGCTGTGGCAGGCTTCTTGTTCATGTCAGGGATTGTGAGCTGCCTCACACTAACCAAAATACCTTTTCCCTTGTTATTAGAGGTGACCCACTACTCTCCAAACAGCACACCGACATGGAAGTAAAAGGATGGAATACAATGCATTTTTTTTAACAATCCATTAAAAGCACACTACACAAAATGACTTAATTCAGGGTTTTCTTCCTCCCCCTCCTGCAACCCAGCCCCCCAAAAGGTAAGCGTGCCCACACACTACACACCCGAAGACTTGATTTTATATACAAGCAGGCACTCTGCACACATGTCCACACTACACACCCCCTTTACCAGCCTCCAGGCCCACCTCATCACTCCAAGGAGGAGATCTAAACTCGTATTGGCAACATTCACACTACACCACACCCATCCAATGCCACAGATGCACAACAGAGAACAACAAAAAAAAGCTAAATACAGTGGAGCCCCCAACCGCGCTGCAATGCTGGTGGTGGACTGTCACAAGAAAAAAAAATATTATATATATATATTTTAAAACCCACACAACACACACAGGGAAGGGTCGCCACCACTCCAGGCTGCTTCGTGAAGAGGTACAGCACCACCTCCACCCAGGGTTCCCCCGGCTCGTGGATCCCTTCACCACTCAAGATTTTCAATTAATACATTTTTATATTGGGGCTTCCCAAACTCTAGAGGCTTTTTTCAGCTCAAATCAAGTCAAATCAACCCCAAGTCATGGTGATATAATCACAGCAAAGACAGACATACAGTAGAACCTTGCCATCAAAGACTGCAATGTCTTCACAGTTTATCCGACTTTTGTGATCAGATTTTTGTCATATAGCAAAATATCAAACAAAATTTTGCAGCAAGAATAAAAATGATGTTTCCTTTTTTCATACTTTTTTCTTATTCTCATGGAGCGTGAATGTCTTTGCAGAGAAAAGTTTTGCAAACATGACTGAAACATCCACAACAAACAAGGACATTCAAACTCAATCTCAAACATATTGTTTGTGAAACCTCAAGACTACCTCAAAATCTAGGGATGACCAATTCATTCTACAAAATAAACCAAACATCTAACTTCACGTTATTATAATATCCATCATTACCTTTAGTGAGGACTACAGCAGAGAATAAGTTGAATGTGTCTTCATATGTATTATGTATTCACTCTCCATTATCTTAAGGATACAGTGAATGCTGACTTTCCCTCTAAGACAGTAAGGCACAAGCTATATGGGCTGTGTGGAAAAGCGGAGGACATCCTCTGGAGCATTTTCCATGAATAGGATCAAGGGGGGCTGACAGCTATGAATGCTCACATTAAAACCCTGGAAAGCCAGAGGAAGATGACAAGAGCCAGGCGTGATGTAAAAAATCCCTCCCATCCCAAAAGGTATATATCAGGTTCCTCCAGAGCCCTCTTAAGGGTTGCCGCAAAGCCAGAACATCTACTTTGTTTGGTCATCGTCTTTGGACATCCAGCCAGCCCTTGGGGGAGGGGTTTGATAAGCCCCCTTAAGAAGCAGTTGACCCTCTCTGAGAAATCACAAGATATTTTACACCCCCAGAGAGTGGGTTATAAATACAGTTAATCTGTCCAGAGATTGGTTTCTGTCCATTTCCTTCCTCGTCACATGAGCAAGAGGTCAAAGCGGAGCTTCAGTCTCCCCAGAGAAGCCTGCCACCTGCTTTGCAGTTCAAGCCCCAACATTTCTGGGGCTTGTGGTATTGAAATTGCCTTGACCTTCACCTGTCAGACCTGGGGGGTCTTCCAGGGCTCATGTGATGGGGTATTTCACCAAGCAGACCATAACCCTGTAACACCCTTTTACAAATGTGTGACAATGCTTTGAGGATGGTTATTTGCTATAATTAAATGAAAACGGTCTCATGTAAGCTGATGGGTGTGTGTGTCTATATGTGTGTTGTGGGGCAGTTGGTAAGGGGGTCCTTTGTACGTGTCAGTGACTGCCCTATGGAGATTATCTGACTAGTCCTTCAGTGCTGTCGCATATTTGTTTCCCACCTTCTGTTGCCCTTGTCTGATCAAATTTGTTACGGCAAAAGAGTTAAGTCCTGAAGGGTCAATCAAGGTAACCACCTGGCTCCCCCATAGACAGATGAGTATAGGAGAATGAGACTAGTGATGTGTATGTGTATGCTTGTGCATGTGTATTCATGTGTATGCGATGATTGAGAGAAAGACACACCCAATGCATCTTCTGGCCCAGCCCTTACCTGCTCCTAAGTATTTGGACTGAAATAACGCCCCCCAGATAAGCTTGTAGCTAACTCCCTATCGCTAAAAGGTTTGATTTAACAGTTGATCTGACATTCTGTTAGCTCTGTTAGCCATGTCTGTTTGATTCTCAAAGCCCAATGTTCTACTTATTTATGTATTTCTGTCAGAGTGATTAAGTTACATGAATTATAAATGACTGTGCTTAGTAAACCATTGTTTCTCTGCATTAATGTTTCACAACAATGTGATGTTCAGTTGCTGATTTACATTGAACCAATGACGTAGAAATACATCTTGAAAAGGCATATCTAGTTCACCCTTCTGGGACAACTCTGAATAAGGCTGCATCCCAAACTGCCTCCTCTCCCCTGTCTCCTTCATGGATGGCCATTTAATACATTCCAATGTTATATAGCTATTTAACTAAACACGCAAAATCAGCTAACCAACCTACAATTATTTTCCGTCGTATTAGCCAGAAAGCTATCCAGTTCAATGCATTTAAATCTTATTGTCCATCTATTTGTATAAATTGATTTACATCATTATAAGCTGGAAGCTGCATATTGTCTCAAAATTGCCTAATATGTACCTAATTAGCTTGTTAGCTAGGCAACTAGCATTACTATATAGCTAGCTGGCTAACCAGCAAGCTATAGGCTATCAATATTCAAACTTATAGCTAGCTACTTCAAAATAGTCAATTAGGTAGGTGCTAGTAAATTAGATAGCAGTCTTAATCAGCATTAGCTAACAGGCTAGCTATATTAAAAATCAGTGAACACATACTGTTGTTTCAGCTAATTATCTTGTCCGGTATTTGTTTAGTTGGAGGACATTATATAATTATATAATGTAATAGTGATGAAAAACAGCCTATTCACTTTTCACGTGCAATCAAGAATCCTGTGATCTTAACTCAGCATTTGCATAGTTAAATAAACCTGAGATTTCACCAGATATATGAGCTGTCCCCACATATAACCCACAGTTGTGGCCCATACATTCACCCCCTGGATGTCAAGCCAACACATCATGCAGGCTTACTGGAATGGGGAAGTTGAGAGGGGCACAGGCCACAAACTTCCCTCATTCAGATTTGCCTACAGTATTGGGACAAGCTCAACATGGCAGGCAGTGTGCTCACGACCAAGGAGAGTTGGTGAATGAATGTATAGGGGGCAGATTGAGATTTCTTGTGCCAAGTGTTAGCTAGCTTATTACTAGCCAGCTAACATAAGTAGTGATTATCACCATTCAGAATGTACATGTACATTCCAAACATCTGTGTGTCTATCCTCGAAAAATCTGAATGGACACATCAATGTGATTGGTTGATTTTGGTCTGGCCCATTTTTATATTTTCCCACAATGGGAATGGCAAGGCTTTGGTGGGCTCAGTTTTTAAATTAAAGATTTATATTTATTAAAGTTTTATATTAAAAATGTATATTAAAATATAAATATTTCCTTCATTTTATCTGTGTTAATTGCCAGTCAAATATATGGATTTTCAATCATGGCGTGTACCATTCACAGCCAAATATATAATTTTGCCTTATATCATAGTTATATTAATTGCTAATCATGGCCTATTAATTAATTTCCATAATGAGCTATTTAAAAACCAAAACAATATTTCAGAAAACACAAAAGCAAGTTACAAAACACAATGGGAAGTCACAAAACACAACATAATTAAGTTTTACTCAAATCGGAAAGGATAGGTACAAGATCATTCGTCACTGATTGGATGCACTATTATCACTTTGGGTGAACAGGATTTCATGTTCTCAGTAGGAAAGAAAATAGGGGATCTGTCTTAAATTACTTCATACTTTTTTTCCAGCTAAATGCTACAAAAAATGAAACTACAAAAAAATAAAAAATATATTGAAATAAACTGCTTGTTTTGTGGCCTGCAGTGCATCTCAAGACCTTTAACCTTTCTAGAATGATATCTCACAACTTCATATCATATCACACAATTCTACAGCATCCCAGAGTTGGTGACTTGGCAAGATAATCAAATTCATGCACATACACAAATCAGCCCTACTTGGAACCTGCCTGACAGTTTTGTGTTGTGTCAGTCAGGCCACAGAGTGCTGAATTCAGAGGATAAATTCTTTCTGCAGGAGTTTAGTTAGGAAATTATAACTCTATAATTTAGGCTCTTTAATGGAAAAGTATTGTTGACTACAAGAAAGAAAGAAATGTATATTTATAGATAGACACCCTTCAGTTATCAGTGTTTGGCAATTCAATACTATAAAAACATGAATTTTCTTCTTTAAATGGTTCAGTGTGAAACATTTATGGATCTTCATCGTGATGTGCCACACTTGAAGCTAAAACTTGTAAAAACTAATATTTTGCTAGCAATGACAAAATCAACTAGTATAATGATTTTATTTCTAGTCTGAGATGACTGAAACATGTGCCACCATTGACTCACAGAATGCATTCTTAAGTAAAGGCCAGGACATGCTGACATTGAATCATCTTGGGTCACAGAGAATTCAAATTCAAATTTGCTATTACATGTCATGTCACAGAATCTTCTCCATCCCCTCCTTCCAGTGTGGTTAACTCTGTTAAACTCATTAAGCCATAAAAATGTTTTAGGTCCCAGGACAGGTGCTGTTGGGGGAGGGGTTGGCACACTGGTGACAGCTGAATACATGAGGATTTCTCTGGCAATAGAGAAGGGGGTGTGTGGATGTCTCTATGGCCCCATCCATGTTTCTTGGAGGGGGGCCTTGCAGGGCTTTATTTAAACAATTTGGCAGAAGAAAGTGGGGGAGGGGGGGCTTTCACTGCATGCTATCTTGCATATGCTCACATTAGGCTACCTTCATTGGTTGGAATCCAAATATGTACATAGTTAAACTGCCTGGCCTCTCTTCGCATGAGGCAGGTCACAAGGATGTCGAGCGACTCATTATTGAAGCGTAACTGCTAACAGCAACTAGCCACAAATGACTGGAACGTACAGTATGGTATGCTTCTTACATGATTTCTCCAAAGGGATCCGAATACACGTGCCTTCGCGAGCTCGTGTTATGGGCTCCCGGAGCAGACTGACGGGGTTTCCTTCTATTGTAAGAAATCGTTGTCGCTGTGCTTTTTTGGTAGGCTACTGTTCTCCTATCTTGAATTCAAGAAAACCTTGCTTCAGACTGGCTGATATTTAATAATTTAGCACAATCGCTAGTAACCAACTCTGATGGTGCAATGTGGTATATTATTCGTTTAGATTTTTTCGATAAGTTGCCATAAGTCGTAAGAAATGTCAAAAGCACGTATCTGAGTATCTTGTAGAAGTCCTCAATTTTGTTTTGAACACAAATATTCTTCATTCGCCACCCAATGCATGGGATTGATAAGTGATTTAGGGAGTCTTGGATAACAATTCCCCGATCATAATGTTATAGTTGCTTAATTTTCACTTGCAATAATTAACATAGTTATTTGAATGTAGAATTATTTCTCAATTATCTAAGAGTGTAAAGCATCGCTATATGATGATGTCATCCACCATGAACGATACAACTTATCAAGTGGTCTGACCGATTGGATTCTGATATCAATATGGTGCATTAATGATTGTGACGTATTTTATGAAGACTACCCTCTGCTATGTTTTGTTTATATGTGCCAAAATGCCTATAGTAAGCCCACAACTATGACTATTCCTCATCTCATTGGATTACTTTTACGGTATATTTAAACATTTCAACAGTGCTATTCGTTTTTACACATACACACACACACACGTATATATATATATATGAAGAGAATTGTTGATTAACCAAGCCCTCCCCTTCCAGTTTACAAGAAAATGGAGACTATTCGCAAAATCCAAATAGTATTTTCTGAGAGCATGGTGATTAACCTCAAATGAACCCCCGTCACTTCAGGTCATAGCAGAAGTCTATTGCAGCGCCTGAGTGTGTTGAGTGTGTTCGCAATTAGTATGTTAAGTGTGGAAAATATCATACCTTAAGTAGCAATACTACATATTTCGAAGTCTGCACAGGGGAGTGTGCCTCTTGGTATCTGTAATGGAATGAGTTTTATTGCTGTTGTGTTAACATAAAACAATTGTATGTCAACGCCGAATAATTGAAACGAGACTCGCAACACATGCCGGCATTGAATAGGCCTATAATTTATTGTTCAGAAAAGTTCGTTTTATTTAAATCCTTTATAGCCTACACATATAGCCTACATGAGGAGAAGCATTCGGAAATACATGATACGATGGGGGCATCTAACCAACTATTTATATACGACAAGCTATTATTTAAAATCATTGCTAGATGGACAACTTTCTTGACAAACAAATGAGGACTGGATAGTGGCTGGCGAAATAAATCGGAGTGGGATCTAATACGCATACACCTTCCATCCGACCTCTTCCCCTTGAAAAAAAACCAAAAAATAATTGAATTCTTTCTCCTCTATAAAAGGGTACAGATTTTACGGGTCTGTGACCTATTTACAATTCTAAGTGATTTCATCTTTACGCTCGAAATAAACCGGTTCTGACGTCTTACGCTGCGGTGTTGGGGGCTGCATCTATTCCATTTATAAACCAAGTACCCGCCCTTCTCCGTACACTATCCAATCAATTTACATCTTTCGTAGCCCCAAGGTCCTGTCAGTAAAATATACACATATATATATACTCCTATCCAAGGGTTTATCGCGTTGAGTTTTCTTCAAGTGTCTTGCGCTCTGGTTAATATCCTTGCGTTTCCGCTTTGCGCTCTTCCAACAGGAATCTTGCCTTTTGCCTTGTGGTAAAATACTCTTAACTTGCAAATAAAATGGCACCAAAAAAGGACGCTAAGAAGGCTGAGCCCGCAAAGAAGGCCGAGCCCGCACCCGCTTCCGCATCTGCTCCTGAGCCCGCACCCGCACCCGCACCCGCAGCGGCCCCCTCAATCGACCTGTCAGCCGTCAAGGTAAGGACCGTCTTTCGCAGTCTTTCCTACTGTTACATGTGTATGTGTGTTTGCGTCTAGCACGTTGGAGCAGCCTATGTTTGTGTATAGGCTAGACTCTCGTATTTGTCAATCGATATCCCCCGTAAGGTTAAAACTGAAATCATTTTTGTATTAATTGTAATCATCATATTTTCTTCGTTAGCTTGCTAGAGTAATGGTCTAAAGTAGATTACAATTTTATCACTGCCAGGAGCCTATTTTCAGATGTTTCAGCTTGGGAGTTAATACTTAGATTCGGAAATAAACGGAACTAGATTAGCTAAAATACACTGGCCGAAGTAACCTGAGTGTATATATATATATATATATATATATATATATATATATATATATATATAGACTTTAATGAAAGGGTAGGCCCATTGGAAACAGATAGTATGAAGAATGCTGCTTAACCCTGTCCGTAATACATCGATTAGTAGCAGGTTCGTAGGTACCAAGAGAAGACTGATGTAGAACTAGACTACAAAATAGGTATAGAACACGTTTAAGATGATGACATGGAAACCATTTGTCAAAATGCCCAAACATTAATGAGCGCAAATGTTTAGAGTGAATTCTGGGTTTCACTTCGGAAGAGTTGTTTGAAAAGATCCACTTTTGTAAAAAAAAATGTTTAAAAAAATTGAGATTTTATTTGTTTTACGTTATTTGAAAACGACAAGCCTGTTTATTGAATCAGTAGCACGGAGAGAACCCTGATACTGTCGTTGTGTACCTATCGGGAGTGCTGTCCCGCTCTCACCTTTATAAGACTACACATTTTCGCCACGCCCTTCGAATCTCTTGATTGGATGGTTACAGTTACATTGGGCGTGCCCTGGCCATGTAACATATGGCCAAATGTGGAAATGTGAACATACTGTATTTAAAGAGCCTACCGCCAAATAATAGGTAAACCAGCTAAGGGACACATTTATGCCCCAGCTTAGGATACGTTTTTTTCAATTTTGACATGTTAATAGATCAACAGCATTTCATAAAATGCGTTTCATTAGCCTATATGTAGGCTATTACCCCTTTTAGGAATGGAATTACAGTGTATTACCAGAAAATTAGCGGGACATAATAAATATGTATTTTATCAAGGTTTTATGAATGAATGAAAAGCGCAAACAAGCTCAATACATTTCGTTAAATCCAGTTTTACAAATATAGAATATAAATTATACACGTAGTCTATGACCACTTGAAATCTGAAAATCAGTTTTCGCATGACATAGTAGTGTACACGTGTAGGCATACAGTATGTCGTCCACAATGGCGTACAGTAGCCTATATTTACAAGATATGTAAATGACGCAAGAGAACGCAAAATGCTGATAAATGTAAATTACTGATGTTTGTTGAAATCCCCAAGAAAATCTCACAACAGCATTAGACTACATTTATAGCTGTATACATTTGTTGCTTGTATATGTGCTGGTAATTTTATTTCATATCCCTTTGCGAATGCTTATTGTTTTGATTATTGTTATTGGTTTCTGTTGAATAATTTACAAGGACTCATGCCCTTTCATTCTGTTGAATGAATGTCAAACGCGTTGAAACAGGCTACTGTAAGTGGGTGTAGGCACGCCTGCTGTGGTTAACTGTCTGTTACATGGCCCTTTTCTTTCCCCTTTTGCAACTGATCAGCAGGAACTCCGGCCACTTTTTCAGGATTTGCTATTTTAACGAATGCATCAACAGATATGATTTCACGATTTTAAAAATATATATATTTAAAAAAAATTCTAATGGGATTAAGTAAATGGAAATAAGTTTAAATGGAAATGTAGTTTAAAGGAAATGTTTAGTAGGAAAAGTTACATACACTAGAATGTATCAACACGTGTTGAGACGATCGGCTTTTTTTCAGATTCAAGCACCACTGTAACAGTTTCCTTTTTTAGGTTTCAAAATTTGAGACTAGACTCCACACTATTTAACCTCGATAATCGTTTATAGGAAAATTAACATAAATTGTGGTCCAGACGGTGAGTTTTAAACCATCACAAAATGTGGTGTTTTAGCATTTAATTTATTATCATTTAATTTATTAATTTGGTTGAAATTCGACCAAGAGAGACATTAGACCTCCCGAAAATATCAATTAAAAACACGACGTATCAATTAATGTTGCAGTACGTTTAACCCTGTAGTGCAGCAGTGCTCTTGTATCCCTTAGCAAGGCATTGGCAGTTCTTGCCTAAATATTGCCTAAATATGCATTTGTATGAACAGATATTTGCAATACAAATACAATTCGGTCCTCATATGGCTGCTATGCTAATAAATATTTATTATTATTATTATTAATAATAATTATAATATTATAATTATAATTATAATAATACTATTTATTTATTTCGATTAGTTAGACTAGATATATTAAATAATAATAATAATAATAATAATAATAATCTTCTTATTGAAAAGTAAGGCTGTAAAATGTTGCACTGTTGCCTAATGGTTTTAAATTAGTGTGCTGATATCACACCAATATAGTCAGAAAAACACGGGTAAGATTCCTTTTAACCCCTGTTTGAGGACAACAGTTGTCTGATTCCTATATACCTATCGTGTCAAAGAAACTGTGAATTGCCCCAAGCGTGCGATACGCAAGGCTCATGTGTTCTGGCCTATTTGTACCAGCACAGCAATGAACAGTATGCTTCGATATTTAGATGGGCCTTGTGGGGAGTTTATGAGACGTTTTTTGCTGTGTACACTGCATCAGAGACAACCATATTAAGGAATCGCTATATGAATTATTGATGAGTTTTCATTGGCAGCTAAAAATATATTTGAAAATAGGATACCTTATGTTGATTTACCCAACCAGTGGAGTTGTAGAAGCATGCTTATATGAATGAATATAATCTTTTTAATAGTGAAATATGTAAATAAATTAATTTCAATAAACGCACATTGGCAGGGAATCTGTTGAGAACAAATTTGCTATTGCAAACCAAATGGACGGACAGGAACAGAATTAAATGATATGTGTGTGAGAGTGTATATATACATATATACAAGGTTCAAGGCACATATGTTAATATGCTGACCAAAAGCCAAAGAGTCTTGGATGAGTTTCTGGGCAGTGCCTAAAAATAGCCCCCACCCATCTAAAGTCCTGACCTAAGAAAGTTAAGGTACTGCCCCAGTGTTATACAATCTGCCCTCTGACATCACAGCCAAGGATTAATAAAAAGGACTTTAATCATGCAGTAGGTCCCACTCCTCAGAGCCTTCAGCTTCTCCCACTTCAAGTCTCTGCTCTCGTCCTCCTCCTCCTCTTCAATATGGTGCGTACTTGAGTGGTCTGGACCATGCATTCACTTAACGCGGATGAGAACAGCAAAACTTTACTTAAATGATTTGGGTCTTAGGGCTTTATGTGGCTCTGTACCAAACTGGCTTCTTGCAGAATGACATAATATTCAGAATGTTCTATAGAAAATTAAAATCTAAGGACCAGCTTCCTCTTTTCCTTAAATTGGGATAGTTGGTTTTCTAGAAGCTGTTGAGCTGGAGATTAACTATAACACCATGACTGTGCCTTGCAGAGCCAGCTGACTGTCTTAAAAGTAATTTAAGCTTATGCTGTACGTTGGGCCAGCTGTTTCATCCTTAACGTGCAATAGTAGTTATTCCATGCTACTGAAAATTGTATTGAGTTTAGCCTTCTCTATGCATCAGCATTTTTGAGGATCTGGATTTTTCAGTTAGTCCAGCCTTATTTTGACATTGGATTAAATCTTGTTGTGTTTAATAGCATATATTTTATAACAAGGAGGCAATGGATGTGAATTAGGTTAAGCGCATGGTGTTAATAGTGGTTGAGGGATGGACATTTTTGTTGGTGCATTCGTTAACAGGAAACCTTTATTTTTGTTCTTGTATTGTGCCTTTGGTAGGCCGGAGCATTCACTGCTGATCAGCTTGATGGTAAGTGAAAGGGGGCTGTGAGAGAGGGTGGTGCCGGTGATGGGGGCTGGGGGAAGGGGGGCATTCCCAGTGAAACCAGGGTCCCTCCCAAACCTTCTCCTTCTCCGTCCCACTCTCTCTGCTTGTGTCCCACCACCCCAGGGCCTTGCGATGTGTGGGTGCTTGTCTCCCCCATCCGCTGGCTCTGGGCATCAGTGGGCACCCGTGCTGGTTTCCAGAGGGGTATATTAAGATGTTCTCTTGGTTGCTTTCTCTCCCACTCCCTACACACACAGGTGGATTTCACCCCAGACCAGATGGATGGTGAGTAGCTTTCAATGTCTGATGTCTTTGTCCCCATAGGAGATGTGCCAGTTGAAGAGTTATGTGCATCTTGACCTAAGCACGCACTCTGTCACCTGTCACTGTACGCTCCACTCCCCGCACCTGTTGTCTTTTAAGTTAAAGGGAGCCAGTTGTGTTGCCTGTCTGAGCGCAGAATCCATCTAAAGTAAACCGGGTGAACATGGTTTTCATAAATAGTTGCATCATCATCTGTTCTTTTGTGCACATTAATTGAATGTCCCAAGTCTTGTCATTTATTACTTGTGATCACCAACCTCACAATAGCCATGTACAATTTGTTAAAGACACAAACAAGACCACATGTGTTGTAATGTCAAGGGCACTGGTATAGGTATGAATGGATTGTTGATTATAAATGACCTGTGCACGGGATTACACTAAATTATGCACTAAATTAATTATGTGATGTATGATTTAAGATTAAAAAAAATTAAAAAATCAAGACTTAAATAAGTCAACAAGATTTTAGAATTCCCAGGATCATCAACACATTGAGGCCTTTTATTTAGCATTATGATTATTACTGTATTATGATTATTATTATTTTAAATATTTTTTGTTTCAGTTTTGTCACATTAATTGATAGACTAACTGTTTGAAATCTCCAATACTATCATATTTTTGCAAAAAAGCAGTTCAAATATATTAAGAGAACAGAGTGTAAAATGGTTCTGTCAAAATTAGTTGAAGGGCATATGATGATTTTCTCCTATCTAAAGGAGACCAAAATCACATAAACACCTTTGAAATGGACAATGGCCATTGGGAGAGCACACTGTGCCTTCAGCTGCCTGTGGATAAAACTTTCAGTCTATTCCTAGCAGTGGCAACCCTGTCTAAAATTGCACAATGCCTCCCACACTCTGACATGGCTTAAGAGGAAAATAATAATGGTGGAGGTAACCTGCATACAAGGGGCACCTTAATCATGGACTCATTCTTATTTGAAATCTTTTCCTACCGATAAGCAAAGGATGTACTTAAAAATTGTTCCATGTCAAAAGGTGCTTGCAAGAGCCCATCTCACACAAGATCGACAAGGAAGATTGTTTATTAATATTATTCCATATTCATTCCAATCTTTAGTGGCTAAATGCTTACATAAAAATATTTGGGCTCCTTATGTCAAAATGTATGTCAACATAGTAGTGCCAAAAAATATTCAAAAATCTAAATATTATTTATATTCTTTCTTCCTGTATAGACATCAAACTACTTTTTAATACTGCCCCAGCTCCTGGTTAGTTTTCAGTTTTCCGGTCAATAAGTTCATGTAATGAAAAATAATACATTGGAGCAGGCCGCTCACAGCTTAGAAAAATGTATTGACACCAAGTATGGCGGTGGGATGTTTGCAAGGGCAATCAGTGAGCTGGGTGTTAGTTACACCCCAGTCAGCATTCCTGTGTTTATCTCAGGTCCGAAGAAGACATTGCTGCCTTTATATGGAAAGGCTTACTTTCTTGGGGTGTATCGGTTTCACTGTTGGGACTTTAAATGTGACCACAAGCCCTAAAGAGAGACTTGAGAAGCATCTGGTGGTGTTTCGGGAACCGTGTGAAGCTATTAATCTTTCAGCGGATCACTTTCAAATTTGTTTATTATGCAGCCAATAGAAATAGCAGCCTCTTGTTATCACCTAACGCCTTCTCGCCTTTGGGCATGAGCAGCTGTTGTAATTAGCTGCGTGGAGTTTCCTCTCCGTTTGCTGACTTCCTCCCTGTTCAGTCCATGATAACGACCAGATTTGTCCAACCTTGTTTTGTTTGCATACTAAAAATATAGCTTAGCTTTTCATTTTGTGTTTACCTAAAGCAACATATTATATTATATTATATTATTGCTTACAGCTCAATTCGGATATTATCACTAGCTCCTCAACTATATTTAAATTATTGGGAATTTCCAAAGCTGTTCTAAAGGTTTCAAATCTGTTCATTCAACCCTTATGCGGAGCCTTGTATTGGCAATCCATTCTAGGCTCATTCCATGTCTTGGTCACTGTACTTTGTCACTTACAAATGTATTTGAATGTAATTGTTAAATATTAAAATGATGAATACTGTTGTCCTTCAGATGAATGTATATACATATACAACAATGAGTTGTGTTTGTGTGAGTGTGTGTATTTGATTGTGTATGTGTGAGTCTCACTACTCATAGAACATATGATGGGAGAAATTTCAATTTTTTCCATGCATGGTTTTGAGACAGGATGAAACATGACAGTCCTACATGTATGGGGTGATTTCATGTTATTGTTCAGGGTGACGGTGATTTGTCTGTAACTCAAATATCACACAATGCCTCCCTCCACTTCCTCACAGACTACAAAGAGGCCTTTGGACTCTTTGACAGGGTCGGCGACAGCAAGGTGGCATACGAGCAGGTGGCTGACATCATGCGCGCTCTGGGACAGAACCCCACCAACAAGGATGTCCAGAAGATTCTTGGCAACCCCTCTGCTGATGGTGAGTGACATACATCATTCCCCTTAAACTGGGGTGGATGAGCGAGGCTCAGATTCCAGGACTGACTCAGAGTAAACCTGAAGGATGGGGAGAGAGGGGTCACCTGCACCCCATGCTAGATCCACTGCCAACTACAGCTGTTTAAACTTGTGTTACAGAACCTCATGACATGAAAACAGCTGTCAGAGGTCTTATATTTATGCAGGCATGTTTTACTCTCCCTCTTATTTGCTAAATTAGCCCTGCCATTAGCCAATTTTCATATTTTTTTGTTAATTATATATTAATGTAAATATCGTATTTTTTACCAAAGACCTTTCACTACTGTGTGCTTTATATGGATAAATAATCTATGTCAAGATCCTTTTTGCGATCTCCACTCACAGATATGGCTAACAAGAGGTTGGACTTTGAGGGCTTCCTGCCCATGCTGCAGACCGTGGTGAACGACCCGCAGAAGGGAACCTTTGATGACTATGTTGAGGGTCTGCGTGTCTTTGACAAGGAGGGCAATGGCACAGTGATGGGCGCTGAGTTGCGCATTGTCTTGGCAACACTGGGTAAGGGCTGAGAAAAGAAGGCTGTTCTTGGGTGTGGTGCCCCCCTCTGGCCGGAGGCTAAATGCTCAAGGGAATTACAGCCTAGGTGTAAATTACAGGTGCGAAATTCAATTATCAGAGGGAAACTCTTTCCACTTTTTCCCAATTTCCCCAATTTAAATATTAATTTAATTTGCCATTTTGTATGTCATACTAAATGACATGACAGTGACATGACATGACTCAATGGCTAAAGAATACAATCTTCAATCAATCTTTATTTTTGTATAGCGCCATTTACAAACAGGTTGTCACACAGCGCTTCACAATTGACATTTTCCAGAGGGAATCAAAAAAACAGAAAACCATTGGAGCCAATGTGGGAGACTGGAAAATTATTCCCTGACCCCCCAAAAGGCGGTCGAGATGAACTCCTGGAAAATGGTGGGATACAGAGAAAAACAAAGCAAATAGTCCTTGAGGCTCATGAGGCTTAACAGACCACCGGAAGGGCATTCTAAGTGTAGGGGTGGGATGGACCTCATCCCTCCAGATACCAGGGCAGGGCGGGGGATGGAACCAGCAGCTAGGGTCTGGGCCAGCGGCATCCAGCTAACACATGGCAGGGGTGGGGGGTTGACTCTGGGGCAGGTGAGCTCCGGGCAGGTGCCATGAACCACGCACATACATGCACATAGATGGAATTCCCATGGAAGTAAACACTGCAGTAAAATATCTGACTATGCCAGTCATAAATTAAGATTTCTAAGTAATTTCCATCTTGGCTCGATTGTTGCCTTCTGGGAATTTGGCTATTGTAATTATTCTATGTCACATAAATAAATTTTTTGAGTAAGTAAAAAAAAAATATTTACAATTTTATGAGTCTGAAATGGAAAAAAGGCAAACATTGAGAGTTGTCAGTGTTAGGTTGTATGTATATGTCTTTGTGTGTGTGTGTGTTTGTGTTAAGGGACTTGTTTGCCTGCATGCTTTCTTCCTGCAAACTCTTAGGTGAGAAGATGAAGGAGACTGAGATTGATGCTCTCATGCAGGGGCAGGAGGACGAGAACGGCTGTGTCAACTATGAGGGTCAGTCTCATTATATTAAACCTATTGTTGGATACTATCATATTAAATACTGAAATACCTAATATGACAGTACACTGCATACACTGAGATACTATCCCATTAAACAATGAGTTGTTAGAGAAACTGTTGACCCCGACAGCTGCAATTGTTCGGCACTGTTGCTTAACTGGAGTTGATAAATTGCAACAGTCAGTAAGATTAATGAGATAAACTGCCTACTATGTGTTGGAATTGAGATTGAAATGACAGTATTGGCAATGTTTTGGATTAATGAGTGAAACAGTTGTGATGTTATGCACTTAACCAGAGTATGCACATAACAGTAATACATAAAGCCAGTGGGATTCAAAATCATTGTATGACTTAAAACCTTGTAGTGTTCCATCACCATTGCCAGGATATTATGGCAACTTGTGAATGGTCCTACACTGTTAAGTAAACCAGTTTGAGTGTTACAAGTTAGCATGGTGGCGTGTTCCTCATAATTGTACAGTATTTGACTGGTACCGCAACCAAGAACCTGGCCAATTCAATTGTAGTTTTTTGATTAGACTATAAACCTCTCATTCTTCTCCCTCTCTACCCCATCCCCAACCCTCGACCAGCCTTCGTCAAACACATCATGTCCGTGTAAGAGGTATTTTCCTGGAGTGGTGTGGAAGCTGAAGTGTATCTGCAGACCACATGGTTTCAGGACATCCATTCGCTGTTTCTAAGACCAACTGAGGAAACGAGAAGGACTGTGGAATGTTCCTTTTTATTATTTTCGCGTGACTCCTTGCCCCCGCCCCCTCCTCTTCTCAACCTCCAACCTGCCCGAAGCCAAATCTCCACAGTGCACCCTTCGCCTGCTTCCACCCGCCGGCCCCGCCCTCGAAGGGGGGAGGGGTGCCTCTTCACAGGGGATGGTAGCAAGTAGGAGGGGTGGGTGATCACTCCCTAAGTGGGGGTCACCTCCTTGTCCCCACCCTACCCTGGTCAACCCCACCGGCCGGCGATGATCAAGGGACTCAAGACTGTGGGCCAGCGCGTGCCCCTGCCCATCCCTGTCCACCCCTCGGCCCTCAAGTCTTAATTTATTTTCGCTCTGTAATTTAGCAAAATAAACCTATTTCGAAAAATACCCCTGGCTCTTGTTCTTTCTTTTTCTGGATTGTGTGTGGTTCCTTAGAAAAATGCAGGCTAAAGCTTATACATGTGCCTGTTTAGTTCAGAAATAGACTGCAACATATGCTCTAACAGATAAATAATTTTGTTACACAGAAGTTTTACACTATTGTAATTTGAATACCTTGAAAACCATGTTCTTAGCCCCAGTGTACTTTCTGCCCTGATGATACTGCAGCCTGGTGACACACACACAGGCTCAGGACAGTAAAGTAACCCTGGGACAATAACCTTCTCCCAGCAGTCCTGGGGTCTGATCAAGCACATTGGGTTCACTGTATAGGATGGGGAAGGGTAAATATTTGGGGTTTTGAGAAGGGGGCAGGGTTAGGGAATGGGATAAGCTGCAGAATTAACAAAATTCTTCAATTAATTTGAATTAATTTAACAGAACATATTTTAGCACACAAAGAGTGGCCTGATGACCCCGATTTACAAATGTAGGTTTATTTTCAATTATTTAAATGTAAATGTAAAATTCTATTACACATTAAAAAATGTCACATATATAAAAGAATGCAGTAGGTGAAATGTGCCAGGAATTATCAGGTGGTAGTAAACAGAATGTATTCACATTCAGTACTATTCCTCCTGTCTGGCAAAAATGTATGCTTGTTAAAATCATTATTATTATATCACCAATTGTATATTTGAACATACATCACCTATGTAGAAGTAGATGTAATTTCATTTTTATGGATCGCAGAAAAGTGTTTTTAAGCCTTTTAATACTACCACCGCTCTCCTGAAATATTTTAGCAGGACAAACAATAAGCCCTATTGTATGCCTGCCCAGCAATTAGAGAAACACACTGTACATGTAGAGTGTAAGGAAAGTACAAAATAATTATTACACTTTTAAATGAACATAATTTACTCTTCAATTGAATAAATTGTGGCAACTGGCTAGGGAAGTCTGGGGGATGGTGAGTGAGGGGCAGTATGTGGTAGCACGCTGGCTCCACTCCCGTGCTTTGATTGGGGTTGTGAGCAGAAGAGATGCACCTGACACTTGTTTACATGAATAGGCCGGGGAAATAAAAGTCCCTCATCTGCAGCTGTTTAGTCAATCGATCGCTGAGATCAATTGTCTGAGCACTGCTGAAGACACAGAAGTGTCCAGTCAGAGGATAACCACCAGTCTGTTCATCCCCAAGCTGACAGGGAGGTATGACATTGATGCGTACCTGCAAGTCTTGTAATTAATGGCAATCCGAGAAGCCTAGCCACCGGAGCAATGGGCCAGTGTGCTCACTCCCTTCCTGTCTGGGCCGGCTCAGAACATGTATCAGAATCAGAATCAGAATCAGAATTATTTATTGGCCAAGTACGATGTACAAGGAATTTGCCTTAGTGCAAGGGTGTCAACAACCAAAACAATACAAGAGCTTAGAAAAAAAAAAAAAAAATTGTGTAATAAAAATACAATACAATATAATATAATACAATACAATACAGTACAGTGCTAATACAAATACAAATATACAAATACAGTACAGATGATGGTTATGTACACAGTTAAGGTGCAAGAGTGTGCAAAAGAGCAGAGTATAAGTCACAGTTAACGGCACAGTTAAAGTGGGAGTGTGCAAGTGAACGGGGGGATAGAGGAAGGGTCTTTGTTTATGAGGATTATGGCTTGGGGAAAGAAGTTGTTCAGGTGGCGTTTAGTCCTAGTCTTTAGGGCTCTCACTCTCGGTCTCCACTGAGAGGGGAAGCGCTGGAAGAGAGAGTGGCTGGGGTGTGAGGGGTCAGCCATGATTTTCCTGCTCTCTTCCTCATCCTGGAGGTGTACAGATCTGTGAGGGGGGGGGAGCTGGCAGCCAGTGATTTTCTCTGCATACCGTACTATGCGTTGTATTTTCTGCTTAGAATGGGATGATGCAGAGCTGAACCACACGGAGATGGAGGATGTGATGACTGATTCAATTATGGCTGTGTAGAATTGGACCAGCAGTGCTTGCGACAGCTTGAATTTCTTAAGCTGTCGCAGAAAGTACATGCGCTGCTGGGCCTTCTTGGTTAATGTAGTGATATTCCTGTCCCATTTGAGGTCCTGTTGGATGGTGGTACCTAGGAATTTGTACGACTCTGCTCTGCTCACCGTGGTGCCGTGTATTTCCAAGGGAGGGAGTGGGGTGGGCTTCCTTCTGAAATCAATGACCATCTCCACAGTCTTTTGTGTGTTTAGCTCCAGGTTGTTGGCTCCACACCATGACACCAGCTGGCTTACTTCCTCCCGGTATCTGGACTCATCACCGTCTGTGATGAGACCGATCAGGGTAGTGTCGTCCGCGAACTTAAGAAGTTTAACGGATTCACTGTTGGAAGTACAGTCGTTGGTGTAAAGTGAATAGAGTAAGGGAGACAGTACACAGTCCTGAGGGGTGCCAGTGCTGAGAAGGAGGGGGTCTAAAGTGAGGTCACCCACCTTGACGCACTGTTTCCTGTTGGTTAGGAAGTCATGGATCCAGTTGCAGAGAGGGGATGGGACATTGAGCAGTGAGAGTTTATCTAAAAGTAGGTCAGGGATGATCGTATTAAAGGCAGAACTGAAATCCATGAACAGGATGCGGGTGTAGGTGTGAGCGCTGTCCAGGTGCTGCAGGATGTGGTGCAGAGCCAAGTTAATGGCATAATCTACAGACCTGTTGGCTCTATATGCAAACTGCTGGGGGTCCTGGAGGGCATCAGTCATGGCTTTGAGGTGATGTAGGATAAGTCTCTCAAAGCACTTCATGATAACAGAGGTTAGGGCAACCGGTCTGTAATCATTCAGGCAGGGGATCTTTTGGTTTTTGGGGACCGGAGTGTTTGCCTGTGTTCTGAATTGATCCGCTGTTTGTTTACTTCTGGCGTGATTAGTATTTTTCGGTTTGCTAGAGTTTACCGCGTTAGTTTGACTGATCTGTTAGTTATCTGTAGTTTCGTAAACTTTGCGTAGTCTACTTTGTACTTATTTTGCTATTACGGATCTTGATTAGCCGTGTTATTCTTAATTTTGAGTCATCGTTAGTTTGATTGCAGCGAATTGTAAAGACTAATCTGTGCAATTACCACCTTATTGTGTCCACCTGTCTGTGATCTCTTTTTACCTCTGTCAGAGCGACGCTTGCGTCGCTCCCTCACAGAATGTGCCCGCACCCCATAACAGTCTGCTCTCTCCCATTCAGTACGCGCTTCCAGCGTCGCACCCTCCCGCGACAACGGAACCCCTCCAACCTCTCCTACCCCCCCCCTGACCCTTTGTGACAGCTTCACAATCTCAGGGGGGCTATGGAACTGTCGGTCGGCCACACAGAAGGCTGACTTCATCTCTGCCTATGCCTCCCTCCTGTCCCTCCAGTTTCTTGCCCTCACCGAGACCTGGATCAGCCCTGACAACTCCGCTACTCCTGCTGCCCACTCGTCCGCCTACTCCTTCTCCCACACCCCCCGGCCATCCGGCCGTGGTGGTGGTACAGGTTTGCTTATCTCCCCCGCTCCCCCCCAACCCACAAGGCGGGCAACCTCCTAGACCTGATCTTCCTGAGGAACTGCCCCTGCTCCAACCTCACGGTTACCCCCTTGCATACATCTGATCACCATTTCATTTCCTTCTCCCTCTCCCTTGTCCCCCATCCTCCCTCCCCTCTTCCAACACCCACCATCACTGCCCGTCGTAACCTTCGCTCCCTCTCACCCTCCTCCCTCGCTCCCCTTGTCACTGCTTCCCTCCCCCCCCTTAAAGCATTCTCTAGACTCCCCACTGACACTGCTTCCTCCACCTTAATCTCATCCCTGTCCTCTGCACTTGACTCTCTCTGTCCTCTTCTCCCTAGACCTGCACGCTCATCCCCTCCTAGTCCCTGGATGTCCGACACCCTGCGCACCTCCCGGGTCAGCCTCCGTGCTGCTGAGAGGAAGTGGGCCAAATCCAGGCACTCGTCCGACCTTTCATCCTATCAGTCTTTACTGTCTGTGTTTTCTTCTGCTGTCACTGCCGCTAAGGCAATCTTCTACCAAACTAAAATTCAAAATTCTATATCGAAACCTCGTCAACTGTTCTCTATTTTCTCCTCTCTCCTCAGCACACCTCCTCCCCACCTCAGTCCCCCTTCACCGCAGATGACTTTGCTGCTTTCTTCGAGGAGAAAATTGCAGACATCCGCAGCTCCTTTGTGCCCTCCACTCCCGCTGTGCCCTCCACTCCCGCTGTGCCCTCCACTCCCGCTGTGCCCTCCACTCCCTCTGTGCCTTCCACTCCCTCTGTGCCTTCCACTCCCTCTGTGCCTTCCACTCCCTCTGTGCCCTCCACTCCCGCTGTGCCTTCCACTCCCTCTGTGCCCTCCCCCTGCTTCCCCTCTTTTTCTCCCCTCTCAGACTCTGATATTTCCCACCTCCTCCTCTCCCACCGCCCTACCACTTGTGCCCTCGACCCTATCCCTTCATCCCTCCTCCAGGCGATCACACCTGACATCCTCCCGTTTGTCACCTCCCTTGTGAACTCCTCCCTGTCCTCTGGTTGTTTCCCCTCGCCCTTCAAAAGGGCCCATATCACCCTCTGCTGAAAAACCCACTCTAGACCCCTCAGTTATCCAGAATTATCGCCCAGTATCCCTCCTCCCCTTCCTGTCTAAAACCCTCGAAAGAGCGGTATCTCACCAACTCTCTGCTTTCCTTACAGAAAATAACCTGCTGGACCCCTACCAGTCCGGCTTCAGACCTGGCCACTCAACAGAAACCGCTCTCCTCTCGGTCAATGAAGCTCTTCACACCGCACGAGCCGCCTCCCTCTCCTCCATCCTGATCCTGCTTGATCTCTCAGCTGCCTTCGACACTGTGGAGCACTCCATCCTCCTGTCCTCCCTGGCAGCAACAGGGATCTGCGGTACAGCCCTCGCCTGGATCGAGTCCTACCTCTCCGGTCGCTCCTTCCAGGTTGCCTGGGCTGGTAAAGTATCACCGCCTTGCTCCCTCCCCACCGGGGTTCCACAGGGCTCAGTCCTCGGTCCCCTTCTCTTCTCCCTGTACACCCGCTCCCTTGGCTCTGTAATCTCTGCCCACGGCTTATTTTACCATTGTTATGCTGATGACACTCAACTCTTTCTCTCCTTCTCCCCATCAGACACTCAGGTCTCTACCCGCATCGCTGCTTGCCTGGGGGACATTCAGAGCTGGATGGACAGTCACCACCTAAAGCTCAACCCAGGTAAAACAGAGCTAATCTTCATTCCTGCCCTAAACTCTCCCCACCTTGATTTCTCCATATCTCTAGGTGACACCCTGGTGACATCATCACCCTGCGCGAAGAATCTCGGTGTGGTGATGGACAACAGGCTGTCCCTATCAATGAACATTGCAGCGGTAAGCCGGGCGTGCAGATTCTTCCTGTATAACATCAGGAGGATCCGTCCCTTCCTTACCACGTACTCTACCCAGCTCCTGGTCCAAGCAATGGTACTGTCCCGCTTGGACTACTGCAACTCGCTCCTGGCTGGCCTTCCCGCATCTGCCATCAGACCCTGCAACTCATCCAGAACGCTGCGGCCCGTCTGATCTACAACCTTCCTCGACACTCCCATGTCACCCCCCTGCTCACTACCCTCCACTGGCTGCCTGTTATAGCTCGCATCAAATTCAAGACATTGGTCCTAGCATACCAGGCAGTCAAGGGAACAGCCCCAACATACCTCACCAAGATCTTCAAACCCTACACACCTGCCAGACCTCTCCGTTCTGCTACCTCAGGACGCCTAGCACCTTCCCCCTCCGCACCTGCGCTTCCCGGTCACGTCTCCTGTCGGTTCTGGCTCCACGATGGTGGAATGACCTTCCGGTGGAAGTCAGAACAGCTGAGACCCTGGCCACCTTCAAGTGTCGACTGAAGACTCACCTCTTCAGGGTGCACCTCTCCCCGTAGTCCAGTTTTTGTTAATTTAGGGACATAGTCACTTAGTTTACACGTCTACTTGTTTATGTATTGTATTAGGCTTAGGCATTATTTCCTGCATTGAGTGCTTTACTGCTACCTCTGAATTGTGGCTACAGATTTACCTACAGGGTCCTAGTTTAACTATGTGGTTGCTCCTAGCACCCAGGAATTGTACTTCCCACTAGGGTGGCTTTCAGCTAAACTGTTCTTGACTACGGTTAACACTTTGTTGTACGTCGCTCTGGATAAGAGCGTCTGCCAAATGCCTATAATGTAATGATGGAGGTTTTAAAACAGGCAGGCACAGCACACTGGACCAGGGACTGGTTGAAGAGATCAGCGAGGATGGGAGAGAGCTGTTCAGCACAGTGCCTGAGTGTTGCTGGTGAGACACGGTCAGGGCCGGCCGCTTTCCTGGTCTTCTGTTTCCTGAGAGTGCAGCTGACTTGGTGTTCGGTGATGGTGATAGGAGGTGGCGGGGGGGCGGGTGTCATAGGAGCAGTGCAGGTAGGGACTGGGAGGTGTGGGGCGGGGGAGGCGGGCAGACAGAGTGTCGTGGAGTGGCTATAGCTGGGCTGGGGGAAGGGGGGTGGTGTAGAAGTCTTTTGTTTTTCAAATCTTGAATAAAAGGTGTTAAGCTGGTTTGGAAGTAGGGGGTCGACAGTAGCTTTTACAGGTTTTGGTTTGTAGTTTGTAATGGTCTGGAGTCCCCTCCAGATGGAAGAACAGTCATTTGTTGAGAAACGCTGTCCAAGTTTAACTTTATATCTGTGTTTGGCAGTCTTGACTGCCTTGTTAAGTGCATATTTGGCCCTTTTATATGCATCCCGGTCTCCGCTCCTGTAGGCCTCCTCCTTGTTGGTGCGTAGTTTCCCCAGCTCAGCAGAAAACCAGGGTTTGCAGTTGTTGAACTTGTAGACAGCCCTTGTTGGGATGCAGGTCTCCTCGCAAAAGCTGATGTAGGAGGTGACTGCATCAGCATAGTCATCCAGGTTATTGTTGTTGGTTTTGAATATGTCCCAATCTGTGGAATCCAAGCAGCCCCTCAGATTCTCTATGGCCTCAGTGGACCATGTTCTCACTGATTTTTCCACAGGCTTGGCAACTTTAAGCTTTTGCCTGTATGAGGGGATGAAGTGGATGAGGGAATGGTCAGAGTTCCCCAGTGGGGCACGGATGTTTGCCTGATATGTGTCCTTGATGGTGCTGTAGCAATGGTCAAGGGTATTTCTTTCTCTGGTGGGGCATTTGATCAATTGTTTGTATTTAGGGAGTTCAACACTCAGGTTGGTATGGTTGAAGTCTCCTACAATTATTACAGGGGAATCGGGGTATTTTTGTTCAACCCCCATAATCTGGTTTGCCAGCTGCTGTTGTGCTGAGTGAGCATTGGCCTGAGGGGGAATGTACACCCCAACCAGTATTATAGAGTCAAATTCACAGGGTGAGTAGAAAAGCTTGCAGTTGATAATAAAACTTTCTAGCTCATAAAAACATATTCCTCCGCCTCTGGTTTTCTGACTAAGAGTGGCATCGCGATCCCCTCTAAATAGTGAAAAACCCGATTGTTCCAAAGCAGCGTCGGGAATGGTTTTATTTAGCCACGTTTCAGTGAAGCAGAATGCAGAAGTTGTAGAAAAGTCCTTAATGTTTCTTACCAGCATTTGCAGTTTGTCTGTTTTGTTATTGAGAGAGCGTACGTTTGAGAGAATTAAACTAGGTAGAGCCGGTCGGAAGCCACGTCTCCGAAGTCGCGTGAGCGAGCCACCTCGTCTCCCACGGGCTCTCCGCTTCCACGTCCCATTGTTGCGAGAGAATGGTTGATGTTCACCCGGAGAGTTCTTTCGTGAAATTTCCATGGGAATAGAGAAATGTTCCGGGAAAAAGTATTGTGGTAGTAAGCTTCGGACATGTAAGAGCTCACTTCTTACTTCTCAATAAAGATTTGACCACTGACTAAGAAAAACGTTATGAGATCTGAAAGAAAGAAATATTGAGAAGGCATGGTTACACCCTTATTAGGCATGCCAAAAGGTTTCATAAGTGGATTTATAATCCAGAGCTACCCCCCAGTTCTCAGATGTACGATGTGATCAATATAGCAAATCATTGGTTAACCGTGGAAGCCTAGATACTAAGTCCACTAGAAAGAGTGATTATTGATAAATATTCATGCTCTCTCCCTTATAAAGCCAAGGGGAGCAGCTGCCCACCAAGGCCAGAACAGGCAACCCATCCCAAGGAAAAGCAAAAGAGTAATGAGATTCCTTGGACAACAGCCAGAGATGGCCACAAAGATGAGCACAAACATCTTTGTGGCCATCTCTGGCTGTTGTCCAAGGAATCTCATTACTCTTTGACCACAAACCCTGATCCAGTTCCCCGAGATGACAACCCCTGTGGGATGTTGAGAGAAGGATGTGTTTCGAATATGGTGAGATGGCACACCTATCCAGGAGCTTCCCTCATCAGGATGTGCCAATGCCATCTGCCTCCACCAGTGAAACAGTGACAGGGCAACTCCGTGGACTGCTGGCTTCATGTTGGGCACAGGAAAGCGGCCCTGCAACAGTCACCCCAGTAAAGGCAAACAGGAAAGGCGCCAGAGTGCTGCTCAACTCCGGCACCATGGTAACCGTGGTGTGGCCAGAATTTGCCCATGAACCACTGCAACATGACAGAGTATCCATCACGTGTATCCATAGGGACCACACATGGGGAGGGCTGGAATTGTACCTAACCTGCCATTTCCCATGCTCATCAGAAGAGATTCCCAGATGTTCAACAGACTATCAGGTAAATTCCAAAAAGAAAATGGAAAAAACAGACTTGTAAAAGGACTGGGTGCGGTGTAAACCATGTACTGGGGAAGTAAAAATGTGTGCGTTTTAGGATGTAGACCCTAATGCATTCACAGAACCCTTAGCCAAATCAGGAAGTGGGGAAGAAGTCAGAGATAATGGCAACGTGAGTTTGGGTGAGTTATTCCCACTGGCTATGGAGGCGTTTGGTCTCTGACGATAGTGTAAGAGAAATATCTATTGGAATCTGACCTCTAGTCACTGTTGCAGCTAGCCAAAGTTTGACCCCAGAGACTTGAATGGCAGGTGCTTAATTGCTGATTGAAGCCATGCTGGGAACAGCATGGCTGTGATTGGACCATTTCCAGTGGCACTCTCCTTGACCTTGTCTGGCCATGCCCCTATCTGGAGTTTATAAGGGGTGGAGCACATTTTTTTGAGGGAAGAGGCTTTTTCCTTTCTTTGACTTTGTGCCATTCAGCTGTGCCTTTTTGGAAAACACTTTTGTTAACATTTTTATCTTACTTGCTTGTCCATTTTTCCCTGCACATATTTATATAGCTCTTGATAGCTAGGGTAGTGTAGAATAGGGGAAGCAGTCTGCCGAAGGGAACATCCAAAAACCACCTACGCAGTTTATAACTTATTCTCTCTGGTGCTGTTTTATTGACTTTTATTATATCCCTTCATGGTCATATGAGTATGTCCATTATCCATCATATGTCATAAATAAATCCTGTATTTTTTTATGACTTGTTGAATATTTGTAGCTTTCCATTTTGGTTCACCACCCGGCTATTGGAGTGTGGGTGGTTTCTTGGTTTCTGTGGGTTCATAAGAGTCATGTCATAAGTAAATATGTCAGAAGTCTCAGCTCTCATTGCTAACTAGCATATTGTGGGCTAGACAATATGAAGGAAATCATTACACTGAAATCTGATAGTAAACCATTCCCATTTATTTCTCATCCTGATAGGATCAGCGGATATGTTACTCTGGCTCTTTGCCTCTTCTACATCTCTCCTCTTCATTTCATCCCCTCCAATTCTAGTAGAGGTCCAAGCCAAGCTCCTGCAGGTGCCCCCTAGGGTCATCTCAGAGATCCTACAATGCCCACTATTACTGCACCCAGTACTACTGCACCCCCATTTAGGTACTTCCCAGCATCCTCTCTGGCCTCCTGTCTGTAGCGCTGTCTGAATGCTACCTTCTCTTCTCTCTGCCTCCCTTCTCTCTCCCTTCTTTCTCTCTGTTCATCCCATCACCTCCTCTCCCTCTCTCTCTCCAAGCTCTCTATCTACTCTCTCTCCTTCATGAGCTCTGCCTTAAGCTCTCTCCTGTCCTGTCCCAGCTTGTCGTGCAGATCATGAATCTTCTCCTCCAGTGGCTCCCTCATCTTCTCATCTCTTCACTAATCCCCCTCTCCCCCTCCTCTTCCTCTGCCTGGCATTGAGCCCTCAGCTCATCATCCTCTCTCTGCATCTGTCTGTCTCTGTCATTCCATCTGTCCTCCTCTTCCTCCTCTTCCGGCAGTTCAGTCGTTCCCGAGGTTCTCTCTCCACTCACTAAAAAACAGAAAAACTATGTAAGCCACATTTTTCATGTTTGTCAAGCTATGTTCTCCCTTATGTTTAAATTAGCTATGAATTTATTAACAAATCATTTGCATCGGTTGTGGCCATGGATTGATTGGGTTTGAGTTATTATTGATCCTTAGCATTAGAAGACAAAAGATCAGATGCAGTTATATATATATAATAGATACCTTTCACTACTTGTATAATTCATTAGGGGATAAATTGCAATGGGTACATATTATTGTTATTATTACTATTTTTGCAACTTTGGAAAAATGAAAGAGAAGTATCCCATTTAGTGGTGCAATAACAGCAGCATTCATTTTAAGTTTCAAACATATATTATGTAAGTTACATACATAAATCATCAGTATATCACAGATCTCAATGTATCAAACTTCCTATGGTGGCCTTATATCACCAATAAATCAAAAAGGATCTGAGAGGCAGTGGTGATGACAATTAGCTAGATGTACAGAGTTCAGTGGTAGTGGAGTCTGAAAAGGTGGGTTTTGAGTCTCTTGCATCACTCCAAGACTCCTGGCAGACTGGGACAGAGACACTATGGAGCCTTCAACAGTGATGATGCATCAGTCATCGGGGAGACCTTTGCTGGGAGGAAGAGCAGCTCTGTTTGGGGTAACCCTGGACAACCAGCTGTGCTTCTCGAGCCATATTGCAGCTTTCACTCGGACCTGCCGATTCTCCCTCCACAACATCCGGAGGATCCGACCGTTCCTCACCCAAGAGGCCACTCAACTCCTAGTCCAGGCCCTGGTGATCTCACGTCTGGACTACTGCAATTCCTTGCTGGCAGGCCTACCTGCCTGTGCCATCAAGCCACTGTAACTAGTCCAGAACGCTGCCGCTCGTCTGGTGTTCAACCAGCCGAAGTTCACCCACGTCACCCCTCTACTCTCCTCTCTGCACTGGCTCCCCATCGCAGCATGCATCAGATTCAAATCACTGATGCTTGCTTTTCAAGCGGCCAGAGGTACTGCTCCCCCTTACCTCCAGTCACTCATCACTTCCTACACCCCTCCCAGACCCGTCTGCTCCGCCTCCTCTGGTAAACTGACTGTCCCTTCCCTCCGGGCGCCTGGCAGCTGCTCCTCACGGTCTCGCCTCTTCTCGGTCCTGATCCCTCGCTGGTGGAACAACCTTCCGCAATCGGTCAGGACTGCGGAATCACTTGCGATCTTCCGCAAGAGACTCAAAACCCACCTCTTCAGACTCCACTACCACTGAACTCTGTCCATCTAGCTAAATTGTCTTCACCACTGTTTACTTGATCAACACTATACCCCCAAAAAAGCAAAAAATAAAAAAAGATCTTTTTTTTTACACTAACCCTTTCCTTCCCGGTGCTACAGGTATACTACGCAGACACCTGCAATGATGTCTATTGCTGTATTACTGCACTGATCTCGGGCGCTAACTCTGATTGTTCCTACCATGTATTAATGCACATCTTGTAAATCGCCCTGGATAAGAGCGTCTGCTAAATGCTTAAAATTTAAAAATTTAAAAATGTCTCTCTTCTCCAGGTTCAGCTTCAGGTGGTGGGTGGACATCCATGCGGAGATGTCAGCCAGGCATGCAGAGATCTGTGCCAGGACCTGGGTCTCAGATGGAGAAAAGGAGAGAAAGAGTTGAGTGTCATCGGCATAACAGTGATAGGAAAAACTGTTGATAGAGAAATTCTGTGTTTGGGAATTGTTTTTGAGTCACTTCTCAGGCTAATGAAGGTGTGGAGCTGTGCCAAAAGAGATAGACGGCAAGGTGTTTCGTAGCTGGCCGCCACAGTCTCAAGGGCAGTGTGCCTGCCCAAAAGATTAGACTCGTACGAGGTTCTCCCAGAGATGGGGAAAATAACTGTCTTATGATTGATATATGGGCGAGGCTAATGCTTCTGACAGGGAAAGTATTGTGTATAAGAAGGTGAATCTGCAGGAAAATAGTTGTTCTTTGTCTGACAGGGAGACATTGAACCCCGAATGCATTGGGTTAAATAAACTCTGCTTGATTTTCTTTGAATGTTCTGTTTCTCATTTGCTGCAAGTATTCTCTATTCACTTTTAAGGTATTCTGAATTCGTGAACCTAACACTGTGACCAGAGATAACAGAGCCAAGTGACTTGGTGTACAGAGAGAATAGGACGGGGCCTAGCACCGAGCCCTGCGGGACTCCGGTAGTGAGGGTGTGGGGAGAGGAGAGGGATCCTCTTCAGGCCACCTGGTAGGACTGGTCAGCCAGGTAGGACTCGAACGATGTCAATGCAGATCCAGAGATTCCCATCTCAATGAGAGATGAGAGCAGGATCTGGTGGTCCACGGTGTTGAATGCAGCTGACAGGTCAAGGAGGAGGAGGGATGGGGATTCAGCCACGGTGAAGTCAAAGGACTGAATCAGGGGTAGAAATGCAGAGGACTGAGGGGTGTCCAGCAGCAGGATGAAGTCACTGAGAAGTAAGACGGGAGTGCCATCCTCAGGGAAGGCGCTGAATAGGGCATCCATCTCATCTAGGAAACTCCCCAGTGGACCTGGTGGGTGATAAAGAACAATGATGTGCAGTTTACATGGAACAGTGACCGTGACAGCATGAAATTCAAAGTAGGAGGGTGAGAAGTGAGGAAGAGGAACAATACCAAATCTCCACAGGGGGGAGATCAGTATGCCTGTCCCTCCACCTACCTGTGGGTCGTGAAGTGTGTGAGAAGGTGTAGGCAGCGGAGAGAGGAACAGGGGTGGCTGTGTTCTGCGGAGTGATCAATGTCTTCGTGAGCGCCAGGAACTGCAGGGGGAGTAGTGAGGCCTGGGCCGAGATGAAATCGGCCTTCTGGACAGCGGACTGGCAGTTCCATAGTCTGCCTGCTACCACTAAGTCGACACTGGAAGATCTAGGAGGGTAGATGAGATTGGAGAGGTTTCGGCTGTGAGTAGAATCTCTCCTTCTAGGAAATCTAGAAGAGGAGACATGGACTGCGATAGGGAGGTAGCATGTAGTGTTAGATGCAGAGGGAGTAGAACAAGGAGATACAAAACTATGATACTTACTATGCGGAGAGCACTCCCTAGCTGGCCTCCCTCGGTGGATTCCTGCAGGTAGACTCGCACATCTTTGTCCGTTGAGTTTTCGTATGGGGAGGCTAGGACGGGGAGGCTGCCACAAAAAGCTGCCGCTTTCCACAACTATGTTACTTATATAGCTGAGTGGTGCTAGGCACTAAGTGGTGAGTCCCACCTGATTACAATAGACAACAATTAACTGGCTCAGGCCACTTCTCAGGCCACATCACATCGATCACCTATCAATTCTCCCTCCATTGAACACCAGACGTGCGGCAGCATTCTGGGCTATGGCAATTCCTTCCTGGCAGGCCTACTGACGTGTGCCATCAAGCCACTGCAACAAATCCAGGATGCTGCCGCACGTCTGGTGTTCAATCAACCCAAGTTCACGCATGTCACCCCTCTAGTCACCTCTCTGCACTGCTCCCCATCACAGCACATATCAAATTTCAAATCACTGGTACTGGTTAATCAAGCAGCTACAGGAACTGCTCCCCCTTACCTCCAGACACTCACCACACCCACCCACCAACCAGACCCCTCCGCTCTGCCTCATCTGGAAAACTAACTGTCCCATCCATCCAGGCGCCCGGCAGCCACTTCTCACGGTCTCGCCTCTTCTCTGTCCTGACCCCTCGGTGGTGGAATGATCTTCCGCACTCAGTCAGGACTGTGGAATCACTTGCTATCTTCCGCAAGAGACTCAAAACTCATCTTTTCAGACTCAACTACTGATGAATTATGTTAATCTAACCAATTGTTATCACCACTGCTTATATAGTCAATACTGCTTCCCGGTGTTACAGGTATGGTGTGCAGCTGCCAACAATAATGTCTATTGCTGTATTACTGCACTGATCTCTTGCACAAACAATGATTGATCATACCATGTATTACTAAGAACATAAGAATACATAATGACGAGAATGGGCCATTCAGCCTATCTAGGCTCATCATGTCCTAATCTAAAGAGTATCTAGTACTGCATCTAGCCAGGACTTCAATAGCCCAAGTCTTTCTGTCTCTACCCAACCTGGCAAGCTGTTTCAGGCATTGACAACTCTCTGTGTAAAGAAAAATGTACTAGTATCTGTGCAGAATTTGCCTTTAACTCATTTCCACCTGTGGCCTCTTGTTCTGCTGATCCCACTTATCTTAAAAAATATTTGGTATTTCACTTTGTTAATCCCTTTAAGGAATTTAAAACCTCAATCAAATCCACACTAAGTCTATTTCCTAAGCTTACATATATTGAGTGACTTAAAAAAGTAGCAGCAATGTGCAAAAAGTAGTTTTGAATCCAGTCAGTTTTTGTAAAAGTTTTTTTGCCAGTGAACAATGTAATATAATATACAAAACAAAAATGTGAACATGTGAACCAAACAACATAACTCAGTCAACTAATTAGCACATGTAGGGCAGTATGCAAGTGCACAGCCTTTGCAGATATATTTCTTACACCTGCAGCACACAGTATGTGTTTTACAGTCCTTCTTTGGCGGGCAGAACTGCTGGGCAGCTGGGCATTGCCTTGCCTCATATATAGTGCCATGTTTGTGGTGTGTAACTGAATCTGTGACTGTGATTTCAACTCAATTGACTACTGCAATTCCTTGCTGGCAGAACTTTCGGCCTGCGCCATCAAGCCCCTGCAACTAGTCCAGAATGCTGCCGCTTGTCCGGTGTTCAACCAGCCGAAGTTCACCCACGTCACCCCTCTACTCTCCTCTCTGCACTGGCTCCCCATCGCAGCACGCATCAGATTCAGGTCACTGGTGCTTACTTTTCAAGCGGCCAGAGGTACTGCTCCCCCATACCTCCAGTCACTCATCACTCCCTACACACCTCCCAGACCCCTCCGCTCCGCCTCCTCGGGTAAACTGACTGTCCTTCCCTCCGGGCACCTGGCAGCCGCTCCTCGCGGTCTCGCCTCTTCTCTGTCCTGATCCCTCGCTGGTGGAACGACCTTCTGCAATCGGTCAGGACCGCGGAGTCACTTGCGATCTTCCGCAAGAGAATCAAAACCCACCTCTTCAGACTCCACTACCACTGAACTCTGTCCATCTAGCTAAATTGTCTTCACCACTGTTTACTTGTTCAACACTATACTCCACCAAAAAAAAAAACCTGTTACAGGTATGGTACGCAGATGCCTGCAATGATGTCTATTGATGTATTTCTGCACTGATCTCGTGCGCTAACTATGATTGTTCCTACCATGTATTAATGCACATCTTGTAAGTCGCTCTGGATAAGAGCGTCTGCTAAATGCTTAAAATGTAAAATGTAAATGTAATTTGACTGTCGGTCATTTTGACCGAAAACAATAGTAGTACATTTTTTTGTACAGCTTACATGGAAATATGAATAAAGGCAACATTTCATTTTTCTAATGTTGGGGTCAATCTAGGAAAAATCATGAAATTTCAAGTTGAAAAAATATCATTTAGGGGATGTTTCTCTGCTGTTAAACAGTGGCGGGTCATTTTGACCCGAAGACAACGGGAGGGTTAAGTCTATCCTCATAACATTTACCTTTCATACCCAAGGTATGCCCTTCTTTGAACATTTCAAGCTGATCTTATTTCCTTTTTAACCGTAGCCCGCATATTACAATAATCGTACTTGTTTCTCTTTGAGTTTTCTTTTTTATATACTCTGTAAAGTCGCTTTTGCCTCAAAATCTCCCGTAAGGATTTAGTCATCCACTGCGGACAGTTTTTTCATCCTACTTTTCCTTACATTTGGGATGAATTTACACTGTACATCTACAATAACCTTTTTCAATTTAGTCCATTTTTCATTCACAGTTCTGCAATCTAGAGGTTTTATCCAATCTATATTACTTACATTTTCTTTCATTTTGTTAAGGTCATCTCGTCTGAAATAAACAATTCTAGAGTTAGAGGAGGCTGTCTTAACTTGCCAAAAAATATCAAAAAATTACTGCACTGTGGTCAGTTGCCCCTAGTGGTTCTCCTACCTCTGTGCTGCAAATACTATCAGGATTGTTACACAAAACCAGATCCAGTATTGATTTCCCTCTCGTAGGCTGAGTAACAGACTGTACCAAAAAGCAGTCATTGACCATATCAAAAAACTCCTCTTCACATTTGCCGTGACCTGTCACTATCTTCCAAATAATAGAGGGGTAATTGAAGTTGCCCATTATTATTGTCTCTCCTTCAGCACAGGTTTGTTTTATGTTAGCAAAGAGCATACTATTTGTGTTACTGTCTGAAGCTGGAGGTCTATAGCATACTATTAAGGCCCTTCTCAGGATCTCCCAGTAATCTAATCTAGATGTCCTCACAAGGAATGAATGAGTTAATACCTGGAATTTCCTGCACATTAAGATAATCTTTCACATAAAGGGCCACTCCCCTCCTCTTTTATTAGTTTTATCCTCCCTAAACAATTTGTCCCCCTCCACATTATATTCATCCCCATCCGCTATGCCAAGCCATGTTTCAGTAATCTTTCAGTTATTTTTTGATGCTTCTCACATTTAAACACATGAACTTCAGAGCCTTACTCAAACTTACATTGTCCTTCTCCTCACACATAACTGTGCCGAACCACCTCTATTCACATTATGATCTAAAAAATCATTATTAATTATATCCTCCGATTCATTATACTCCACCCTGGTATCTTCCATCTGGGCAGACTGTACCTCCCTATCCTTAATACAACTACTAATTTCCCTCCCTGCCCCCCTCAGTCCCTAGTTTAAATATTATTCTGCTAGCCTAAGTATATGCTGGCCCAATGCAGCTGTACCCCTCAGGTTCAAGTGTAGCCCATCCCACTTGTACAGGTCACCCCTGTTCCAAAAGGAGTCCCAGTGCCCCATAAACATGTACCCCTCTTTCCTGCACCAGCGAACAGACTATACTGTCTATGCCTCTAATGATTGAATCCCCCACTACAATTAACTTCCTTTTCCTGAGTGGCATAGCCGACAGGGTGCCCTGGGGCTCAACAGTCCTCCCACTCACAGAGGGCTGGTCCAGATCCTCTTCCTGCAAGGACTGGAATTGGTTAGGCACCACGAGCTCTGGAGATGCAGCCCCTGCATATGCGCGCCCTTTTCTATGCTGGCTACCCAACTCTCTCTCCCTACCTGCTCTTGAGTCTCCCCCCTACCTAGCTTTGGCGTGCATGCTAACTCTCTAATGGGCATACTAATTAGTTCCTGGAACTCTACTAATTCTGCAGGGCAGTCGAGACCAGCAAGTTGGGCTTCGAGATCAAGAATCTTGCTCTCGAGATGCTTCACAAGCTGGCAACGGTCGCAGACTAAACCCTCCTGGAAGTCTCCTTCCAGAAACACAATCATCCTGCAACACTCGCACTGTACTGTCGATGACCACATTTTCACCCCTAAGTATTTGTCTATTGCTCTCCCTGCACTGAACTAAATACTGCCAAAACAGAGACACCAAGTCAATGAAAATACTATAAGCACCGAGTTGGTTCCGAACAGACAGGTGCAGAAATTACTCAATGGAAACAACACCTCACCCAAGAGGCCACACAACCAAGAGGCCCTGGTGATCTCATGTCTGGACTACTGCAATTCTTTGCTGGTAGGCCTATCGGCCTGTGCCATCAAGCCACTGCACTTTTACTTCTTGTATATGTATCCCTGCTTACTCCTCATTTAAAAAAAGAAGCTGGGTTTCTCTGCCGTATCAACAGATTCTCCTGGCTGGCTCCCTAAAAATATGTAACATGCCCAGAATGACGAATCTGAGAGGATTCTGGTGCCACATATTTTAATTTGTAAACCTGCAATGAAAGAAAGTCAATACACTTTTGGATAGATAATACTGCATACAACTCATGTAGCTTACTCAGGGTGCTTCGTGAAGTGACTTCCTACTAACATTATGCAAATCTCACGTTGCCTTTGCTACCGTCACTCAACAATTTCTGTATTCTGCCATCACCACCTACTGGAGTGGAAGTGTAACTTTTTTAGCAAGTATCAATTTAGTAAATAAAGTACATGAATATTCAAAACAATACAAGAAAAAGGGGGGTCAATAGTTCTCAATACAAAACAATGTAAAACCAATCATTCTCAATACAAACCCATGTAAACTGTGGCCAAGCACAGTCCATAGCGCCACACGAAACAATTGGGGGTGGAGGACAAACAGACAATTTTCGGGAAAATGTGGTCACTTCAAAAACAGTGTTAATTGCAGATGAAAGTGTCAGATTGTCTTTCTCTAGTAACAGTCTCTCAGGCACTTTCACATGATTTGTGTGCTCTGTGATTTGGTCCCTAATAAACCTGTGCTGCATAGCGCAAATTTGCATAGCCTAGCTAGCAACATATTGGTGCATACTAACCCGGCTGCTGACAGCGCTGTCTAAAAAGAATCAGATAAAGGATGACACTCTGAGGGGTGGAAAAGTGCATCGTTAATGTTTTCTAATCCAAGAGTGATTAAGTACATTTCAAAAGATTCCAACCAGTGAGCCCATGGTAAAGGAGGCTCGCCAGGTAAAGACAAGAAGGGAGGAGGTGGTGGAAGCGAAACTTCAGCTATCTTCGTCACCAATATTAGTATAATAAAGGACGCTACAGTGGAGGTATCATGATTGTTTCTTTATTTATGTAACTCTCCCTAATTTGCCACATGGCTCACTAATGTAAATCATCATGGTCGTGAACTAGCAATATATGCACACAACACTGCTGTAATCTGAGTGTGTGTACTTAACAAGCATATGTCTTTATGATGCCATTCTTCCAGGTGCATCAAGTTCTGATGCATTTCTCACCTGAAGAAAATTATTTAATGTAACACTGAGTATGTGTACATGCACACTATTAAACTGATCATTATCTGATATAGGGAGTTACCAGATTATTCAAGTGGTCATGTAAACAGCATAGTGCGATATGCTTTATCGGATAAAAGCCGTTATCAGATAATGGGAAACACACCTCGTTTTTTGCCCAATCCGTTTTATTCAGTGCATGTATACAGTTAATCTGATTTCTTTCTTTCTTTCTTTCTTTTTACATCTACGCATGTGCAAAAATGTAAAAAACGCTGGATGCAGTTACATGGAAAACATGGAGAGCGGCAGTGGTAAGACTCACTTTTGGAGTGAGCCGAAACAAACTTAATGAAAAATATCACCTAGATGGGAGAAAATATTGAAATGGTGACATATTTAATAAGGTGTCTGCGAAAATGGCCAAGGTGGGTTTTACAAGAAGTGTGGAACAGATTACCTGTTGTTGGAAATCACTGAGGCTAGTTTATTACAAAGCTAAGAGACAAAACAGCACCAATGGGTCCGATCCAGGGACATGCCCATGTAAATGTAAATGCTTCAATCAGATTATTGCCATTACCTGATCATTGTGTGCATGTAAACGTACTCCATGCCAACTCAACAAATATCACATTAACGTTGTCTCTACATATTTAAAATCACTGCCCTCTCAACTTGTCCAAACCAAATGGCACAGTAATGTTGTCCTGTTTCTATAAATATATACATTTTGTCCCATCTCCACAGATTTCACATTAACACTCTCTGAAGAAGAAATAAACACAATGCACATGATAGAGAACAGTCGCTGACCTTGTCCTACAGAATAGCAATTGTCGGCCAATGTGTGCATGACCACACAGACAACACCTGACAATGCACTTAGATTGGCTTTATTACTGGTTACCAGATACACCAGATATCCTCAGAATATTCTCAATCACACACACCTCCATAAAAATGAACTGTCCTTGCTGCTGAGGTGAGCGGACGTATCCTGCTAGCTCTTGCCTAGTTACATGTTTGTTTGTACTTTTTTTCCTTTCCTTTCCTTTTCATTTTTTAATCTGCTGTTAAAATCGTGCATAGAAGGACTGAAACCAATTATTACATACAATCGCCAAAATACTGGATTTAAGAGCAAATGTGGACTCAAATTACTCACCGGTTACATAACATTTACTATTACATTTTAGTCATTTAGCAGACAAAAAGTGCATTAATACATGGTAAGATTAATCATAGTCCGCACCAGAGATCAGAGTCATGATACAGTAATAGACAATCGTTGGCAGCTGCAACTGTACGTGTAACACAAGGAGGGAAAAGTTAGGGCTTTTTTTATGGGGGGGACAAACATCAACATAGATACATAACACAAAATTCAGTATTTAACATGAAAGCAGTGGTGATGACAATTAGTGGTAATGATGTCTGAAGAGATGTGTTTTCAGTCTCTTGCAGAAGATGGCCAGTGAATCAGCAGTCCTGATCGATTGCGGAAGGTCATTCCACCACCGAGGGAGAAGAGAAGAGGCGAGACCACCAGGAGTGGCTGCTGGGTGTCTGGAGGGATGGGACAGTCAAGTAATACCAAGAAATACCAGGGCTGGAATCACCAATACCGATACCGATACAGATCCTTTTTATTATTAAAAAAGGCTCATGTACTTTCATGTAGGGGAGAGCAATGTGTCATGACGTGAATGCATCATTAATAGGTTACTTCTGAATACATTTTCATTACCAACAAATTATTTGCCAAATATTAAGCATTTCCTTTCAGGTTTGAGGTATATCTTTTTTTCAATTCCATTAAATTAATTCATTTAGGTAAGTTTCAATGGGCTGAATATATTATTTGAATGTCTGAATATAGTCTGCTACAGTAACAGCTAATACAGCTTGAAAATGTAACATTAACCAATGCTGAATATCCAATTTGACAAAAATAGGTTTCTTTCTGAGGTGGGTCTTGTTCAGGTTTTCAGATTTCTCTGGTGGGACTTCATCAACTGTGTAAGTGTCATGGACTGTGCTGAAGGTGTGAATTTCTGGAGTCTGTCCAGATACAATCAAAGGGACATGTTCATCATCTGAGTCAGAATTAGCTTAATTCTTCTCCTCATGGTCACTACCGGGAGACTGATGAGTTCTGGGCCTTCAACCACAATTGGTACAACAGGCTCTTCAATCACCCTTGCTGGTAGGAACTGGAGGGTTGGGATTACTACTGTATACTTAATAAAGTGATCAGTGATCACTAGTATGTCCTTGGTGTTGGACCGGTCTGGTTCTAAGGATAGAAAGTCCATACACACTAATTCCAAAGGTCTGCTTGTCTTTACATTAACCAGTAGAGCAGTTTTCTCTGGTATGGCTTTGCGATGAATGCAGTGATCACACGTCTTGAGCTTATCTTCAATAGCTGCAGTCATTTTCGACCAATAGAACCTCGTTCTTGCTAAATCCACTGTCCATTCAATGCCTATGTGGCCCATGTCATTGTGGAGGCTCTGCACTGCGACTGACCTTAACTCCTCTGGTAGCACCAGTTGAAAAGTGGCGTTGGGTCCATCTTGTCTTCTGTGGCATAGGAGTCTATTTCGCAGTTCCAGGCAGTTCCACTTGCAAAGTAATAAGGGGGGTTCAGGCAGTTCAGCCCTGAGAGTAGGAGATGGTTTCTGGCCAGTCTCAAACTGAAGTATGACCTCATTAATGACAGGATCAGCTCTCAGTTTTTCCCTCAATTCATCTTCAGAGAGGTAAGGGATAACAGAATATCCATCCAAATGTTCATCCTGGAAAATATCAGGGATAGCTGAGGGAGAATCAACAACAAGGTAGAATCCAAGAAATCCATAGCCCTGTTGGCATTGGTGATTGAATGATGCTCACACACTGCCTGGATTGCCTCTTGCTGCATAATGTTTGAGGCTTCAGTCTCAGCTAGATGATGGAGAGTGAACTCTCGACTCCTCTCACTCTCAAGGATATGTGGTCATCCAGCAGTTCACTATGTGGCCGTCATGATAATGCAACAGGATCAAGACTTTTTTTACCAGCTCTGTATTGTAATTTGAAAGAGTATGTAGAAAGAGCTGACAGCCATCTATAACTCGTGGCATCAGGCTTTGCAGAAGTTAAGATGTAGGTTAGCAGATTGCTATCAGTAACTGCTGTGAAGTCTGAGCCATACAAGTAATCAGAAAACTTTTCTGTAATGGCCCACCTGAGGGTCAAGAATTCAAGCTTATGAGCAGGGTACTTAGCCTCACTCTTGGAAAGTCCTCTGCTCGCAAAGGCTATAGCTCTTAGCTGGTCGTCTTGCATCTGGTACAGTGCAGCTCCCAAACCGATCGTGCTGGAGTAAGTATGTAGGACATAGGGGAGTTTGGGATCGGTAAAACCCAGAACCAAAGCTGAAGTAAGCTTCTGAATTATTAGGTCAAATGCTTCTTGAAAACAGGGTGTCCATCTATCATCAAAAGGCTCCTTTGGATGACGGTACTCTGTACTACCCTCCTTCTCAACCTTCTTACTTCATATATGAAGTGGCCGATATCCTGAAGTGCAATCCTTAAGTGGCTTTACTATGGAAGAGTACCCTGGGATAAACCTTTGGTAATATTTGGCAAAACCAAGAAATGATCTAAGCTCTTTCAGAGTGGTGGGCACTGGCCAGGTGGTTAAGGCCTTGATCTTCTCTGCATCAGTTTCAACACCATTTTCGGAGACTACATGACTAAGGTATCTTATCTTATGATGTTTGGAAGGACTTGCACTTATCTGGGCTCAGCTTTAACCTGTACTCTTGCAGCCTTTGCAGTAAACACAGTAGACATTGCTCATGCTCTTTAATGAATGATGAGAAAATGATGAGGTCGTCTATGAACACTAAAACTAAGATCCCCCATGAATTTCTCCATAAGTCTTTGGAAAGTGCTCGGTGTGTTAGTTATTTCCTGGGGCATTCTATTAAATTCCCAGAAACCCAGAGGGCAGATGAATACTGTTTTGCTTATCAGATTCCTCCATTTCAATCTGATAATACCCTGACTTGAGGTCCAAAACGGAGAACCATTTTCATCCAGCTAAGGCAGAGAACGTCTCCTTGAGGTAGAACAAGGCATACCTGTCCTTGATAGTTTGAAGGTTGAGCTTTCTGTAGTCAATACACAGCCTCTCAGAGTTGTCTTTTGTCTTCACGACTACTATGTGCAATGAGAACGGTGATACTGATTCTCGGATGACCTCTGAGGCGAGGAGTTCCTATAGGTATTTTTGCAACGCATCAACATCTTGTGGGTGTATGGGCCTTGCTTGATGTTTAAATGGTGTTTCTTTGTTAAACTTGATACAATGCTTGACTTTATCCATGTGCCCAAAATCCAGGTCATGATATGCAAAGACCTCTGGCATGGAGTTTAACATGTTTGTTATCCGCTACTTCCACTCCGGCGGTAAGGGAGAATCTTCAAAACCCAAATCTAGTTTGGATGGCTTATCCTGTGTGTCAGAACGGTTTGGCTCTGTGACCGTTTGTTGATGGTGCATCACTCGCTGAATGGCATTAACCTCTGCTAAGACAGTTTTTGATGGTACAAAGATGTCATGATTAGTCTAATTGTTGAGAACGACAGGCAACTTGCATGGTTGTTTGGTAGAGTGAATAAACCACTTGACACTAATAGACCGCTTGGCAAGGATTGTGCAGCCAGTTGCTCAAAGACAGCATATTTCTCAGAATGAACACTAGAGATGTTAATAAGGCCTTTCAATACAACAGTCTGCTGTGCAAGAACCACTACTGACTTCTGCCCTTGCAACTTCACCCAGCTAAGGTTATAACTTGCAGCTTACTTCGGGCATGTTTCAAGGAGTTTTAGGATTGTTCAGTAATGCTACGATGAAGGCTAAAAGCTGGACTACTCTTGCTGAGAATAATCAGCATACAAGACATTAAGAGTGTTAGTGCCAATAAGCACCTGTTCTACTGCAGTAACACAGAGGTTGGGGATAACCAGAGCAAGAGTTGAGACTTCAATAGCGGACCACACAAACTCCTCTGCTGATGCTGCTGGTGAAAGGATAAGGGAATTGTTGTCACTTGGGACCCAGTATCCAAAAGGAAATTAGTAACTTGAGCTGTACTTTGACCTCCTACTAGCCCTCGTGGAAGTTTAGCAGTTTGCTCTTTAGTATGAACTCTCTTCAGTCAGACTGTCCTCTGGGTTTTAGGATGTGATTTGCCATGTGCTGCCCCCATTTGTCCCCCATTTTTACATTTGACATTTTAAGCATTTAGCAGACACTCTTATCCAGAGCGACTTACAAGATGGGAACAGGATTTAAAAAATCCTTAGCATTATTTGGTTCCAACTGATTTTGCTTTTCTCTTAATTAATTCCTGCTTCTTGGTAGTTACTAAAGAAGGATTGGGTTCGTTTTCACATGCTAACACAATCTGGGTTCAAGGCAGGCTGCTCTACAGAGACTGCTCTCCTTGCAGTCACTGAGGCTCTTCATGTGGCTAAGTCCCTATCCCTTAGCTCAGTCCTCCTCCTCCTCGACCTGTCAGCTGCATTCGACACCGTGGACCACCAGATCCTACTCTCATCTCTCGTCGAGATGGGAATCTCTGGATCTGCATTGATATAATTTGAGTCCTACCTGGCTGACTGATCCTACCGGTTTTTCCTATCATTGTTATGCCGATGACACTCAACTCTTTCTCTCCTTTTCTCCATCTGAGACCCAGGTCTCGACATGGATCTTTGCATGCCTGGCTGACATCTCCGCATGGATGTCCACCCACCACCTGAAGCTGAACCTGGGGAAGACAGAGCTGCTCTTCCTTCCAGCGAAGGGCTCCCCGATGATTGATGCGTCAATCACCGTTGAAGGCTCCATAGTGTCTCCGTCCCAGTCTGCCAGGAGTCTTAAAGTGACTCTGGACAACCAGCTGTGCTTCTCGGGCCACAGTGCAGCGATCACTCGGACCTGCCAATTCTCGCGGTCTCGTCTCTTCTCTGTCCTGACCCCTCGCAGGTGGAATGAACTTCCGCAATCGGTCAGGACCATGGAATCACATCTTCTGCAAGAGACTCAAAACCCACCTCAAGACTCCACTACCGCTGAACTCTGTACATCTAGCTAATTGCCATCACCACTGCCTACTTGCTCAACACTATATACCCCTCCTTACTCCTTTAAAAAATAAAACTTTTTTCCTTCCTAGTGTTACAGGTATGGTACGCAGCTGCTTTTAATGATGTCTATCGCTGTATTACTGCACTGACCTCTTGCGCGTATTATGATTGTTCCTACCATGTATTTATGCACATCTTGTAAGTCGCTCTGGATAAGCATCTGCTACATGCTTAAAATGTAAATGTAAATGTAATGTGGCCATCCTCCCCACACTAAAAGCAATACCAGGGACGTGGTTTGTAATTGAGTTTCACCACTGGACTTTGTGGATGCCTAGGCTTCGTGTTCACAGGCCGAGCCTCAGCACTTGGCTACAATGGCTTTACGCTTCTCCTGCCTTTGGGTTTGACTCATCATGCCACTTTGCTGAGCACTGAGTTCCTCAACTTGCTTCTTTAACTTCTCAAATGCAGAGCTGGCATCAGAGGTTGCACTATGACAAATGGTCTGTAAGTGTGACATGCAGGGTTGGGAGGGTTACTTTGTAAATGTAATTAGTGCCTGATTACTGATTACACGGCTCTGAAAGTAATCCGATACGAATACAGTTACATGTCTCAAAAAAGTAACGTAATCAGATTACTTTTAGAATACTTTTGGATTACTTACATTTTCCATCACAGATGGGTATGTTTTGGGGTACAGGAGACATTGGGAAGCTGTTATATAGCCAAAGGTGGTGCTACTTAGTACTAAAAGGGTGCTCAAACTTTTGCACACGCCATGTTCACTTTTTTATTTGATTAGTAATACATTTAAATAGTTATTATGCATTACACTTTGAAAAAGTATGTCATGTTCAACTTTCCACTGTGTTGAGGTCAGGTCAGCTTCTGTTCATTTAATAATAAATACTAATAAATTTGAGATGTCAATTTAGCTAAATATATGCAACATTGTATCTGCATTTTTGTTGTAATCGTCGTCATTAACATGTTATGGAATTAGAATGGACAGATTCAAAATTAATCATAATAAAAAGCAAAGGGATATTGAAAGGCAAGTTCTTTTACTGTTTTGATGGCTCATCATGAGCATAACTCAAACACAGCATCTAAAACAATGTAATAACTTTTGAAACTTTTTTGGCACTGGAATAACAGCGACTTGTAAGGGATATGGCTTAGAAAAGTGCCAGTGTTGGCGGGCTGTGTAGGGGCGAATGCTCGGCAGTGCATAACGTAATTGACGTATAGTAGAGTACAATTGTCTACCAAATTGGGAGAAAACTGGGAAAAATAAAAAGAATAAAATAAAATGTCATCGTTTCAACAATAAAGAAAGCAGTATAAAATTAGCAGAGCAGTTAATGCGATGCCTCAAACCGTAGGCTAAGGTCAGGTAACAGCAAATTACTGCAGAACTGTGTTCATTAAACTGAAGGTTAGCTAACGTCGACTTACTCCAAGTGCTTTTTAATATTCGAAGCCGAGTCCTTTGATGCCGACAGTATCTTTATTCCTGGAAGACACAAGATACACTGGACCGACAGATTTTTCCCATGTTCTTCTTTAAACTGGAAATTGTGTCGATAACGCCACAAACTAAAAGCTGACTTTTCTTCCATCTTGTCCCTATCAATGTTTGTCTGAGCGTGGGCGCGCGCTTTTTTTAAAACGCATTTTTTTTAACGCAGTTTTTTGGTTCTGTGCAGCGGCTGTAGTTTTCGTGAGCTGTGTGATGATAATCATGAAGGCGTGATAATTTCATGCTGTAACTTTAGTAATGAATATCAGCTCATTAATGTTTGTAAGGAAAACTTTCCACCAAGAATTCCAAGAAGTAATCCAAAATGTATTCACTTCAGGTTTATTAAAGTAACTGTATTCAGATTACTCGTTTTTCAAATGTAACGCGAGCTGAATACAGTTACTTGATTTTTGTATTCTGATTACGTAACGCCGTTACATGTATTCCGTTACAACCCAACCCTGGTGACATGACACACGGTTTGGATGCGTCAGGAGTGGATTTACCAGAGCCTAAGTGCTGCTTCATGTGACTGGTTTGTTTTGGCTGCTTGCTTGTCTTCTTCTGTCCATAGAAGTACTAGGAGCTCTGTGAAAGAAGGTAGATTCTTCTTCTTTGATTCAAGCTGAAGATCAACTATCAAGGTGTTATCCCAGCAGCCACGACAGAACTGCTTAAGAAGATTCCGATCAGATTCATCAGCAGAAATGTCACCTCATCTCTTAGCAGTACTTAGGATGACTTGCAACCTATGCAGGTAAGTAGATGGCTTTTCTCCTTCATTCTGAAAAGTACTCATGAATTTTGCGAACAGCTCATCACCATTTTCCACAGTTCCATAAGCAGAGTCAAGCAACTCAAGATATGCAGCAGGGAGAGCCTGTGGGCCTAAATGCTTGGTAACATCTGTAGCTGGGGGTAGTAGGCTGTCAAGTATATAATAAGTATGATGCAAGCCAGAGAGAACTGGGTCTTTCATGAGGAGCTCAACATTAGTTTGCCATGTTTCATAGTCAATCTCATTATTAGGGTGGGGACACTTCCCTGAAAAAGCCCTAAGCCTTGTGTGTGCAGTAGAGTGCATTGAGGGTCCATTGTTACGCATAATATGTTCTACTACAATCCTTTGAATTTCTGGTAGATTCACATCATCTGCCACCAGTGTAGTCTGGGATCTAGTATCAGCCATTACTGGTGGGACAGGTAATGTGGTGGGATTAGTTGGGTTTTTAGTTTGAATGCCTGTGGTGAAAGCAACTGAGGATGGTGGTATGACTGCTTGTTCGATAACTATAGGAAATGAAGTTCAGCTTACTGGTGTTGGCACTTCTGCTTACATGGGTGAAAGGAGCTCAAGGAGATCCTTTGACACTGCTTGTTCTGCTTGCTGAGGTGAGCTAGACTCAGCAGAATAAGTTGGATCATCAGACAGAGTTAGGCTGGTAAGTTTTTCTTTAAGCATTTGCTGTAGTGACTTTCCACTCAATTGTGCTACCATGTGCAGCTGTTCCATGTAAGTCCTAGTAGCACTATTATGGGCTACAGTGGAGTACACACTTGCCAACCCCACTAGCATCAGTGTTCTCAAGTTGCATAGGTAGGGAAGTCTCTAATGTATGCATAGCTGTGCCATATGTAAACTCTACTATTGTATGCTGGTGAAACTCTGACATAGGTTTGTTAATGCAGACTATGCGGTCAATGAATCCATGTCTCTCAAGGCAAGTGCATACCTCATTGTCTAGATCTGTCTCTGTTAAGCCACTAATAATTACTGAATTGGGTATTTTGATGGACTGTTCCATGACAATTTCCATGTTGGCGGGTTACTCTGTAAATGCAGCCTAGTTGTAATAATAAACTTAAACACTCCATGAAGTCTCCTGGCTGGCTTGCCAGGTTTTCTGTAGCATACACAAGGAACCTTTTCAATATGATTACCAGAAAATAATGCTATCAATAATGCTATTAAAGCTTTAATCTAATTTTAGTTCTGGGTGCACCCTTTTAATATTGCAAATAATGTTGTACATAAATATATTAACTTAGTTAAATGTATTATATTCAAATTACACAGTATAATCTTGAATTCAATCTTTAAGCCATTACCTTTACCTGATAAAGTTAAATTAACCCTTGAAATTAATAACCTTTCAATTCAAAGTTCAAAGTATCAAAGTTCACAATGAATCATGAAAATGAATGGCAATGCGACTATCACAACATCATTAAACAATTATACCTATAATTTAGTTGAACATGGGTAAGGTCATCCATGCACTGTGTCTGTAGCAGCGCGGGTTGTGAATACTGTCCAGCGCAGTGTGAGAGTGCTGATCACATGCACTGAATGTGCAGCATAGATGGATCTTACTTGGGATCAAATGTGAGTCCTTACAAGTTAAACAAAAAAACACAAATCTTCACATGCAAATTCTTCTAGGGTCCTCGGGAGCCTTGCCATCAATGTTATGGTTTCCGGAAATCGTAGCCAACTCCAAAAAACTGGACCTGTTTAAAAAAAGGTCATACATAGAAACATACATAGCATTTCAAAATGATGTGCATTCATTATAGCTTTACAGAATACAAAGATTGTAAAAAACATTCATGCAAACAATGTTTCACGTCTATAAGAGTGTAAATAAAATAACCAATAATTAAATAAAAGTAGTTCGCTCACCAATGGATGATAAAATCTTTTCATTCACTCGTGTGGCTGCACACAACAGCGGTTCCAAGGAGATAGCTAGCCAGCTCAAATACGAACGGTGGCTAACAAAGTGAATATTTCACTCAATACTTGTTTATTACACTGCACAGTATCGGAAGACTGAGCAAGGGTTACTTGCTACTTTAATTTAATTTTAATCTAAGTACAACGTATTTACCTCATTATATTCTGTCATGGTATTTTTCTATCTTGCTGTTAGATAGTAGCCTACTTCATCCAGCTCTGCATCTCTTCTCTCTGTCAATGTTATTTCGTACACTGTCAGAGTGACGGGTGGGACAGTACCAAGTCACGGCCAGGTCGCGCCAGTCACCTGTGATTGGTTCTCCCTGTTCTACTTCCTCTGCATCTAACACTACATGCTTCCTCCCTATCCCAGTCCATGTCTCCTCTTCTAGATTGCCTAGAAGGAGTGATTCTACCCACACCCGTAATCTGTCCAACCTCATCCACCCTCCTAGATCTCCCGGTGTTGACGTGGTGGTAGCAAGCGGACTATGGAACTGCCAGTCCGCTGTCCGGAAGGCCGATTTCATATCGGCCCAGGCCTCACTACTCTCCCTGCAGTTCCTGGCGCTTACGGAGACCTGGATCACTCCGCAAAACACGGCCACCCCTGCTGCTCTCTCCGCTGCCTACACCTTCTCCCACACTCCACGACCCTCAGGTAGAGGTGGAGGGACAGGTATACTCATTTCCCCCCTGTGGAGATTTGGTATTGTTCCTCTTCCTCACTTCTCCTCCTCCTCCTTTGAATTTCATGCTGTCACTGTCACTGTCCCATGTAAACTGCACATCATTGTTCTTTATCGCCCTCCAGGTCCACTGGGGAGTTTCCTAGACGAGATGGATGCCCTACTCAGTGCCTTCCCTGAGGACGGCACTCCCGTCTTACTCCTCGGGGACTTCAACCTGCAGCTAGAGACCTCCCAGGCCTCTGCATTCCTCCCCCTCCTTCAGTCCTTTGACTTCACCATGGCTGAATCCCCATCCACCCACAAGGCCGGTAACCAACTGGACCTGGTCTTCACCAGGAACTGCGCCTCACCCAACATTACGGTATCGCCTCTACATGTGTCTGACCATTCCTTTCTGTCTTTCTCCCTCCCCCTCCCCTCTGTCCCTAAACCAGCTTCACCTGCTCCCACTGTCCTTGTCCGTCGCAACCTCCGCTCTCTCTCACCCGCTGCCCTGTCAGCCACTGTCCTATCTTCCCTTCCCCCTGCTGATGCCTTCTCTCAGCTACCTGCTGAAGTAGCATCATCCACCCTACTTTCCTCTCTCTCCTCCTCCTTTGACTTACTCTGTCCTCTATTCGCTAAACCCGCTCGCCCCGGCCCCCCCGCCCCCTGGCTAACCGATTCCATTCGGGCTAACCGACTGAAGCTGCGTGTGGCAGAAAGGAAATGGAGAAAATCCAAATCCCTGTTGCTCTGTCTGACTTCCACACACTCCTGGCCTCTTTCTCCGCTAACCTCTCCTCTGCTAAGTCTGCATTCTTCCTTTCTAAGATTCAATCCTCTGTTTCCAACCCACGTAAACTGTATGCTACGTTTTCCTCTCTCCTCACCCCTCCTCCTCCCCCACCCCCCTCCTCTATAACCGCCGATGACTTCTCATCCTTCTTTCACGAGAAGGTTGAGGTAATTCGCAACTCCTTCCCCCCTACCTCTCCCTCTCCCATCCCGCTACCTAAACCTCCCACCTCTCTGTCCTCCTTCTCACCCCTCCCTGACTTGGACATCCTCCAACTTGTTCTCTCCCACCGTCCCACCACCTGCCCGCTTGATCCCATTCCTTCCCCCCTCTTCCAGTCCATTGCTATGGACATCCTCCCCTTTGTCTCTAATGTCATTAACTCCTCTCTTTCCTCTGGCTCTGTCCCCTCCTCCCTCAAATGCGTTCAGGTTGTCCCCCTCCTCAAAAAACCCTCTCTGAATCCTGCTGTCATCTCTAACTACCGACCTGTCTCTCTCCTCCCTTTCCTCTCCAAAACGTTAGAGCGGGCTGTCTATAATCAACTGTCTGCTCATCTCTTACAGAACGACCTGCTTGATCCCAACCAATCTGGGTTCAGAGCCGGCCACTCCACAGAGACTGCTCTCCTTGCGGTCACTGAGGCTCTTCACGTCGCTAAGTCCCGATCCCTTAGCTCCGTCCTCCTCCTCCTTGACCTGTCGGCGGCATTCGACACCGTGGACCACCGGATCCTGCTCTCATCTCTCGTCGAGATGGGAATCTCTGGATCTGTGCTGACATGGTTTGAGTCCTACCTGGCTGACCGGTCCTACCAGGTGGCCTGGAGAGGATCCCTCTCCTCTCCCGCACCCTCTCTACCGGTGTCCCGCAGGGCTCGGTGCTAGGCCCTGTCCTATTTTCTCTGTACACCAAGTCACTTGGCTCTGTTATTTCTGCTCATGGTTTTTCCTATCACTGTTATGCTGATGACACTCAACTGTTCCTCTCCTTCCCTCCATCTGATACCCAGGTCCCGGCACGGATCTCTGCATGCCTGGCTGACATCTCCGCATGGATGTCCACCCACCACCTGAAGCTGAACCTGGGGAAGACAGAGCTGCTCTTCCTCCCAGCGAAGGGCTCCCGATGATTGATGCGTCAATTACCGTGGAAGGCTCCATAGTGTCTCCGTCCCAGTCTGCCAGGAGTCTCGGGGTAACCCTGGACAACCAGCTGTGCTTCTCGAGCCATATTGCAGCGATCTCCCGGACCTGCCGTTTCTCCCTCCACAACATCCGGAGGATCAGACCGTTCCTCACCCAAGAGGCCACTCAACTCCTGGTCCAGGCCCTGGTGATCTCACGTCTGGACTACTGCAATTCCTTGCTGGCAGGCCTTCCGGCCTGTGCCATCAAGCCACTGCAACTAGTCCAGAACGCTGCTGCTCGCCTGGTGTTCAACCAGCCGAAGTTCACCCACGTCACCCCTCTACTCTCCTCTCTGCATTGGCTCCCCATCGCAGCACGCATCAGATTCAAGTCACTGGTGCTTGCTTTTCAAGCGGCCAGAGGTACTGCTCCCCCATACCTCCAGTCACTCATCACGCCCTACACCCCGTCCAGACCCCTCCGCTCCGCCTCCGCTGGCAGACTGACTGCCCCATCCCTCCGGGCGCCTGGCAGCCGCTCCTCGCGGTCTCGCCTCTTCTCTGTCCTGGTCCTCGTTGGTGGAACGACCTCCCGCAATCGGTCAGGACTGCGGAATCACTTCAATCTTCCGCAAGAGACTCAAAACCCACCTCTTCAGACTCCACTACCACTGAACACTGTCCATCTAGTCAATCTGTCATCACCACTGTTTACTTGTTCAAAAAAAAAAAAAAAAAAAAAAAAAAAACCACTAACCTTTTCTTTCCCAATGTTACAGGTATGATACGCAGATGCCTGCAATGATGTCTTTTGCCGTTTTACTGCACTGATCTTGTACGCTAACTTTGATTGTTCTCACCTTGTATTAATGCACATCTTGTAAGTCGCTCTGGATAAGAGCGTCTGCTAAATGCTTAAAATGTAAATGTAATGTAAATGTAGACCTAAAATGTAATTTTGGGCAGCTCTAGTCACTGATTCGTTATGTTAATAAACTGAAATAATATCCTGAGTTCTGTATATTTCTGGGAGGTAGGACTGCACAAATGTCTCATAGCAACCCATTATTTCATGTGGGTTACATACACTTTCATTGGAAGATGACAACAGACCGTTGTTTGCAGAGACAGTTTCTATACTCTTTGATTAAATAAAAATGGGTACAACGTATAAGAGAGAGACGGATCTGTTTTTTGGTATTGATCAAATTGACGCCAGTATTGATACTCAAAACAAAACGTAGTATTGGTAGTATTGATACTTTTGGTATCGATCCGCACACCTCTACTCACCACCTCTGCCTTCCATTCTGTTGGCTAATGTTCAATCACTGAGCAACAAAATGGATTGAACTGAAATGCTGAATCTACTCGTAAAAAATACATCAGAGTTTGACTGAATCCTGACTGGACGGACATATCCCCAACACCACTGTTACTCCAACCGGCTTCCGTGTTCACCACCAGAACAGAACAAGAGAGTTGCTAAGTTACGTGGTGGAGGTGTGTGTCTTATGGTAAACAATGCATCTGTACCCCAAGGCTGTTTATATTATGGCTGGGAATTTTAACCATTGTACTCTTAAGAAAGTGCTACAAAGTACTTATAGTGCACACTGTGTCCGTGTTTCAGACCACGCCTCCTTGCTACTTCTGCTGGTCTACAGGCAGCGCCTGAAGAGAGCTAAGCCCACTCTCAAGACCGTACAGATCTGGTTAAGATCCCATGGACAATTCACACCTCTGCCCCATCACCCCCCTGGACACTTCACACCAATACCTCATCTCCCACAACCACCCCTACTGGTCTGCTGGAGTCTGGAACCTAGCACCCCTTGGCATCGCTGCTTACTGCACTAGTCACTTTACTGGACTATTGTCAACCAGAGACAATTACGGCATAAGCCATTTTAATGTCTATGAACAGTACTCATCCCCCATCCACTATTATTTTCTACTTATAAAGCTACTTATTTGTTTTATTTTGTAACCATATTTTGTATTTTGTCCCTATTTTATTGTAGTGATCTAGCTAGGTTACATAAATACAAAATAAAATAATAAAACAGGCAGCAGACTGGGCTTAGTTCTTGAATCAATGGTTTATTCATTAACAAGCTACTGTACGGCCGTAGCTCACGCCAAATAAAACCCACCCTTTTCTTCAAAAGGGAAACTATCTGCAGTCCGTCACTTTACTGTTGACAAGCACCAGAACAAAAAGAGAAGGAACAAAGGTGGCACTCTGCCCCCCCACTTAGAACTTCCTTGTCCCCGAGGGAACAAACATAGTCCCTGAAGCGACCCGGAGGTCTCCTCTCTGTGTGGCCGTGATGGGGTCGGGGTATCTAGCTTGGGTGCTAGGGGCCTGGTCTGGGGTAGCGGGTTGCTACTCTGGAGCACCGGGGAGAAGGGCAGAGGTACTGGGGAAATGGGAAGAGTGGGCCATCTGGGGTCAGAGTGGCCAGGCCTGGGTGTGTGCAGGGGGGAGATGTCAATGCCCAAGGGAGGGGTCACCGGGGTCCCCGAGGTCTGTGGTGGGGAAGAGCCCCCCTGTACAGAGCTAGTCTGTCTCTGTGTAGAGCCACCTTCCTCCCAGTGGGTGGCAGCTGGACTCGGTACACCACCTCCCCTACCCTCTCAAGGATCCTGCAGTAGGGGTGGGTGATACAACAAAATTTGGTTTCAATCCGATACCAAGTAATACCAGGGCCAGGATCACTGATATCAATACCGATACCAATCCTTTTTATTATTAAAATCAGCTAATGTACTTTCATGTAGAGGAGAGCAATGTGTCATGATTTATGAGGTGAATGCATCATTAATAGGCTACTTCTGAAAACATTTTCATTAGCACCAAATGATTTGCCAAACATTAAGCATTTCTTTTTTGGTTCTTTTCAGTTTTGACGTATATTATTTTTTTTAATTCCATTAAATTAATTAATTTAGATAAGTTTTGATGGGCTGATATTATTTGGATGTCTGAGTATACTCTGCTACAGTAAAAGCTAATGATGACCAATTACAGTTGGAAAATGTGACATTAACCAACTCTGATGATCCAATTTGACTAAAATATTAATTTCACTAGGCTACTATATACCTGGATATTCCTTGCCTCTCTGAAAAGACTCTGCTAATGAACTGTCTCTGTCTCGTGGGTCTGGTTGCTGGGGAATTTAGGTGAATTAGGGAATTCAGTCTAGGTGAGTGCTGCGCACGTGTTGTTTGATAGTGAGTGCACACAACAGCAGCAGAGAAGCAAAGAGTGCATACACTAAGAAGTGTGTTCAAGTGCTCAGAATGTGATCTAATGTTACACCCTTTTCGGAAGATAACAACATAACATTGTTTGCAGAGACAGTTTCTCTACTCTTTGATTAAATAAAAATGGGTACAATGTATAAGAGAGAGACGGATCAGTTTTTTGGTATCGATCCTATTGACACCAGTATTGATACTCAAAACAAGACTTAGTATTAGTATTATCGATACTTTTGGTATCGATCTGCCTACCCCTACCCTGCAGGGCCCCATCCAGTGGTTGTCCAGCTTGGGGCATCGCCCCTTCTTCCTTTAAGGGCTGTAGACCCTGACCAGCCCTCTGGCTACAAAATGTCTACCCCAAGCTCTCACATCATAGTTCCCCTTCTGTCTCATGCCAGCATTCAGCAGCTGTTCCCTGGCAAACGTGTGGGCAGTCTCTAGGCAGTCCTGGAGCCTTCTGGCATACTCAGGCCCTGGGGGAACAGCAGGGGAGTTAGGGGGCCAACCAAAGGCTAACTCTGCAGGGGTACAGATCTCTCTCTCCAACATGAGAAGGGTAGGTGTGCATAAGGTTGAGTCCTGGACAGCAGAATGACATGCCATGAGCACCAGGGGTAGATGTGTGTCCCAGTCCCGCTGGTGCTCAGCCAAAATGATAGCCAGCTGCTCGCCGAGAGTGCGGTTAAACCGCTCTATGAGGCCATCACTCTGAGGGTGTAGTGGAGTGGTGTGGGTCGTGTGCATGCCCAGCCACTCACACATGGTGGCAAACACACAGGACTCGAAATATCTCTCTTAGTCGCTATTTATGGACTCTGCTGCACCGAATCAGCTAAACATCCTCTCTACTAAGGCATCCACTATTGTCTCTGCCTCCTGGTCTAGCAGAGCGTATGCCTCTGGCCATTTAGTGAAATAGTCCATAGCTGAGAGGACAAAACGGCTATCTCTGTTGGAGCCGGGAAATGCCCCACCACATCAACAGCCGCTCTCTCCTTCGGGGCACCCACAGGAAATTGCTGTAGCCGAGCCTGGAACTGTCCTGTGGGGCCCTTACATGCTGTGCAGCTGTCGCAGTGGTGGCAAAAGTCCACCACATCCCTCTTGAACTGCCCCCAGTGGAAGCTCCCACAGAGCCTTGGGGACCACCACCTGCCACTCCTCTCCTGTAGCTGTCTCCTTCCATGCATGCTGCAGCATGCCCTCACACAGGTGCAGAGGCCCAAACGCTAACCACAGCCCCTTAACTGATATGGAAAGCACTGCCACCTCTTCCCATGGTGGCTTCTGCTGTGCCTCCACCCACTGTAGCACTGGCTGTAGGTCTGTGTCCTGCTCCTGCTGCTGTCTCCACTCGGCTACGTCCACCGTCTGCAGCTCTCAGCAGACAGGCATGCCCACCTGACGCACTGTGGCACAGCCCTCCCCCTCCACTCACAGGTCTCTCTCCTGAGCCTCTTTCTGCTCACAGTAGTGGCACCCATCCGCAGTACAGGGGTGGCGGGAGAGGGCGTCCACATTGGTGTGGCATGCTCCAGCCCTGTGCACCACTGTGAAGTCGTAAGCCTGGAGCTCCTCTATCCAGTGGGTGACCTGCCCTTCTGGCTCTTTGAACAACATGAGCCACTGGAGAGCAGAGTGGTCAGTCCATACAGCAAGCCACACAGATAGTATTTGAAGTGCCGGATAGCCAACAGCATAGCGAGGAGCTTGCAGCGGGTGACACATAGGAGCCGTTTGGCTTTGTTGAACGTCCTGCTGAATATGCCACCACTCTCTCTCCCTCTGGCTCCACCTGGGCCAGCACCCCACCAATGCTCACATTACTAGCATCTGTGTCCAAGATAAATGGCAAGGTGGGGTCAGGCAGGGCAAGTACAGGAGCCCTAATCAGTTCATGCTGCAGGCTGCTGAATGCCTCCTGACATTCCTCTGACTATGCGAATGCTCTGTCCTTCTGCAGCAGGCAAAACAGGGGGGCAGCAATGCAGCAGAAGACACGTACAAACCTCCTGTAACACGAGGCCAGGCTCAGGAAGCTTTTCAACTGCATTTGGTCAGTGGGGGTGGGCCAATCTCTGACAGCTTGCACTTTTTCCCCCATGGTGCCTCTTCCCCAACCTTGTGTCCTAAGAACACCACCTCTCTCTGCATGAAGTGGCACTTCTCAGGGTGGAGCTTCAGGCCTGCTGGAGCCACTCTCTCCAACATGTGCTGCAGGGCCACCAGGGCAGCCTTGAAGGAGCTGCCATGGGCCAGAACCACAGAACCTCCACTGGCCGCCCTTCTTAGGGACCATCACAATTGGCAATGCCCAGGGGCTCTCTGAGAGCTCAATGATGCCTGCCTGCTGCATCTCCCACAGCGCTTTGTCTGCAGCCTCCTGGTGTGCAAGCAGAAGGCAGCATCATACTATTGACTTCCTGGGGGGGGTTGCTCAGTATGTTGCACCTATATTTTGTATTTTACATATTGTATTATACATAGGCTACAATTACTTTATGAACTTGCACCGTAACACACACAATAATACTTCCATGTTTGGTAATAATAACTGTGTTTCTGCTATATATTTATGTATATATATATTTAACATTTTTATATTATTTGAGGTATTAAACAAAAAATAACATTTGTTTCTTCAAATCTAAGTATACATTTTCCTGCAACTTCACAATAAACTTTTATATGGCATAACACACCATTATTCAATTCAGTTTACTTTATCCTACTATTCAGATAACGGTGAGTGTAGAGAGGTGCTTGTCAGCAATGAACCAGTAGCTTAGGAATGACATGTTTTTATTTCCCACATGCATAACTTTACATTTAGCTATATTGAATGTCATCTGCCATGTATATGCCCATTTTTGGATTTTGTTTAAATCATCTTGGATTACTTTAGTCGATTCCAAACTGTTTGCCAAACCCCCAAGTTTAGTATCATCTGCAAATTTAACTATTTTGCTACTAATGTCCATATCCAGATCATTTATATAAATAAGGAAGAGCAGAGGTCCCAGCACCGATCCCTGCAGGACACCACTGCCCACAGCACCAAGGTCAGATACGGCCCCACCTACTGTTACTCTTTGTATTCGCCCTTGCAGCCAATTATGAACCCACTCTGAAACTACTCTTGCAATTCCTACTGAATTCATTTTAGCAATGAGCCTCTCCTGTGGTACCTTGTCAAATGCTTTCTGAAAGTCCAAATATATAAGCCTGGTTCAGGTCAACACACTTTGTAGCCTCTTCAAAAAAGTCCAGGAGGTTTGTTAGGCATGACCTCCCTTTGAGAAAACCATGTTGGCTCTCCCTTAAAATACTATTATTTTTCAAGAATGATTCCAATTTATCCCTAATAATACCTTCCAGCATTTTACATGTGATGCATGTTAAACTGACAGTCAGTACAGTCCCCCTTCTTATATATTGGAATTATACTACCCTGCTTCCAGTCATCTGGTATTTCTCCAGTGATTATGGATTGAATGAAAATATCTGTCAATGGTTTATATATAATTTCCCCAAGTTCTTTGAGTACTCTGGGATATATACCATCAGGGCCTGCTGCCTTATTTGTCTTAAGTTTTTGTAGTTGTTGTAGTACTTCTACATCCCTTATCTCAAAGTCCTCCAAAACATTCTGTAGCTTGTCTATACATTTAGGCATATTTATAACCTCTTCTCCAGTAAAGCTCTCAACAAAGTAACTGTTTAGTGTGTTAGCAATATCCTTATTATTATAAACCAAGGTTCCTTCCTTATTCTTAATGCACTTAACCTCATCCTTAACTTGCCTTTTTCTACTACAATATTGAAAAAACCTCTTAGGATTACTTTTTGCATCTTGGGAAATGTTTTATTTCAAACCGCCTTTTAGCTGATCTTATTTCCTTTTTAGCCTTAGCCCGCATATTACTATAATCTAACTTGTTTGTCTCTGAGTTATCCTTTTTATATACTCTGTACAGTCACTTCTTTTGTCTCAAAATCTCCCGTAAACTTTAGTCATCCACTGCATCCACTTTTCATCCTATTTTTCCTTACTTTGGGGATGAATTTACACTGTACATCTACAATAACCCTTTTAAATATAGTCAATTTTTCATTCACAGTTCTGCAATCTAGAAGTTTTACCCAATCTGTATTACTTAAATTCTCTCTCATTTTATTAAAGTCAGCTTGTCTAAAATTAAACATTTGAGAGTTAGAGGAGGCAGTCTTACCTTTCCAAAAAATATTTAAAAATAACTGCATTGTGGTCACTTGCCCTCAGTGGTTCTCCTACCTCTGTGCTGCAAATACTATCAGGATTGTTACACAAAACCAGATCCAGTATTGATTTCCCTCTAGTAGGCTGAGTAACAGACTGTACCAAAAAGCAGTCATTGACCATATCTAAAAACTCCTCTTCACATTTGCCCTGACCTGTCACTATCTCCCAAATAATGGAGGGGTAATTGAAGTCGCCCATTATTATCGTCTCTCCTTCAGCACAGGTTTGTTTTATGTTACCAAAGAGCGTACTATTTATGTTACTGTCTGAAGCTGGAGGTCTATAGCATACTCCTATATTAAGGCCCTTCTCATGATCTCCCAGTAATCTAATCCAGATGTCCTCACAAGAAACGAATGAGTTTATACCTGGAAATTACTGCACATTAATATGTAATCTAATCTACTGTAGATATTTTGAGGATGTGAGTAAAAGGTGTAGTCCATAGTTTTTGGTTTCAGGGTGTAACCAAATATCTTGCAAGTTATTATTACTTAAGAAGTTTGTTAAGGTCTTTGGTGAGATAGGGCTTTTTAACTTGGTAGTCCTTCTATCTAATTTAGATATATATTATCATTCCTATATCCAAGGTGTATTTTTTTAAGAAATGTTGTGTTTAATCCTGGGGGAATATATATGTTAATAAGGGTGTATGTATTACCATAAATAAGACAATTTACAACTAAATATCTCCCCTCTGGGTCTGAATGTTGAGAATTTAAAGTAAATGGTATATTTGTATTTATCAGTATCCAAACCCCTCTTCTCCTACCCAATTTATTTTAAGGTATTTAATTTCGCCACATTTAAAGTGAGTTTCTTGCAAAAATGCAATACCGGAGGATATCTTTTCCAAATGGTTTAAAACTTTATGTTTTTTGGTACCCTCGCGGAGACCATTCACATTCCACATTTTTACTTTAAATGTGTTAGGGACACTTCGTATTACTGGGGTTTCAGCCATATTCATTAAGGATATGGATAGTCAGGGGCATATTACCCAACCTTTTTACTTTGGCATATTCCTTTTCAGATATTTTAAGCAAACATGGGTCTTGTAAACAATTTATGATTGACTGTATAGAGACCTTCCTTATCTGAAATGGAAAAAACATGTACAATACAGACAAGTTGAGACAAACTGGAATAGGTACTGAGTAATTCACAAAAAGTATATGACTGACTGGGATAGACTGAAAAACCGATAAAAAGACAGGTAGGGGAGTGAGGGGAGAGACAAACTAACTTTGTTTTGTGCATATATTGCTGGTGGGAAGGGGGAGAAGGCTCCCAGTAGAAAAAAATAGGAACTTTTTGCCAAGCTAACACAGAGGTTTTCTTTTTTTCGTTTTGATTATTTGGTTGGAGTTTCTTTGAGTGGAGAGTGTAACGACAATGGCGTATTGAAGTCTGACTGAGCAATAAGGATGAGAGAAAGTGTTGGTTCACAGAGGATCGAGCGAGTGAGCCGTGGTGACAGAAGTCGGCGGAAATTCCAGGGTGGAGAATTAGCTAACAACAGAGCTCCATTCCATCAAGACAGGGAAGTGCCTAGCTGTGTTGTGTGTATGTGTGTGAACATTGTAGCACAGCAAAATCGCTGCTCCTGAGAGCACTGTCCTTTCCCTCCAGTACATGCCTTCTGAACTGTGTGCAAGCAGGGACCTGGAATGGGCATGGCCAGACGAGGGGAGCCTAGCTGTCGCTGGAGTAGAGTGGCTGTGATTGGAGTGGCAGAGGCCAGCTGGAAGAACTTGCAGTCTCTATTTTTTTTTATTTTGGGGGAGCTAAGGCTGGAAGAAGAGGCCCCTGTGTGGTTTCTTTTCAATTTCATTCTTTTTGTGTTTCTTTTGTGTTGGGTGTTGTGTGACTGGGGGTGTGAGTGAGGGCCCCAATTGTTGGTTCCTGGTGGAAGGAGGATTAAAGGGTGGCAGTAGTTATGGGAACGGTTGGGCTGGGTGGTTGCCAATGAATAGTGGGGGGGAAAAAGACATTGCTGTGCAAATACCCCTCCCTGAAAGTGTGAGTGGAACAGGGGAGTGTGCTGTGTGGAGTGCAGTGTGCTTATTTGGTTAAGTGAGTTGCCGCCTTGTGGTGAGAGTCGGGTGGTGCTTACCTTCCCTGCCTTTATGGTCCACAGGCCTCGTCGCTACAGTGAGGTAGGGGGAGCCAAGTCTGAGTAGGAATACTGTCTGAATTATAAATTTTAATCAATAAATACTGTATAGCAGGAATATTCAACTGGCGGTCCGTGGGCCAAATCTGGCCCCTGGAGAGATTTCTCATGGCCCCTGGAACACATTCCATATTCCAATATTAAAATAATAATAATAATAAAAATACATGTAAATATATGTTCGCTATTATGTTATCAGAATTAAATGAGTCCAAATTATTTCTCCTTCAATAGTTCTTAAAAGGCAATCTTTCATTGGACTGATCAGCGTGTAATTATCGCAACATTCTCAAGTCTGTCAATCATCTCATCTCGACGCATCAATTATTATTAGCCTAACACTACTGATCCAAAATGAGCGGAGAGAAATGGCGGAAAATTGACGGTGAAAACCGACAGTTCAACCCCAAATGGACAAATGAATTTGTATTTATTTTACCATCACACGCCAACCCTTTATGTTTATTACATCAAACAACCGTTTCAGTCTGCAAGGTTGCTAATGTGAGGCGTCACTTTGAGACCAAGCATGATGCTAACTTGCTGCTTACTCGCCTGGTAGCACAGCTAGACGTGGTAAAATAGAAACTCTTAAATCTTATTATGCTGCATCAACCACTATTCTTACAACTGCTACTACAGCCCAGGAAAAGGCCACTGCTGCTTCCCTATGAGTGATCTTCACTTTAGCCAAAAAGAGAAAGCCATTCACGGATGCTGAAGTTGTGAAGGAGTGTACTCTTGAAATGGTGGATGAACTTTTTGATGGAGATGAAAACAAAGAAGATATAATGAACCGTTTGAAGCAAGTACCGCTCTGTGATACATCGGGAAGTCGAAGGGTAGAGGTACTGTTTGAGGACTGTTTTTCAGCATTAGCCTACTTGCCGATCTCAAATCTACAGAGGACATGTCACTCGCTGTCAAAGAATCGACCGATGCAACAGATACAGCACAGCTCTCGTTGGTTGTGAGGTAGGCTACTTTGATGGTGACGTTTTTAAAGAGGAGTTGTTCTGCCTTTTACCACTGACAACCAGCACTACAGGTGAAGTGATTTTCGCTGCAGTTAAGGGTTTTTTTTAAGAGAAGGGTTTGGATCTAGGTAAAATCAACCTTCTCATTACCGATGGCTGCCCGTCCATGGTTGGGAAAGAAAGGGGCTTTGCATCTCGCTAAACTGCAGAGAATCCCGCAGTGAACATGTTGCATTGCATCATACATCAGTCAGTTTTTTGTGCGAAATTGTAAGGGGAGTTGAAAGAAGCAATGGAGACTGTCATAAAAATTGTGAATCATATTCGCTCAACATCAGGTCTGCAGCACCGACTGTTCAAAAAGTTGCTTCAAGAGCAGGAAGCAGCATACTCAGACCTATTGCAACTTAATGATGTCTGCTGGTGGAGCCGAGGACGTGTTCTCGAACATTTCTTTGCACTGCGAAAGGAGGTGAGTGAATTCCTCTCAAGCCAGAAATCAAACAAAGCTACCTACAGACCTACTTGAACGCATGCAAAAGCTGGATTTCATTGCACAGATTGCCTTTTTGTGTGACATCATGGGTCACCCAAACACACTCAACTTGCAGCTACAGGGAGGAGGGTCAAGTGTGACTGAGATCCTTGAGAAAGTTTTGGGTGAACCTGGACCACTTTCTACCTGACGTAATGGGGAAGAAGCAACACAGCAATGGCTAGAATGAAGGGACTTTTGAAAAGCCTGGCTGAAAACTTCAAAGAGTGATTGAACAACTTCAGGATTCCAAAACAGGTTATTTTTTTGGTGCGCAATCCATTTGAAGTGGATGTTTCTGGGTCCTGTCCAGCCGAGACGAAAGCCGTGATGCCCGGTATTGACGAGGCAGCATTCCAGCTGGAGTTGGTGCGAGTCCGGATTTTTGACAATGAACTTGACAAAGAATCAACATCGCCTCATGGATGAACCAGTGCATGCAGCTTGCTCTGACCTTGCACCGACCTGAATTCAGCAAACTGGATATGGCTCGAAAATGCAACTTCTCACACTGATTGTCAGGTAGCTTCTATTTTTATTATTATTTTCATTTATTTTGCAATGATGGAACGCTGCCTATGCTTGCATCTTTGTTAATCTCTGTTGTATAGGTCAACAAATATTTTTCATGAACTTCACCTTTGGGCTACCTCAGACTTACTTCTAGGCCTCCTCTGCCTCTTACTGATCACACTTTCTATCCTAGACCTAGCATTGTTTTCTGGTATGTGTTGTCAACCAGTGTTTTGGTGTTATAATACACAAATCTATATGGATTCACTATAATAAAGTAGCCTACATTACTATTTTGGTTGCCTATTTTACTACTACTACAATAATAATAATAACAATAATTATTTTGATTATTATTATTATTATTGTTATTATTATTATTGCATGGTTGGTTGTACAATAACAATGGCATATTTGTTCATTTTCATTGTCAGTCTTGTGGCCCTCAACTTACATTTTAGATTTACATTTTAAGCATTTAGCAGACGCTCTTATCCAGAGTGACTTACAAGATGTGCATAAATACATGGTAGGAACAATCATAGTACGCCATAGACATCATTGCAGGCAGCTGCGTACCATACCTGTAACACTAGGAAAGAAAAGGTTAGTAATTTTTTACATTTTTATTAAATGGAGTAAGTAGGGGTATATAGTGTTGAGCAAGTAGGCAGTGGTGATGACAATTAGCTAGATGTACAGAGTTTAGTGGTAGTGGAGTCTGAACAGGTGGATTTTTAGTCCTGATCGATTGCGGAAGGTCGTTCCACCAGCGAGGGGTCAGGACAGAGAAGAGACAAGACCGCGAGGAGTGGCAGCCAGGTGTCCAGAGGGATGGGGCAGTCAGTTTGTCAGAGGAGGCAGAGCGGAGGGGTCTGGCTGGGGTGTAGGGAGTGATGAGTGACTGGAGATATGGGGAAGCAGTACCTCTAGCCACTTGAAAAGCAAGCACCAGTGATTTGAATCTGATGCGTGCTGTGATGGGGAGCCAGTGCAGAGAGGAGAGTAGAGGGGTGATGTGGGTGAACTTTGGCTGGTTGAACACCAGACGAGCAGCAGCATTCTGGACTAGTTGCAGTTTCTTGCTTATATGGGGCGTAAAACTTAGATCAGAATCTAAAATAACACCCAGACTTGTTACTTCTGGTTTGATCCAGGGAGTCAGATTGCCAAGTCTTTTAAACAGCTCATCCCTTTTGGATTTGGGGCCAACCAATAGGATTTCTGTCTTATCCTCATTAAGTTTTAGAGAGTTATTGTTCATCCATTTATTTATTGCTACTGTGTTATGATGACAGAAGAAATGCATGCCGTGTATTACGAACCCGCTAGTGAGGGTTCGTTTGGTGGTAAAAACAGCCTAAAACGGGGGGTGTTCAAGAAAACAGGTATTCATTTATCTGACAAAAATGTGGCTGAATGGCTACAAGGGGAGGAGACCGACACATTACATGCGCCTGTCCGCATTAATTACCCTAGAAACAGGGTTATTGTTTACGGGATAGACCAACAGTTTCAGGCTGATCTAGTAGACATGTCCATGTACGCAAAGGTTAATGACAACTACAAGTATATGCTGACATGCATTGATGTGTTCAGTAAATATGCGTGGGTACGTATGTTAAGAAGTAAATCAGGTGTTGAGGTATCAAAAGCTTTTGAGGATATATTACGGTGGGGGCGTGTCCCTCGAAAATTACATACAGATCGTGGTACAGAGTTTTACAACAAACATTTTCAGAAGGTGTTGACTAGATACAAAATTCATCATTTTTCCACAGGCAGCGAGCTTAAGGCCTCTGTTATCAAACGTTTTAACCGTACTTTAAAGGGGTTGATGTGGAGGTATTTGACATCGGTCAACTCACACCGATATGTAGAAGTCGTACAAGACATGCTTACATCATACAACAACAGTTTTCATAGAAGTATACAAAGAAGACCGTCGGAAGTATGCATAGAAAACGAAAAAGAGGTTTTTAAAACACTGTATGGTCTGAAGGATGTTGTTAAGCCAAGATTTAAATATGATATAAACGATATTGTACAGATATCGAAGGCTAGAAGTCCATTCGCTAAAGCTTATGAAGAGACTTATACTAGGGAATATTTCACCATAGCGGCACGGATCCCCCGGACCCCACCAGTCTATAGACTAAAAGATTATGACGGCAAACTTATTGAGGGGTCTTTTTATGAAGAGGAATTACAAAAAATAAAGATTGACGGCAGTAAACCCTTTAAGGTCGAAAAAATTCTGGCCAAGAAAGGTTTCATGGTCCTTGTTAAATGGCTGGGCTGGCCCACCAAATTCAACAGTTGGGTTCATGAAGAGGAGGTTATAGACATCTAGCGATCTCTAGAGCCACTAAGAAGCCATGGCCAGTGAGGGGCTTTACATCACACTCCCCTCCAACGCGTCGCGGGGGGTGTATCCTGATAACGAAATATCGAATTACCGGACAAAATTATCTAAACCTCTGATATTGAAAGGGGCATGGCAGGTCGGCCTAGTCGAATTTCAATATCCAAGAACATGGCATAACATAGGGGAATCAGATGCTGTTTTCACGCTCATTGATAAGCAAACTGATGAGCAAGTAAAATATACAATAACATCAGGGACTTACACATCCATTACGGATATTATCGCAGCGCTTAACAAACATATGAACCCCCTGCTTGTGTTTCTTGGATATGTATCGGTAAAAAACAAAATATACATGCTGACAAAAAGGGATGTTGCTCTAAAGTTCGTTGGAAAGCTAGCTATAATTTTAGGTGTTAATCGTTATTTAGAACGGGATAATGTGAGGGATAAAAAAGACAAGGTTTACGCTCCGAACCCTGCCGATTTACACGCAGGGTTCTATAATCTTTTTGTATACACGGACATAATTGAACACCAGGTCGTAGGAGATCACTTTGTACCAATGTTGGGATGTGTACATATAGCCGGGGAAGAGAGGCAAGTGGTCACTATCAGGTATGATAAACCCCACTACGCACCGGTCTCCAACGATCATATTAACGACATAGTCATCGAGATAAAGAGCGACCAGAATCTGCACGTACCATTCACATACGGTAAAGTGGTAGCGAAACTTCATTTCAAACCTGCGCGACATAGTGGGTGAAATCATAAATAGATCCATGATGATTCCGTTTAACTCTTATGCGCAGAATCCAGGACGTTATATAGCCTATTATCAAAATCAAGCCGGGGGTGGTCTGCCCGGATATGCAGGGGGTGCTGCACAATACGGGGCCGGTCAGGGGGGTCTTTTTAGGGGATTTTTCCATTTTGCTGCGCCTCTATTAAAAGGAGGTTTTAATATAGCCAAGCCACATCTTAAGCACGCTGCCAAAAACATAGTAGGGGACGTCATCAGCAACGTCATGTCTACAGCAGGCCGTAGTAACGTTGATCAAGAGGGAAAGGGTTTGTTGGTGATGGCATGCAAGACCCGGAAACGTCCACCCGGAAACAGAATTGGTTCTGTAGGCAAGAAAAGACTACAGTACGTAAGACTACAACAGTATGTAAAAGAAGGACGAAGCGTAAACACGTTGTTGGTAGACCTGTTTCAGACCACAAAGGATTCATATTCTAAAATGTATTTATTACATGGATTGAGTGAAGAGTGTATAAAATCAGAATTAGATTTATTCACAGTACCGTTAACCCAAACGGCTATAGAAAAGTGTACCTATGTGGAAATTCCCCCATTAGCCGCTATAACTGCTAATGGCCCTATAGAGTTCAATATACCAGCATCCGGGGAGGATTATCTTGATTTAAATAACACAACATTATATTTACGTATGAAGATTGTCGCACCAGATGGAGGAAATATACCAGCGGCGGCCCCTGTGGGGGTTATTAACTATCCGGCAGCTACGCTATTTTCTCAGGTAGATGTCTCTTTAGGGGACCGTCTGATCTCACAAAGCTCCAATACTTACCCCTACCGTAGCATAATCGAGTGTTTAATGAACTACGATAAACAAGTCTTGGAATCAAATTTCACAGCGGGGCTGTTTTACAAAGCCACGGCAGGACACACGGATGTCAGAATCCCTGACGGTGATAATATGGGGTTAA
>JAINUG010000654.1:0-92353 GCA_029706075.1 Aldrovandia affinis | reverse complement strand
GTGAGTATATATGTGTATCTGAGTGTCTCAATGTGCAGTGTGAGTATATATGTGTATCTGAGCATCTCAATGTGCAGTGTGAGTATATATGTGTATCTGAGTGTCTCAATGTGCAGTGTGAGTATATATGTGTATCTGAGTGTCTCAATGTGCAGTGTGAGTATATATGTCTATCTGAGCATCAGACTTATGCAGTAGAGTCAGCATCTCTTGTGCCTCTCAGGGCAGCTTCACACAAATAAGACCTTAAGAGCACAATGACACTGATTATGATAAATATGATTGTGAAATGTATTAGTATTATTATGATTATTATGATTGTTGTCATTATTATTATTACTATTATAACAATAGCAGTAATGTTAATAATAACAATAATAATAATAATAATAATAATGATAATAATACATGTTTTTTTATTCTGGTCTGTTTTAACCAAGAAAACTAAATGCACAAATGCTGGGATCACAATGTTATGATATAACAATTACAAGGTTGTCGAGTTTTTTAAAAATGCTCTTCATGTATAATGTCAATTTGTCATTTTCTCCTTCAGATGCTCCCAAGAGCACCTCAGTATCAGTCAGTCCCTCTGGTGAAATAGTGGATGGCGGTTCAGTGACTCTGACCTGCAGCAGCAATGCCAACCCACCAGTGCAGAGATACACCTGGTTTAAGAAGAATGACACTGGAGTCTGGCAGACAGGATCAGGACAGAGTTTGAACGTTTCTAACTTTAGATCCTGGAACAGTGGACAGTACTACTGTGAGGCAGAGAACAAACATGGAGTCCATAACTCTACTGCTCTGAGTATAACTACAAAAGGTGAGTTAGAATTCCAGCACAATTATGTCTGTATTGTTTTGACCAGTCCTTTCAGCTGTTACATAATTACAAGAGCAATGCTGTCATGAAAGCATGAATCCATATTTTCTTTAGTCCATGCATGTTACATCTCTTAGACAGGCACAACTGGGCCCGTCTGTATTTTCTATGAGGTTGCCCACAAATTCTTGGCTGTTTTTCCCCTTCACTCTGCTTGAGTGCTTTGGCTGCTGGTTTTTAGGGTCAGACTGAAAAACAGGTGTAATTTCTGATAAATGTGGCGTTTCTAGGTCAGTAGGGGGCACTATTCCCTCCATACCAAGGAAGTATTCCAGTTGTGTGATGGAAAACTAAACCATACTGTGATCACTTTTTATTGGCCATCCCAATAAGTGTGGGGTTTTAACCATTGTACCTAGGACAGCTTCATACGTGATCTTCTGTCTGTTTGCTTAGGGGGTCAGATGGAGGTCATACTTACAGCTGTTGGAATCACAGTTTGTGTGCTCCTTGTGCTTCTAGCTGTTCTTTTGTGGATGAGGTATGTGACTAAAAATAGATCGCTCTTAAAGTCTTACACTTGTTTTTATATGATTTATAATTAACCTTTTAAAATAATATGTTTTTTCTGCTATTCTCTAAGCAGCACAGTGTAATAATCATATTTAATATTGCCATTTGAGGCCTGGTGTAATTTAATGAGTGATCTAGTGAAATAGTACACCTTCTATTCTATTTGTTTTCAATATTTCTCCCAAACAGGAAGAGCAACTTCCGATCAAAATCCAAAGAGGACACAGGGAACACAGAGCAGGATAAAGAGGTGAGCCAATCAGAGTTTAAAATACGGAGGACAGACATATTTATAGAGGAACATTATCAATTGACCCTTCGCTAAACCACGCCCCCCTTAGTTATTGTTGCTATGTACGTCAAGCTTTCGGAGCCAGCATGGCGCTCCCACTGTCACTAACTGCACTCCCTGGAGAAATATTGTCCAATTTTTGGAAAATAGAAAAAGCGATTTCATATAGAAGCAGACAGAAGGGTATACAATATGCATTTGAAGGTTATATTCAAGATATCACACTGACTCAGCAACAAAATGACGTAAAAAAAATTAAGATAGAAGCAAAAGCCTACAGATCAGAGTAAAACTGAACCACCGCATCACCGGGCGATTGAGACAGAGGACAACGACATTAAGTTACACTGTTCCTGTAAAGCTGGGTAGGTCTCTTTTCACTATTACAATCATTAAAAAGCAAAAGCAGTAGGCCTATATAACGTTACATTCAGTAGTAAGTTAGCTAGCATTAGCTAACTAACGTAACATTAGTCGCCTATAGTGTGCTGTAACGACATTACTCTGGTTAGCTCCACAGGTAGTTCCATACCCTGGACCTCTGTAAAGCAAAAATATCAGCAGTGTGTCAGCCCAGTCTTCCACAAGATTTGGGTACTCGGGACTGGGCTTCCCATTTGACAAAGTGCTGAAATAGTAATGAAAAATAGTATTACATTTTGACATCAAGGTAACGTTACCCACTTGGTTTTCTAGAGCTTGACTGTAACATCTTAACGTTAGCAAGCTGTCTGGATCACGAATAACAAAGCTAACATTTAGTCTAACTTTACCAACGTTGCAACCGGAGCTGTATATCCAGACCGTAGCCACGTTAGCTTAGCTGGCTAACACTTTTCAGGATTTTATTTAGGTTTTATAAAGGTAAAAAAAAGTATATCTCCTTCAAACCTCTCTGGGTAACGAGTGTCACTGTTACACGTGCCCCAGGCACAACGTTTAACCATAATTTGCTAAAAATCCGCGAAACCAGCTCGAAAATGAAGAACATTTCTAATTTTTGTGTGAAAGTGAATGGAAGGCAGCCAAACACTGTCGGAGGCTCTGTCGGAGTATGTAAAACACGGCGCTGTGATTGGCCAGTTTGCGTTTTGGGGCGTGGTTTAGCGAAGGGTCAATTCATACCGATTCACTCAGTCAGCTATAACCTCTGCAATTAAATCTATAAATTGTATTACAGTATGTTCTATTCATAACTTAGAGTAATGAATTTAAGCTTTATCATTTTACCATTCAGTTCTTACACAATGTTGTGGGATTACTAATTGCTAAAATTGTGGGGAAAATGTATAGCAGAAGAAAAAAAACACAGCCTGCTTCAACAGTCAAATCACATCACAGACAGACCTGATCTGGGCTGTAGTGTTCATGGGTCTGTGTGATGTTTGCCTCTTTCACTTCATAATACCAAGATATCTTGGGATACCAGTTTTTAATGGCATGTGGCTCATTGGCAGATGTGCTTATTGTAGCCATTGCAGACCGCAATAAGAGGATGAGCTTTAATGCTATGTGGATAATATGGTGTGTTCACCTGTCTATATTAACTTTTTTATTTAGGTTTCATTTCCTCCATTTGACTTGTTACTTAGTAAATACACATTCTTCAAGACTTATTTCATAAAATAAAATAGATTATTAGATGCACAATCTGTTGATGTCCATAATAAATCAAAAATGAGATCACCAGTTTTGATATTATGGAGTGGATCAAAATAAAGAGCAACTCTACTCTCATTAAAAGTAAATCAGGGGCTAACGCAACACACTTTGGCTGGTCCGGTGTGGTGTGCGCTGCCTGTCAGGGACACGGTTCAAAACCCGCGTCTCTACCAGACCGGCCCTGGTCGTCAGCCCCGATCGGAGGTGGCGTTTGGCTGTCCGCCTCCGGGGGAGGGGGGAGGGTGAGCCGGCATGAGTCCGTCGAGGAGCAGGAAAAAGGCGTCCGTGGTAGAATTCCGTCTCGGAAGAGGCGGATATAATCGGCCCGGAAATATTTTCTCAACCCGGAGGACGGGCGGCGGACTCGTGGGGGAGTGTGAATTATTGGTGTGTGTTGGTTATTAAAACTAAAGTCAAGTTCTGCCAGCTCTAACAATAGTCTCTGTGCAGTGAGTTGGGGGAAGCCAGGTTCAGTCTGAAGAGGTGAGTCTAAAGAAGAGGCACAAGGTGATAAGAGACTGTGCTGTTCTGATGGGGGCGTGTAGCTCATCCCATCTCATCCCTGCCCTTCATGCTGTGTTTTCTCTCTCCTCCAGGACAATACTGGCCCTGTGAATAGCTGTGTCTCAGGGATGCCTTTGACTCCTGCTGGACCACAGGAAATGGCCACAGAGAATCAGGAGGAAAATCACTATGGCAACATCCAACGCCCTCACACCAATCAAGCTACCAAAACCAGAAATCAGGAAAAGAGCACCACCGTTCACAATCCATATCCCCAGAGTGAGGACGACATTCAGTATGCAAGCATTCAATTTCCCCGCTCCAGTGCTGCCCCCAGGTGAGAATATCCCTCCATTACACCTGTGCTGACTGTCATTGTGTCAGGTCTTCTATTATCTCCCTCCAGCAGCTTTTATCATACACTGCTCTCTCTGACTGGACCCAAGAGAATCTGGACTCTCCGTCTGTATGCAGCATGTGTGCATGTGTGTCTCCTTCAAACTTTTGTATTGCTTATTCATGTGGTTTTTATATAAAACAGGGTTCAATATGCAGTATTGCATATCCTGTTTGTGATTGTTCCTACCAGGTATTAATGCACATCTTGTAAGTCGCTCTAGATAAGAGCGTCTGCTAAATGCTTAAAATGTAATGTAAATGTAAATGCAGTACAGTTAAACATTCCACCAAAGACTCAGTTTTTTTCCTTATGTTCCATAAAGGCCAAAATATAAAATGATATGGAAAATGTTCACTTTACTGATTTGTGCATAAGTGACATTGTAAGACAGATTCAGATACCACTGTTTCTCTTTACTCTAAATGTGCTGTTTTCTCTCTACAGATCAGCAGTGCAGGCAGCAGAGGATGACTCTGTTATCTACAGCACCGTTAACAAATGTAAAACTTAAAAAGAAGGTTTATCTTACTTCTTGGGTTCAATAGAATAGGACTCATCTTGCCCACCATCCCTGACACCCCAACAGTATTACAGTACAATCTGCAGTGGCTCGAGGAACTGTATTACGATTTACAGGGGACTGCCAAAATATAGCAAACACCTGAGTAAATGAAGGTTCCCCAAATTGGGAACACTTGTGGGAGACTCTGGAGCAGCACCTGAGACAGCGTTTTCCACCACCATCAACAAAACAACAAATGATGGATTTTCTTGTGGAAGAATGGTGTTGCACCCTCCAGTAGAGTACCAGACATTTCTGTAGAATCCATGCCAAGGTGCATTGAAGCCCTTCTGGCAGCTGATGGTGGCCCAGCGCCCTATTAAGACATTTTATGTTTATGTTTCCTATATTGTGGCAGTTACCTGTATCTTGAATGTGCTCCATGGAAATACTGTGCACACTGGTGGTTTTATCATAGTGTTGTCTTTTCTATTATGCTACATGAGGAGAGTCAAACTCACTTCCTGGTGTCCCATGTGTGTACTTGTTTTGTTCTAATCAGGTCCCCTGTCTACACCTAGATTGTAATACACCTCTAGAAAGAATGTCACTAAACTGGTTACTGATAATGGAACTATATTGGCATCTGCTACAGAAATCGTAATGGCCCAGATAGACTACTATAGTAGCATCTTTACAAAAGAAAATACTTGTTCATCTGGATCCTCTCTCTTAGAATGTATGATGTCCTGTCCCCATCCAAGCCTTACGCAGGAACCAAAGTTACGTGAAGGTCTGGTAGAAGAAGATGAGCTACTAGAAGCCATACTAGAAGGCACCAGCTTTAGATGGCATACCAGTTGAACTATATAAAACATTCTTTCCAGGCCTTAAGAAACCCTTACTAGCATGCTTTGACTACTCTTTTATACTGGACATCAATCTGACACTCAAAATTAAGGTTTAATTTCATTATTATTGAAACAAGGTCCTGATGGCCAATACAAAGATCCAATCAAGCAAAATAATTGGAGACCTCTTATTTTGTTATGTTGTGATGCCCGGATATTAGCAAAATGTATTGCCTTAAGAGTGAAAAACTTAATTATGATCAAACTGGATTCTTGGGGGCCTCCCACGTGGTCTAGTGGTTTCAATGTCTGATGCTGGCCATGGCGACCGGGGTTCGATTCCCTGGCCGCGCCAGAGTTGGCTCTGGCCGGGAGGGCCACCGTGGGTGCCACCTTGTCTGTCCACCCCAGGGAGGGGGGGAGTGAAGCCGACAAGACGTTCGCTGCGCACAGGAGTGGCTCTGGGGTGTAGGAGTTACGGTTGTCGGCTTGGCGAGTGCCGTCTCGGAGGAGACGATACTTCGCCTTTGTTGCCACCGGTCACAGGGCTACGGCAGCAAACTATGAAGGAGGGATTGACCTGAAAATAGCAGGTGTAATTGGCTAACAAATTGGGAGAAAAATTGGAGAAAATCTGAAACAAAATGTAAAAAAATAAAATTAATAAATAACTGGATTCTTAGAAGGCAGATTCATTGCAGATAGCATTGAATTTAAATAATTGAGTATTATGATACAGAGGAAAAGCTGGGCTGATATTTATAGCTGATTTTGAGAAAGTGTTTGATAAACTACGTTGAGATTTCATGTATCAGTGCTTGAATTATTGTCACTTAGGTAAATATCTGATTAAATGTCCTGTACCAAGACCCTGTAAGCAGGATTATCAATACTGGTTACATATTTGCAAGCTATAAACTGTCAAGAGGAGTTAGACAAGGGCTCCCCCTATCTGCATATTTGTTTATTATTGTTGTTGAAATATTAGCCTTAAAAAAATAAAAAATGTTTGGAGACCAAAACGTCTATTTATGCAGATGACATCACCTTTCATGTTAGCCCAGAAGCATCAACATTAATAGCACTCAGTGGTGGGCCGTCAGGGCCTGCAAGGCCTTCTCTGCTGGCCTAAAAAATATCTGAATCACAGACTGATGTTAATTATATTTTGTCCATGAATACTTATTAAATAATTCCAAATGTTCTGTTCGCTTCCTTTCATAGCTGTTCCCCTGGTTGCGCTGCATCCAGACGTGTGTTTTCATATTAAAGCATTTAACCAATCACATTTCAGCCATCATTTGTTGCCAGGGTCAAAGAAATCTGCCTGGAGGCCTTCACAATCTGTTCTGAAGGCCCTGTAGCATAAAATAAGTGTTGATCAAACTGTTGCTTCAACCAATCAGATTTTGAGTTGGGGACACGAAGGCCTTCTCGAAGGCCTAGGTAACGTCAGCGTATTCACACCCTTTGATTGGATAGTCAGAGAGTGTCTGACTATGATGTAATGTGATTGGTTAAATGCTTTAATATGAAAATACACGTCTGGATGCAGCGCAACCAGGGGAACAGCTATGAAAGGAAGCGAACAGACCATTTGGAATTATTTAATAAGTATTCATGGACAAAATATAATTAACATCAGTCTGTGATTCAGACATTTGAGCGGACATTTTCAGTCCTAAAGCGAATGAAAACTTATGCCAGAAATACGACAGGGCAGGCTCGACTTTCAGCATTAGCTTCGATGGCGATAGAAAAGGATGGAACTTCTTGATGGAACTGAAACACACAGATAATCTGTACGACAGAGTAATTGAACTCTTTTTGAGGAAAGAAAGGAGGATGGATTTTGTGTACAAATAATAAGGATTTTTGGTGAGTAAAATGTTGCTATTTTCCTAAATAATATTGCAATTTTATGAGGTTATTATTATTGATGCTTTTTTATGTGTGTCACAGCTGTAGCACCTCGGGTTTGTTTCTTCAGTAATGGCATTTATTCTGGATACACAAGTTATCTATCTGCGATGCAACGGCAACGGGTGCCTGTTCGGTTTGTTTTTGCCCTTTGTTTATTTATCTTTCTTCAGTCATGTTTCATGAGAGAGAATGACAGCGATAGTTAGAAGCGTGAGATAATTAGTGATTAGTAGTGTTAGTAACTTAATCTAAATCCCTAATGTTAGTAGATTAGTTGGTTAGTACTATATACATCTAACTAATATATACAAAGTGTAATTAGAAAGTAAGAAGGAAGTAAAACGAGATTAGAAACGAAGATGGAAAAACCGAAACAGAATTTCCCGAAGTGCATGACAGAACGAGAATGAAACATGACTGAAGAAAGATAAATAAACAAAGTGCAAAAACAAACCGAACAGACACTCAAAACATAACAATAAGATGGCTTTTATAGCCATAAAATAGTTATTGAGGGGTGGATTGATTCAGACGGAGCACTACTGAAGGCCTAGGTGTGAAATGGCCCGCCACTGATAGCACTTACTAAGGAACTGTACACATTTTCTGTCATATCTGGGCTGAAACCAAATTATGAAAAATGTTATATACTTAGACTTGTTTTTTTTAAACATACAAATTATGAATTGCCTTGTAATGCACCTATCAAATGGATGATTGCTTTCTTTATTGAAATATCTGTGCCGGCAATGTGGTATAATGGTCAGGGAACTGGGCTTGTTGTGACGACCGTGATAAGGACCCAGACGCAGATCAGGGATATGGCAAAAGAGTATTAGAAGGCAGGGGTCAAAACCAGGAATCAGAGAATCGGAGGTACAAAAACGCGAGGCAGAGAGAAGTCGAAAACAGGCAGTCAAAAGGTCGATAAACAGGAAGGCAGAAAGGCAAACAAACAAAATCACTAGGCAGGCTCGGAGTCGTAATAAGAAGGGTAGTCTCGGGAAATACAAATTACACTGGCTTCGGAAAGGTAGGCTCAGGGAAAAATGAATCAACGTACTGACAACGGGTAACAGAAAACACTGGACATATATACAGGCAGACACAATGGAAATCAGGTGAGACAATGAGGAGAGAGAGGATGGAACACAGGGAATAGATAATTAAATAACAAGGGGGAAACGCAAGACACGGACACTGAACCATACAAACATATAGACAATTAACGACCTGGGAGAACAGGCAGACACGTGCATAGTAAAAGGGGAGGTACGCAAAGAGAAACGTTGCGTGCGTATGAAGAGAGAATAGAAAGCTAATCAGGGATAGGATAATGGGAGAGAGAAATGAGCGAAAGTAAGAAGCGTGAGATAATTAGTGATTAGTAGTGTTAGTAACTAAATCTAAATCCCTAACGTTAGTAGATTAGTTAGTTAGTACTGTACACATCTAACTAATATATACAAAGTGCGATCAAGAAAGTAGGAAAGAAGAAAACGAGAAAATAAGCGAAGGCGGAGGAAACCCGGAAATTCTAAACACCCAAAGTGCATGACAAGACAAGGAGTGGATCTAGAAATAAATGGAACAGGAACAATAACAGACGGGGGAGCAGAACGTGACAGAACAGTGAAAAATGCAAAGCTGAAAAAAGAATAATGAAACATGACTGATAATAAATAAACAAAGTACAAAAATGACAGAACAATAACTCAGAATATAACACTTGTAATGTTAAGGTTGCAGGTTTAAACTCCAGGTGGCGCACTGCTGTTGTAACCTTGAACAAGGTACTTAACTGGAATTGCTCAAATACGGCTGAATGGCTAAATGGCTTTTACGTAAATAAATGTCAACTGTGTAAGTCTGGATAAGGTGGTTTTGTGTGGCTCAGTAGGTAGAGTATGGTGCTGACAACGCGTAGGTTGTGGGTTTGATTCCCACTGGGGTCACATATACTTACAAATGTCGCTTTGGGTAAAAGTGTCTCTTAAATGGAATATATATATATGACTGTCTGTTAACCCTCTGAGGTCCGTGCTAAGCTTAGAGGAGGTTTTGATTTTGGCATGGTCTGATATTTATCTCAATTTCATCAACTTAACACACACTTACTCCAAAGTGTTTGATATTTTTATTTGAAGGACAATCACAGCTACATTTATATGCCATCAATAGTGTGGTCAGTATCATATGCAGCTTGTAAATAGATCTACAAACACACAAGTTATAAAGAGTAAATTTTTCTGCCGTCACAAAAGTTGTGAAAGCACACACTAAACTATAGTGACGAATTGTTTTGCCAATATGCGTTTGTTCATCAAGGTCTTGTTTATGTAAGGGTGTGAAAATAGTTTAGCACATCTGAGATCTAAATAGCTAAAAACCTGTTTTTATCAGAACTGGTCACATTTATTTCAGGCTGTGGGAGGGCTATATGCTAATTTCAAGAATATTCATGATCCACACCTGAGGCTTGTCCACACCTGTAAAATCTGTCAGATGGGCCATCTCTCAATCAAAGGCCGCCAGACAAGAGAAAAGCCATCAGAGTAAGCAATAGTCAGTGAGCCATGCAGAAAGTTTTTTTCATTTGGGAAGATTCATTGAAAACAAACTATATACAAAACATTCCAAATTAAAACATGGTGAGACAATTTGTTCTTTCACAGTCTTTGGTGCCACTTCTCAAAACAGTTTCTGGTCAACTGTAGACACAAGGGAACGTCACAAACCGCTGTTTCCCGACATCTTGCAGAGTACACATTTATTGCAACCAACAGAAGCCAATTTGCCAACATCCAGAGTGTTTGGCAGTGGACACAGGCACATGATCAAAAGTAGCCCGTTTTCTGGGTTTAAGATATTTATCGTTAAACGTCTGTCGGAAAACGAAAGCAAAATCCGTGTCTGCGAAGACACGGAAAGACAAACAAAACAAAACCAACGAACAGGAACAAACAAATCAAAGTAAACAGGTAAATCCACGTATCCAAAAACGTGGTATAAACTAAACGCTGGGAATCTAAACAACAACAAGCACACGAACAAACAAGTTCTCGAGAGGCAAGAAACATTAATCACAATAGGTATTATCAAGCTAAGCTAGATAATGTCCAAGCGCCGAAACAGAATGCCAGCTGGTTAAATATCCTCCCGTTAATTATTCGCAGCAGTCGAATACTTTTCACAGTATTTGAAAATATGGTAAATAAAATAAATATCAGCATACACCGTCTGTTGCTGGCAGCTCGCAACCGTAAACACAGACAAGATCCGATATAATGTCGGGACATTGTTTACGCTGCAATTTAACACACGGAATTCATATATTGAATATATATACAGAGTATTTGATAACATGGCAGATCAAATATAGTTACTTACTCTTCGTCAGTTATTGTCTTCGCTCGCTTTCCATCGATGCTCTCAAACACTGCAGCGCAGAAAATCTTTCCATCTTGAATAAAATTGTATGTCTGTATAAAATCTTGCTTCAAATTGTCGGGACAGTTTGTGTTTGTTTACGCCGGCGTTTTCACACATGGCCCCACGCCCCTCCCACACCTCCCGAAACTCGCACCTAGTTACCATGTCAATAGAAGGGGGACGGTACTAAAAGGTAAAAAACAGAGTAAAAACAAGGTTTACTTTTGGTCTAATTAACCTAATTTAAAAATCCCATTTGATTTGCCAGTGCTCAAATCGGAAAGTCGCGATTCTAAGGTTTCTGTCAATGTTTTTGTCGCGTGTGTATGATAAAATATTGCGAAGTTAGAAATAGTAATATACTTTTATTGCTGCTGGGAGCGGCGCCGGTTAAATGCCTCTAATACGTCCCCCTATGGCAGCAGATGTGTCTGTGTTAGCCATTTTTATGCTATGACATAAGGAAAGGTGTTATTTTATGCCCATTTGAAGCATTGTCTACAGGCCTGTATCTGATTTGCTCGTGTGCATATCAACATGTCTTTATTTCTTGTGCGTACTTATGTTGCACTTGCCTAGCACAGTTTTTCCACTGTTATTTTAAGCACAACTTTATTTAGCTTTTTCACTGATGTGCTACTTCCTGTTTTGGGCCTGCATCCTTTCTCTACACACCCGCACTCTGTGTATATCTTGCCATGATGACTTTATCACTCTGGATGAGAACAGATCATATCTGATCAGACACTGTCCGTTTTCTATTGTGAAAATTAAGCTCTGTGTTTCAAAATGTCCCGTTGAACCTCGGTTTATTCTAATAATTCATCATGTGTCAACAGAGAAATACAAAACAAAAAGTTATAACTACATGTTTGGAGATTGGATATTGGGTGCATTTACCTCCAATCAATGCATTTGTCTGCTTATTTCTCTGAAGCATCAGGAATATATGTTATATTTATGTCTGAATATAATTCACATTGATTCCCACCTTTTCATTCACTTGCGTGTTTATTTCCAAGAGTTTCTGCATTTCCTGCACCAGTTATATGTGCACATATATGGACATGAAGTAAGGAACTAGGACAGGCCTACGTCACCCAGTGCTGCCCATCTTGCTTTTAGGCAGTGATAACCACATCCTTCAGTCACATGCAGAGTTTCTGCTGTTCCAGTAAGTCTGTTTATTTATGTGTTATTAGATAGCTAATATTCTATCATGTTTCTGTCATCACTATCTGTCACTCATATCAATGCTTTTAAGGGAAATGCCTGTAGTCAACGTTTCTGCTAAACTGATTGTGTCATACAGTATGTGTGTTTTATCCACAGTAAAGGTAATTTTAGACATATTTTCATTTGGAAATGTACAGCAAGTGCAGTTGTGTTTCCTAATCCTGGTACTGGGGGTTCTCTGTGTCTGCAGGGTTTCATAGCAGCTCAGCTCCCAGGTAATCTGTCTTTTTTGAGTGTATAATTAAATTATTAATTTGGATCACTTGACAGTTACAGTATTTGATGTATGTTGTTTGTATAAGGACTACTCAATTGTAAGTGCTTTTTGTGTAGTGGAATATTTAGAAGTAAAGTTATTTCTCAACTTTTCTTTTGTCCTTTATGTTATATTTATTTATTCTGGACGAAGTCAGACCCAAAAGTATGAAACGTAATATTCCTCATTACATGTCCAGAATTCGCTATGTTAGTTAGACAGTGTCCGTGAGAAAGTTGCTCTTTTCTCCACCTGCTGTACTTAGCAATAATGTGGACACTACTGACTGTGAGTGATACAGCCCCTTCAAGCAAAGCCCACATTCAATATAATCCTAATGTGCTTTATGCTTTCTACAATTTAAGCAGCTTATTTAATTTAAGGAAGAAAAATAGTCTAATGAACAAACATTCCCTATAAGAGTACATTGTTCCCCCTTTCCAGTTAAACATTGGGTTATTTATACTCCTAATTAATCCTTTGTTGGTATTTTATAGTCCCAAGTAATCAGTACTCATATCAAATGATGAGTTTTTAATCAGGTTCTGCCATTTCAATATTTTGACCAATTTGACCACCAATATTACTTTTGGCTAAAGTCTGAAATTAGGATTGTTGGAGGACCGTGTAGGAGGAGTGTGATGGCAGAGTAAAATATTCTAAATGTCTTTATTTATTTCATTATGATGTAGCGAGAAAGCAAGCTAAATCCGGCTGCCTGTATTTTCACCTAGCAACTATAAAAATCAACTGAAAAAGTTTCACAGATAGATAATTAATCACATTCACAGGTAGATCATTAATCTCATCAAATTTACATTTAAGCTTTGTATCTAGCTGCCATTAACAAAATCACAATCAACTAACAAGCTGTACAAAAAAACAAGGGTTACAAGTACAATTTATCACTGTAAAGGACTGTGAGTGACCAGATCAGTCTTAACAGTAACGTCACTTTTACATCAAATTCAGGGTAAACCCCAGACCCAGGAAATGAGTAATTATCTCTCACTGTTCATGCTAGAGGGCTTTCCCATTTAGTGTGTTGGTACCATTCACACTAAAGTTTCCATACCCAGACAATTAAGAATAAAGATTTTTATCCAGGCTGGAGGAATGGAGTGCAGTGCAATATTGTAGAATAAAGGACATTGTATTTTAGAACGTGTGTTTTTCTTCCTACAGTTTGATGCAGTAATGCTCCTACAAAGATATATGATATTTGTGGTCCTCTCTCTCACAGTGCAAGGTAAAAATGATTTCAATTTAAAAATATATATTGTTATTTTACAAATTTTCCTTTTAAGAAATTATTTTAACAAAGGAAATGATTGGGAATATGTCATGGGACAAAAATGTACCAAGTACCAAAAAAACTAGCTCAGTTTTACCAGTTTATGCCTTCCAGGTTTTAAAATACTGAGTTCATCATCTGTGTTTTCCCTTCACATTCAGCTCAAAGGGAGTGACTTGACCTTTCCAAGATTAAAGGAAATTTTGTTTCTGATTTTTTTAAATGCCATTTTTCTCCTAATTTGTTGGCCAACTACACCCGCTATTTTCGTGTCAATCCCCCTCTTGTACTATGGGTTTGCTGCTGTAGCCCTGTGACCAGCAGAGTCGAAGGCGAAACATTGTCTCTTCTGACACGGCAATTGCCAAGCCGTCGACGTCAACTCTGGCACCCCAGAGCCACTCCCTTGCACAGCGAACTCATGTCGGCTTCCCTCCCCCCTCCCTGGGGCAGACAGCCAATTGCTGCCCCCAGTGGCACTCCTGGCCAGAGCCGACTCTGGAGCGGCCGGGGAATCGAACCCTAGTCGCCATGGCCAGCGTTGAACGTTGTAACCACTGGACCACGCAGGAGGCCCGACCTTTCCCAGATTAGAGGACCCATACAGTTATGTTATTATGCATCATTTCTCTACTGCACATTTCCAGCTGGTGCTATTATGGTAGTTTATCACTGTACAGACAAGAGATGACAGAAAAAGGTGATGATGATGATGATGATGTGTGTGTGTGTGTGTGTGTGTGTGTGTGTGTGTGTGTGTGTGTGTGTGTGTGTGTGTGTGTGTGTGTGTGTGTGTGTGTGTGTGTGTGTGTGTGTGTGTGTGTGTGTGTGTGTGTGTGTGCAGGCCATTTTACAACTGGGTTACAAATGTAAACTTTTAGTTTTCATCTTTGGCAGCCTGGGTCATGTTCATAAGCTTGTTGTCAGAGGCCTTCAAATGGCCGGTCTATCTAAGAGAAGGGCCAAACAGTTAGCAAAGTATTGCTCAGTATCTGCTATCATTGGTAGCCGCTCAATTTGGAGAAGGCGCTGTTATTTGTACCCATGAGCTAGATAATGTCTGTTTTACAGTATTGATACTGTATCTGTCGACCCACAAATGTTCATTTGGGGTGAATATGTATAGGCATAACTGGTCGCCAACTCTGCACATAATGTAACTCACTGACTCTTAACGGCAAAAAGCACTGTCACTGTTTATGTTCATGAGATATTGTAACTTTATGTGGACATAAATAAAGCATTTAAAATGTGTGTGTGTGTGTGTGTGTGTGTGTGTGTGTTTGTGTGTGGTTTTTTTCAGGTGTTCTGGGTCAAAATGGCTGGAGTTTGTCTTACCAGCTTCAGAGAATCTGTGCCTTAAAGGGATCTTCAGTGGACATGCCCTGCACTTACTCATATCCCAATGATATTACAGTAGAATCAACATTCTGGTTTGTTGAAAATATGGTAGATCTGATAAATGAAAAGATAGATCTGGCTGAGACCCCTGAGTACGAAGGCCGAGTGGAGTACCGGGGGAATAAGGAACATGACTGCACCCTCAGAGTGAGAGATCTGAGAGAGAGTGATTCCAAAACATATTTCTTCAGCTTTATAATCAATAGAAATAAATATTACGGTCAAGGTGGATCTACACTTTCAGTAACAGGTAACTATAAACAGCCAATCTTATCCTCCCACAAAGACAACAACCAGGTGAATATTAATTAGCATTCAGAGTGAATTTCTGTTGTTTTCTTCTTCTATGAAGATCAACAGGTGGAAGTGAATCCTGCCACAGTGACAGAGAGACAGTGGGTGACAATGACCTGTAGAACCACCTGCACTCTGAGTGGCAGCCCAGCCTTCATCTGGTACAAGAACAAACTCCCTCTATCGACCACCAACATGTACAATAACTACCTTCAGTTCACAGCCAGCAGTGAAGATTCAGGCAGCTACTCCTGTGGTGTAAGAGGCCAGACGAATCTCTCTTCCCCTGCAGTGACCCTCAGTGTGAGATGTGAGTATAAGGCTACCCTTGTGTATTTGACTTCCCTTTTAAACATGTAAAGTCCTAGAATTTATTTGAAAAGAGCAGCAAGTGCATTTTGCTTTAATGCAAGTCTGGGGAATAGTACTAAATCACAATGGATAGAAAATGGGATTGGGAGAGGCTGGTCTCCTCATATACCTCTCAAAGTGCAGTGTGAGTATTTCTTTTTTTCTGTGTTTGTCATTTTCTCCTTCAGATGCTCCCAAGAGCACCTCAGTATCAGTCAGTCCCTCTGGTGAAATAGTGGAGGGCAGTTCAGTGACTCTGACCTGCAGCAGCAATGCCAACCCACCAGTGCAGAGATACACCTGGTTTAAGAATAGTAGAGCTATAACCTCATGGAGAGGATCAGAGCAGAGTTACACCATTAAAGACATCAAACCCTCAGACTCTGGAGAGTACTACTGTGAGGCAGTGAATGGGGTTGGGAGTGGCTCGTCTCATTCTAAACATCTCAATGTGCAGTGTGAGTATATATGTGTATCTGAGTGTCTCAATGTGCAGTGTGAGTATATATGTGTATCTGAGTGTCTCAATGTGCAGTGTGAGTATATATGTGTATCTGAGTGTCTCAATGTGCAGTGTGAGTATATATGTGTATCTGAGTGTCTCAATGTGCAGTGTGAGTATATATGTGTGTCTGAGTGTCTCAATGTGCAGTGTGAGTATATATGTGTATCTGAGTGTCTCAATGTGCAGTGTGTGTATATATGTGTATCTGAGTGTCTCAATGTGCAGTGTGAGTATATATGTGTATCTGAGTGTCTCAATGTGCAGTGTGACTATATATGTGTATCTGAGTGTCTCAATGTGCAGTGTGAGTATATATGTGTATCTGAGCGTCAGACTTATGCAGTAGAGTCAGTATCTCTTGTGCCTCTCAGGGCAGTTTCACACAAATAAGACTAAGAACACAATGACACTGATTATGATAAATACGATTATGAAATGTATTAGTATTATTATGATTATTATGATTGTTGTCATTATTATTATGACTATTATAACAATAATAATCATAATAATACATCTTTTTTTATTCTGGTCTGTTTTAACCAAGAAAACTAAATGCACAAATATTGGGATCACAATTTTATGATATAACAATTACAAGGTTGTCGAGTTTTGTAAAAGTGCTCTTCATGTGTAATGTCAATTTGTCATTTTCTTCTTCAGATGCTCCCAAGAGCACCTCAGTATCAGTCAGTCCCTCTGGTGAAATAGTGGAGGGCGGTTCAGTGACTCTGACCTGCAGCAGCAATGCCAACCCACCAGTGCAGAGATACACCTGGTTTAAGAAGAGTAGAGCTATAACCTCATGGAGAGGATCAGAGCAGAGTTACACCATTAAAGACATCAAACCCTCAGACTCTGGAGAGTACTACTGTGAGGCAGTGAATGGGGTTGGGAGAGGCTGGTCTTCTCATATACCTCTCAATGTGCAGTGTGAGTATATATGTGTATCTCAGCATCTCAATGTGCAGTGTAAGTATATATGTGTATCTGAGTGTCTCAATGTGCAGTGTGAGTATATATGTGTATCTGAGCATCTCAATGTACAGTGTGAGTATATATGTGTATCTGAGCATATCAATGTACAGTGTGAGTATATATGTGTATCTGAGTGTCTCAATGTGCAGTGTGAGTATATATGTGTATTTGAGTGTCTCAATGTGCAGTGTGAGTATATATGTGTATCTGAATGTCTCAATGTGCAGTTTGAGTATTGTAGCGCAACCAAGGGTGTGGGGTTTCCACTCCGCCAATAATCTATAACTTACTCGATAAACAACGAAACAATGGAGACAGTTCAAAATTAAAACGAGATTTATTGATTTACACAGGAGTATCTCCGCGAAAGGAAATGCCGCTCCCGTGGCAGGGAAACACGGCTGGCAACAAATGTCACTGGCAATACAACAATGAACACCAACTTTTCTCTCTCTCTTTGTTTTGTTGTCTGTGATCCACATTCGTCGTCATTGTCCGTTCCGGGGTAATTCCTTTGTCGTCGTCGTCGTCCAATCCTTTGTCAAATATAAAAAAAATAATCCGTCCGTCCGTTTGCCACAAAATAATAATCCAAAAACAAAACTATTTCTCTTTCTCTCTCTCTCTCTCTGTCTCTCTTACCAAACCCTCGCGCACACAATCTCGTACCTACTCCCAACAACACACCTGAGGGAGAGCGCACCTTTTAATCATTCGTAATTTGCGTTTATGCACTTCAGCTGGGGAATCAGTCCCGGGGTTCCCAACTCTGCGCGGGGGAGGAGCCAGCGGGCGGAGAGGTATTTCCCCTCCACATTGATGCCATAGCACCCGCCTACTCGGGCGCTACACACCCTCCCCCTCAGCTACAACCCGGAGGGGGGAGCGGCCTGGCACCACAGGGCTTCTCTCCGCGAGATTGTGTCCGCATTGCCATGGTTGATGCCGGACCTGTGGAGCACATCAAAATTAAAAGGTTGCAAGGACAGAAACCAGCGTGTCACTCTTGTGTTACTCTCGCGATTCCTTGACATCCAAACCAGCGGGCATGATCTGTTACTAAGGTGAATGTCCTCCCTAATAGATAATAACGGAGTGTCTCCAGTGCCCATTTGATAGCGAGGCACTCTTTTTCCACTGTCGAGTACCTCGTCTCCCTCGGTAGAAGCTTACGGCTTATGTACATCATGGGGTGTTCCTCACCCCCCTGTACTTGAGACAGGACCGCCCTGATTCCAGTCTCCGATGCATCCGTCTGGACCAGCAGGGGTTTTTGGAAGTTTGGAGTGACCAGCACCGGTCCGGAACAGATCGCGGCCTTGAGGTGTTGGAATGCGGTTTCCTCGGTCTCGGTCCACTCCACCTGTTGCGGCAACTTTTTCTTGGTCAGGTCGGTCAACAGGCTTGCCAGGGATGCAAAATTGGGGATAAATCGCCTGTAATAACTGGCCAGCCCGATGAACGTACGCACCTGTGTCTGTGTCATGGGGCGGGGCCAATTCCGGATTGATTCGATTTTGGCCGCTTGGGGCTTGACCAACCCACGGCTAATGGTGTAGCCCAGGTACTCGGCCTCCTGTAGCCCCAGGTGGCACTTCCGGGGGTTTGTTGTCAGCCCTGCCCCTCTACACGGCAGCATACTTTCGATGGGGACGCAGTACTTGATCCATCATCCGCTGGAAGGTGGGAGGTGCCCCATGCAATCCGAATGGCAGTTTCTGGTATTGATACAGACCATCCGGGGTAGCGAACGCCGTCTTCTCCCTAGACTCCCATGTCAGGGGCACCTGCTAGTACCCCTTCGTCAGGTCCAGTGTGCTGATGTATCTGGCTGTCCCGAGCCGCTCGATCAGCTGATCTACCCTAGGCATGGGGTATGCATCAAATTTTGAGACCTCATTCCATTTTCTAAAATCATTACAGAACCTGATTGTTCCATCAGGCTTGGGGACCAGGACTATGGGGCTGCACCACTCACTACGGGACTCTTCTATGATCCCGGCCGCCAACATCGCCTGCACTTCACGACGCACCGCTTCACGCCGTGCCTCTGGAATGCGGTACGGCCGCTGTGTTACCTTGACTCCCGGGGGAGTGACGATGTGGTGTTCAATGACGTCGGTCTCCCCCGGGTCTACTGAGAAGACACCTCGATGGCGGCCCACCAGTTCCCGTAGTTCCTGTCATTGACCCACGCTCAGTTGCTCCCCTCGCGGAACCTCGTCCGTCTGGCTGGCTGTAAACCACGGCTGCGGTCCACCCTCTGGGACCTGGTCACTGGCATGCCACTGTTTCAAGAGATTAATGTGGTACAGCTGCGTTTTCTTGCGATGGTCTGGTTGACTTACCCTACAATTAACCTCGCCCACTTTTTCTAGGACCTCGTACGGTCCTTTCCAGTGGGCGAGGAACTTGCATTCGGATATGGGGACCAGCACCAGTACCTGATCCCCGGGCTGGAACTCCCGGAGCTGCGCCCCGCGATTGTAGACGCGCTGCTGCACCTCCTGTGCCTCCTGCATATGTTCACGGACGATGGGCCACAGGGTGGCCATCCGCTCTCTCATCTCGGTCACGTGCTCCACTACAGTTCGGTGTGGAGACGGCTGGGCCTCCCAGGTTTCTTTAGCCAGGTCCAGCATGCCCCGTGGCCGTCGGCCGTATAGCAGCTCGAAGGGGGAGAAGCCTGTTGAAGCCTGCGGTACCTCTCTGACCGAAAACATCAGAAAGGGGAGGAGCTGGTCCCAATTTCGTCCATCCGCCTCCATCACCTTCCGCAACATACTCTTCAGGGTTCGGTTGAACCTTTCAACAAGTCCGTCAGTCTGGGGGTGGTACACAGACGTACGTATTTGTCAGATTTTTAGTAACTGGCCTAAGTCACGCATTACCTTACTCATAAAGGGAGTACCCTGGTCCGCATCAGTTCTCGTGCAATGCCCTTGGTGGCCATCGTGCGCAGGGGAATGGCTTCGGGGTACCGGGTGGCATAGTCCAAGACGACCAAGATGCATTGGAACCCCCTGCTGCTTTTTGGGAGGGGCCCAACGAGATCTAACGCGATCCGGCTGAAAGGAACAGAGATTATTGGCAAAGGGATTAAAGGGCTCTTGTACTTGGGCTTGGACGCCACCCTCTGGCACTCCCGGCACTCTCGACAGAATTTCTCCACCGAACGTTTTATTCCTGGCCAATAAAAGCGTGCCTTGATCCGTTCGGAGGTCTTCTCAACCCCCAAGTGCACCCCCAGCACGTGCGCATGCGCCAACTGTAAAACAGTGTTCACCATGGAGTGTGGCACTAACAGCTGCTCTATCTCACGCCCTTCACTCATGACTACCTGGTATAGGAGTTGCTTTTTAATGGCAAAATTAGGATACATTTTGTTGCTTACCCCCTCCATGAGAGTCCCGTCGACCACTGTGATGTGTTGGAAGGCATGTCTCAGATTCTGGTCCTCCAGTTGGGCCATCCCGAACCGACCAGTCAGGGGCGGGGACTCTGGCGCCTCCTCGTGTCCCATCAGGAACAATTCCTCCCATGTCGGCTCTTCCTCAACTGGGGTTGCCTCGGCAGCGCCGGCCTCTGACGGCCCCTCTGCTGACGGCTGCGGGTCCGCTCCCTGAAATACGCACAGTCTGGCGACCTCGACCACCTCAGATTCGGACCTCACCTCCGATGAGTGCGGCAAATCCACCCCCTGAACTTCGCCACGTGAGGGGCCTTGGGGCCTTTTCGGCTACCCTTGCCTTCCTTCCCCCCGCATCCCTGTCCAGAGCTGGGGAAATATAATCCTCTCATTTTTCTTCTCAATCCTTCTTTTCCCCGCATCCCTGTCCAGAGCTGGGAGGGTCATATTGCTCTCCCATGGAATGGTCATCTTCTCCGGTTGAGCACCGGGCGTATTCGGGCGGGTTGCTCAAGTCGAAGGGCTGTGGTGTCTTTGGCACTCGACAGTCAGGGCACCCCCCTCGGTGGCCCAGCAGGACAGCAGCAACCCGCAGGGTTTGCGGCGGGTTGTCTGTGGTGGATGCGGTCCGCATCACCACGTCCCATCTGGGACAATTCCAGGAGAGGTGTCCCACCTCTCCACAGTCAAAACACGCCCGGCGGTCTTCGGTCATGAAGGGGCGTCTCCTTGGAGGCTGGGCAGTGCCCGGGTTCCTTCTCTGATCCTTGCCTCTGTCATCCCGTCCAGTTTCGGCCTTTCCCGGGTTCGGACCGAGGCTTCGGGCTTCTCAGGTTCGGGTCGGGTGGGTCGGCTGCTGTGCAGGACCTCTACAGCGGCTTGGTACCCCTCCACCAGCGCCACTAGTTCATCGGCGCTCTGGGGGTTCGCCTGGCTTGCTAATTTCTTGGCTTCAAAAGGTAGGGTAATTTGTCCATTTCAAACCTTTCCATGGGCGTTAGGGCCGTTGGTTCCGTGGTCATCCAGTTCTTGGCCAAGTGGATCAGGTCGTGCATCTGGGCTCGGGGTGGTAAGGTAGCGTCGAAGGTCCAGTTGTGGAATTTCTGTGCCTGGCTGATGAGGCTGTGCCCGGCGCGACGCAGAATTTCCCTGTTCAGGATGGTGTAGTCAGCAGCCTGGACCTCATCTAAATCCTGGTACGTGTGCTGGGCCACCCCGGACAGGAATGGAGCTATCAGTCCGGCCCATTGCTCTGGAGCCCACCCTTCTCGGGTCGCTGTTCGCTCAAAGTTCTGGAGGTACGCCTCAATGTCATCCTCTGCAGTCGTCTTTACCATGAACGCACTGGGGTTTGGTCGCCGGGGGGTTGCGGTAGCTGACAGCCGTGCTACTTCCAGTCTCAGCAGAGTTGTCTGCTGCCGCTGCTCATCCAGCAGCGCTTGGTTGTGCGCCAGCTGCGCAGCATGATTTTTCTCCAGCTGTTTAATAAGTGGCTCCATTTCACGTTGTATAGAATAAGTTATTTATTACTTGGCGTTATAGTTGCCCGCACTTCTCCACCATATGTACCGCAACCAAGGGTGTGGGGTTTCCACTCCGCCAATAATCTATAACTTACTCGATAAACAACGAAACAATGGAGACAGTTCAAAATTAAAACTAGATTTATTGATTTACACGGGAGTATCTCCGCTCCCGTGGCAGGGAAACACGGCTGGCAACAAATGTCACTGGCAATACAACAATGTCCACCAACTTTTCTCTCTCTCTTTGTTGTGTTGTCCGTGATCCAAATTCGTCGCCGTTGTCCGTTCCGGGGTAATTCCTTTGTCGCCGTCATCGTCAAATCCTTTGTCAAATATCAAAAAAAGAATCCGTCCGTTTGCCACAAAATAATAATCCAAAACCAAAACTATTTATCTTTTCCTCCCATGTCGGCTCTTCCTCAACTGGGGTTGCCTCGGCAGCGCCCGACCTCTCTCTTTCTCTCCTGAAATACTCTCCTCGACCACCTCAGATTCGGACCTCACCTCCGATGAGTGCGGCAAATCCACCCCTGAACTTCGCCACGTGAGGGGCCTTGGGTTGCCCTTGCTACCTCTCATTTTCTTCTCCTTCCTTCTTCCCCCGCATCCCTGTCCAGAGCTGGGAAATATTGGGCAATCCCGTCCCAGGAGCACCGGAACCGGCAGGTTCTCAATGAACCCGGCGGGCACCGACAGGCACCCTCGGTGGCCCAGCAGGACAGCAGCAACCCGCAGGGTTTGCGGGCGGGGTGTCTGTGGTGGATGCGGTCCGCATCACCACGTCCCATCTGGGACAATTCCAGGAGAGGTGTCCCTCTCCACAGTCAAAACAACGCCCGGCGGTCTTCGGTCATGAAGGGGCGTCTCCCTTGGAGGGCTGGGCAGTGCCGGGTTCCTTCTCTGATCCTTGCCTCTGTCATCCCGTCCAGTTTCGGCCTTTCCCGGGTTCGGACCGAGGCTTCGGGCTTCTCAGGTTCGGGTCGGGTGGGGTGGCTGCTGCGCAGGACCTCTACAGCGGCTTGGTACCCCTCCACCAGCGCCACTAGTTCATCGCGCTCTGGGGTTCGCCTGGCTTGCTAATTTCTTGGCTTCAAAAGGTAGGGTAATTTGTCAATTTCAAACCTTTCCATGGGCGTTAGGGCCGTTGGTTCCGTGGTCATCCAGTTCTTGGCCAAGTGGATCAGGTCGTCACCTTTTAATCATTCGTAATTTGCGTTTATGCACTTCAGCTGGGGAATCAGTCCCGGGGTTCCCAACTCTGCGCGGGGGTGGAGCCAGCGGGCGGAGAGGTATTTCCCCTCCACAATGACGCCATAGCACGTGCCTACTCCGGCGCTACAGTATATACAGTACCAGTCAAAAGTTTGAGCACACCTGCTGGAAACTAGGTTTATCTCAAAATTGAGATAAATGTTTTACACTGTATACGTTTCTGTAAATACTTGAAAATGACAAAAAAACGCATGTAACAATAAACAAAAGGAACATCAAAGCAATGTTCAAGAAAATTGAATTGAAAATTGAATCTTGAATTCCTCAATATAGCCACCCTTTGCCATGATAACAGCCTCATAAACATGGGCCATTTGGTTAAGAAGTTTCAGGAGGAAATCACCTGACATGTGTTCCCAGCTCTCCTACAGCAATTCCCAGAGACACTTGTGGGGTACTTTGCTTTGCTTCTTCTGTCCAGTTCGTAGAGTCAGTAGAGTCAGTATCTCTTGTGCCTCTCAGGGCAGCTTCACACAATCATGAGTAAGAACACAATGACACTGATTATGATAAATATGATTATGAAATGTATTAGTATTATTATGATTATTATTATTGTTATTATTATTATAACAATAGTAATAATAATAGTAATGATAATAGTTTTTTTAAATAAATGTTTTAACCATGAAAACTAAATGCACAAATACTGGGATCACAATGTTATGATATGACAATTACAAGGTTGTCGAGTTTTGTAAAAATGCTCTTCATGTATAATGTCAATTTGTCATTTTCTCCTTCAGATGCTCCCAAGAGCACCTCAGTATCAGTCAGTCCCTCTGGTGAAATAGTGGAGGGCGGTTCAGTGACTCTGACCTGCAGCAGCAATGCCAACCCACCAGTGCACAGATACACCTGGTTTAAGAAGAATGACACTGGAGTCTGGCAGACAGGATCAGGACAGAGCTTGAACACTTACTAACTTTAGATCCTGGAACAGTGGACAGTACTACTGTGAGGCAGAGAACAAACATGGAGTCCATAACTCTACTGCTCTGAGTATAACTACAAAAGGTGAGTTAAAATTCCAGCACAATTATGCCTGTATTGTTTTGACCAGTCCTTACAAGTGTTACAAAATTACAACAGTCATGCTGTCATGAAAGCATGAATCCATGTTTTCTTTAATCCATGCATTACATTACATTACAGGCATTTAGCAGACGCTCTTATCCAGAGCGACTTACAATTCACATTTCTTTACATACAATCCATTTATACAGCTGGATATTTTACTGAAGCAATTCAGGTTAAGTACCTTGCTCAAGGGTACAACGGCAGTGTCCCACCTGGGGATTGAAAATGCAACCTTAACGTTACAAGCCCAGTTCCCTAACCATTATACCACACTGCAGCCCTATGCATGTTAGATCTTTTAGACAGGCACAACTGGGTCCGGTCTGTATCTTCTATGAGGTTGCCCACAAATTCATGGCTGTTTTTCCCCTTTTAAATGCCCAATGGGAAAGGCTCTGCTTGAATGCTTTGGCTGCTGGTTTTTAGGGTCAGACTGAAAAACAGGTGTCATTTCTGTTAAATGTGGCATTTCTAGGTCAATAGGGGGCACTATTCCCTCCATACCAAGTAAGTGTTCCAGTTGTGTGATGGAAAACTAAACCATACTGTGATCACTTTTTATTGGCCATCCCAATAAGTGTGGGGTTTTAACCATTGTACCTAGGACAGCTTCATACGTGATCTTCTGTCTGTTTGCTTAGGGGGTCAGACGGAGGTCATACTTACAGCTGTTGGAATCACAGCTTGTGTGCTCCTTGTGCTTCTAGCTGTTCTTTTGTGGATGAGGTATGTGACTAAAAATACATCCCTCTTAAAGTCTTACACTTGTTTACAGTACGTACACTATACAATTCATAATTAAACATTTAAAATAAGAAATATTTTCTGCTATTCTCTAAGCAGCACAGTGTAATAATCAGATTTAATATTACCATTTGAGGCCTGGTGTAATTGAATGAGTGATCTAGTGAAAATAGTACACCTTCTATTCTGTTTGTTTTCAATATTTCTCCCAAACAGGAAGAGCAACTTCCGATCCAAATCCAAAGAAGACACAGGGAACACAGAACAGGATAAAGAGGTGAGCCAATCAGAGTTTAAAATACGGAGGACGGACATATTTATAGAGGAACATTTTCAATTGTGGTGTCCCCAGGGGTTGGGCGACACACACGGACCTTGCAGAAGGCGTAGGCAAGTTTAAGAACACAGAGGAGGCAGTATTCAAAACGAAATAAGGATTTATTAAACTAATAATCTTCTTGACAAACACTACACAAAACAAAGGGCGGGGTATTCGGGGGAATACAAACAAAGTCTGCAATCTTTATCTCGTTGTCAGTGTCCAAAATCCAGTTCAGTTCCGTAATCCAGTCCGTAGTCAATCCAAAGGGGGGTCCTCAAAACAATCCAATTTCACACATAAAAACACACCAAAACACTATTTTTCCAAATACTGGCTGGTCAATAGACTTCACAGTACTCACTCTTACAAACACACTCAGCAACTCCTTCCCACACACATTCCTACACCTCTCCAAGTGTGATGGGATTCAGCCCTTTATATAGGCCTTGAAATGGCCTTCAGCTGTTCGTTAGTCCCATTGCCTTTAATTTGCTCAGGTGTGACTGTGGCCTGCTGGGAAATGTAGTGTTTTGGCTCCCATGTGTCGAAGGACCCGGCAGCCATTTCCTTGTGCAGCCCCTTGGGCTGCCACACAATTCATACTGATTCACTCAGTCAGCTATAACCTTTGCAATTAAATCTATAAATTGTATTACAGTATGTTCTATTCATAACATAATTTAAGCTTTATCATTTTACCATTCAGTGCTTACACAATGTCATGGGTTTAGTAATTGCTAAAATTGTGGGGAAAATGTGTAGCAGTAAAAAAACACAGCCTGCTTCAACAGTCAAATCACATCACAGACAGACCTGATCTGGGCTGTAGTGTTCATGGGTCTGTGTGATGTTTGCCTCTTTGACTTCATAATATCAAGATATCTTGGGATACCAGTTTTTAATGCCATGTGGCTCATTGGCAGATGTGCTTATTGTAGCCATTACAGACCGCAATAAGAGGATGAGGTTTAATGCTATTTGGTTAAAATGGTATGTTCACTTGTGTGAAACTTATGTTTCCTTTTTTTTTAGGTTTCATTTCCTCTAAACGAAAGAATTTATGAACCAAAGTCATAGTTGAGCACACTCTGAAAATGGCATCACCTCTCGACTCGTTACTTAGTAAACACACATTCCACAATACTTATTTCATAAAAGAAAATAGATAAATAGATGCAATCTGTTGCTGTCCATAATAACTAAAAAATTAGATACGCAGTTTTGATATCGTGGAGTGGATCAAAATAAAGAGCAACTCTACTCTCATTAAAAGTAAATCAGTATTTATTTAGCACATTCCCAGATCAAGGTAGAGAGCATTTATACAAACGCTTGAGGAGTAGCATAAAATTTGCATGTTGTATAGCATATGGTAAGATAATTACCAATAAATATATGAATGAAAATAATACAGCAACTACATGAGATTAATTCAATATAATGAGAAATTAATGATGTGATGAATGATAGGCTTGCCAAGATTCAATATTTACCTATGTTTATCTGAAGTTAATTTCACCACCAAAAGTTGAACCAAATAATTTCTTGATTCAAAAGTGATTATTCAATACACTTGTTAGCTAGCTTGTTACAGAGCTGCTGAACTTCTTTTAACTCTGTCCTTCGTGTAGATGGAAAACCTTCCTGGATTCATTTGAATTTTGAATAAGAATTAAACTGGATTTCTTTGTTCACACTTTCCATTATGATTTCTTTTCTCTGTGTGTCTGCATACAGAATCCTTTGACAGCCCAGCACCAGGTTTCTCTTCTTAATCCTAGAGTCAATTGGTACAAACTGTTCAGAAATGAGCTCTAGGTACATAGATACATATTAGAAAGTGTCATAGTGACATAGTGCCTTAAAGGCAAGTGTTAAATGAAGGTCAAGTTCTGCCAGCTCTAACAATAGTCTCTGTGCAGTGAGTTGGGGGAAGCCAGGTTCAGTCTGAAGAGGTGAGTCTAAAGAAGAGGCACAAGGTGATAAGAGACTGTGCTGTTCTGATGGGGGCGTGTAGCTCATCCCATCTCATCCCTGCCCTTCATGCTGTGTTTTCTCTCTCCTCCAGGACAATACTGGCCCTGTGAATAGCTGTGTCTCAGGGATGCCTTTGACTCCTGCTGGACCACAGGAAATGGCCACAGAGAATCAGGAGGAAAATCACTATGGCAACATCCAACGCCCTCACACCAATCAAGCTGCCAAAACCAGAAATCAGGAAAAGAGCACCACCATTCACAATCCATATCCACAGAGTGAGGATGACATTCAGTACACAAGCATTCAATTTCCCCGCTCCAGTGCTGCCCCCAGGTGAGAATATCCCTCCATTACACCTGTGCTGACTGTCATTGTGTCAGGTCTTCTATTATCTCCCTCCAGCAGCTTTTATCATACACTGCTCTCTCTGACTGGACCCAAGAGAATCTGGACTCTCTGTCTGTATGCAACATGTGTGCATGTGTGTCTCCTTCAAACTTTTTTATTGCTTATTCATGTGGTTTTTATATAAAATTTATATATGTTTGTGATTGTTCCTACCAGGTATTAATGGACATCATGTAAGTCGCTCTGGATAAGAGCGTCTGCTAAATGCTTAAAATGCAATGTAAATGTAAATGCAGTACAGTTAAATATTCCGTTTTTTTCCTTATGTTCCATAAAGGCCAAAATATAATTAATTAAAGTGCCAAAAAATGATATGGAAAATGTTCACGTTACTGATTTGTGCATCAGTGACATTGTAAGACAGATTCAGGTACCACTGCTTCTCTTTACTCTAAATGTGCTATTTTCTCTCTACAGATCAGCAGTGCAGGCAGCAGAGGATGACTCTGTTCTCTACAGCACCGTTAACAAATGTAAAACTTAAAAAGAAGGTTTATCTTACCTCTTGGGTTCAATAGAATAGGACTCATCTTGCCCACCATCCCTGACACCCCAACAGTATTACAGTACAATCTGCAGTGGCTCGAGGAACTGTATTACGATTTACAGGGGACTGCCAAAATATAGCAAACACCTGAGTAAATGAAGGTTCCCCAAATTGGGAACACTTATGGGAGACTCTGGAGCAGCACCTGAGACAGCGTTTTCCACCACCATCAACAAAACAACAAATGATGTATTTTCTTGTGGAAGAATGGTGTTGCATCCCTCCAGTAGAGTACCAGACACTTCTGTATAATCTATGCCAAGGTGCATTGAAGCTCTTCTGGCAGCTGATGGTGGCCCAGCGCCCTATTAAGACATTTTATGTTGCTGTTTCCTATATTGTGGCAGTTACCTGTATCTTGAATGTGCTCCATGGAAATGCTGTGCACACTGGTGGTTTTATCATAGTGTTGTCTTTTCTATTATGCTACATGAGGAGAGTCAAACTCACTTCCTGGTGTCCCATGTGTGCACTTGTTTTGTTCTAATAAAGTCCCCTGTCTACACCTAGATTGATAATAATACACCTTTTTGCTTTCTTTATTGAAATCATTTCAGTGTCGGCAGTGTGGTATAATGGTCAGGGAACTGGGCTTGTAATGTTAAAGTTGCAGGTTTAAACTCCAGTTGGGGCATTGCTGTTGTAACCTTGAACAAAGTACTTATCTGGAATTGCTCAAATACAGCTGTATAAATGTCTTGTCCGTAAAGAAATTGAAGTAAATTGTGTAGGTCGCTCTGGATAAGAGCGTCTGCTAAATGCCTGTGATGTGTCTCCCTATGGCAGTAGATGTGTGAATGTGTTTGTGTTAATAATAATAATAATAATAATAATAATATAATTATAATAAACTTTATTTGTATAGCACCTGGCGGCACGGTGGTGCAGTGGATAGCACTGTCGCCTCACAGCAAGAAGGTCTCGGGTTCGAATCCAGGCCGGGGGCCTTTCTGTGTGGAGTTTGCATGTTCTCCCCGTGTCCGCGTGGGTTTCCTCCGGGTACTCCGGTTTCCTCCCACAGTCCAAAGACATGCACGTTAGCCTAATTGGAGAGTCTAAATTGCCCGTAGGTATGAGTGTGTGAGTGAATGGTGTGTGTGCCCTGCGATGGATTGGCGACCTGTCCAGGGTGTATTCCTGCCTCTCGCCCGGAACGCATGCTGGGATAGGCTCCAGCACCCCCCCGCGACCCTGACCAGGAATAAGCGGCTTAGATAATGGATGGATGGATGGATGTATAGCACCTTTCATACATGATATGCAGCTCAAAGTGCTTCACAATTGTAAATAGAATTAAAAAGCAGACATAAATGTTGCTCCTGTCATTGGTTTGTGCCTATCATTTTTATGCCTCTGAGATAAGGAAAGGTGTTATTTTATGCTAATTATATGGCCGACGCCTAGCATGGCTTCTTTGAGCTTTTTCACTGATGTGCTACTTCCTGTTTTGGGCCTGCACCCTTTCTCTACACACCCACACTCTGTGTATATCTTGCCATGATTACTTTGTCACTCTGGATGAGAACATTCAGAAAATCATATAATTTGCCCTATAATAAAGAGTAAATTAAACTGGCACACAAACAATATTAAAGAGTGCAACTTTCAACAAATGCTACTTACAAATGTGGGTAAAATGTTTTACAGCTGTTTTAAAAATGGATTTGTACAGAATCTAAACCTCTGGATTCACAGCTTGAAGGGAGCTCTTTTAGTGGAAAACGGAGGTGCTGTGCTGTAGGTAACACAAGTTACTGGAAACTTGATCGTAAATAATATACTTACTATATAATAGTACGACACTATATAATTACTAACCTTTTCCTTCCCAGTGTTACAGGTATGGTATGCAGCTGCCTACAACGATGTCTATCGCTGTATTACTGCACTGATCTTGTGCGCAAACTATGATTGTTCCTACCATGTATTAATGCACATCATGTAAGTCGCTCTGGATAAGAGCGTCTGCTAAATGCTTAAAATGTAAAAATGTAAAATATACATTATTTGAAGCACAAGTAGCACCTTAAAGGCAAATATCCACATACCTGTGAAAAGTTGTCCCACGAGCCTTGCTTCTATGGTTCCTCCTATTTGTACAGCCATATGCTGCACAACAGAAATTTCGTGAAAATTGGTTGAGAATTAAGTTAGTAATCATAAATCTGATCAGGGGAAGTCTGCATCTCTCAATACACATGCGTTTGTTTAGATGCGGATCTGACGCGTGCAGACGCATCTGAACAGGGTGAATGAGGCATCTACAATTTCATATCCATGGGCAGATTGGCCTAGACCAGTGTTTCCCAACCAGGGGTACATGGGAAGATGTAAAACATCTGTGAATTCAATTGGGAACATATTACACAATAAAAATCAAAGCTGTTGCCACACTGTGATTGACAAAACTTATGAATGAGTCAGGCTCAATTGTCTCATTAGAGGTGAAATGAACTGGTGAGTTGGACTCACTTTTCATTCACATAAACAGTATAAACAATTATTATTATTATTATTATGAAGAATTGAATGACATATGAAACATAGAACAGGCATCCTGGGTAGAAGCTGCTGTTACGGTCAACGTTGTGGACGGCAAGCAGGTGCTGTTTGTCTTCTTGATTGCTGCCTGATGTGTCATCATGTGTCACCACCACATCAACTTCCACTGTTACGCTGATGACACTCAGCTATACATCTCGTCCAAGCCCACCATGATATCATGATGCCTCCATGATATCAAGACCTGGATGGCCACTAACTTTCTAAAACTAAATGGCAATAAAACAGAAGTCATGCTCATTGGTTCAAAATTCACCCTCTCCAAAGCACCCAATTTCTTCACACCCATTCATGGCTACCCTGGCTAGCCTTGGCGTCACCTTGGACAACACCCTATCCATTTGAACCCCACATAAAGAATATCACACGCACTGCATTTTTTCACCTCCGGAACATCTCCCAACTCCGCCCATCACTCTCCCACTCCAGTGCTGAAACCCTGACCCATGCATTCGTCACCTCCCGTTTGGACTACTCTAACGGAATGCTCTCAGGACTACCCTCCAAACTCACCAATAAACTGCAAATTATCCAAAACTCAGCTGCATGAATCCTCAAACGCACCAAATCCAATGACCACATCACACCCACTCTCATTCAGCTACACTGGTTACCGGTCCAATACCACATTGATTTCAAGATTCTTCTGCTAACATATAAAGCCCTACACAGCCTTGCACCCCCCTACCTCCACAATCCCCTACAGGAATACACCCCAACCCGCACTCTGTGCTCATCATCAGCTGGCCTCTTCTCCATCCCACCAACCCGACTCAGCACAATTATTATTATTATTATTATACAGATAGTTCAATCTTAGGATAAGGAATTGGTACACTCGTTACTGAAAAAGCACAGCCTTTATTGCAAGGGCATATCCATTAGGAGAAGTTAAAAAGACTTCAGTCTTTTTCAGCGTATAAAGGTGTTTGAACTAAACATCCAAGTAAGTGTGCTTTTTTGGATGTGCTATGCTGGGCTTCCAATTTTTGGTCACTGTCATGCACGTGGTCTTGGTCCTCCTTTCAGTGTTTTAAAATGTCTTTGTCTTGGACTTGGACTCAGACAGAATTTAAGTGTTAGGTTCACGAAATTCAGAAGACCTTCAAAGTGAACAGAGAACACTTGCACCAAATGAGAAAACAGAACATACAACCAATTTTCAACAGAGTTTATTCAACCAAATGCATTCAAGGGTTCACTGCCTCCCTGCCAGGCAATGAACAAATCATTTGCAGGGAGAACACTTCTTATACACATTAGCTACCCTCAGACAGATGCTTTAGCCTCGCCCACACACCAGTTACAAGACCTCAGCTGCATGAATCCTCAAACGCACCAAATCCAATGACCACATCACACCCACTCTCATTCAGCTACACTGGTTACCGGTCCAATACCACATTGATTTCAAGATTCTTCTGCTAACATATAAAGCCCTACACAGCCTTGCACCCCCCTACCTCCACAATCCCCTACAGGAATACACCCCAACCCGCACTCTGTGCTCATCATCAGCTGGCCTCTTCTCCATCCCACCAACCCGACTCAAGCATTCAGCTCCGCTGCTCCCAGACTCTGGAACTCACTCCCCACACACATCAGATACACAGATGATGATGATGTCCTCCTTATGTTTGAACTATTTCCATGTTTTTTTTTTAACCTTTTATTTCCTTTTTTTTGGTACCTTGATTGTAATTCCTGTGTTGCTTTTATTTACTTTCATGTAGGGTGACCATGTGTGTCCAGAAAGGTGCCGATTAAATCAAATGCATTATTATTATTATTATTATACAGATAGTTCAGTCTTAGGATAAGGAATTGGTACGCTCGTTACTGAAAAAGCTCAGCCTTTATTGCAAGGGCATATCCATTACGCAAAGATAAAACGACTGAGGTAGCTGAGACTACAGCCCTGATGAGGCATTCTGAGTCTCAGCTTCTTCAGTCTTTTTCCTAATGGATATGCTCTAGCAATAAAGGCTGACCTATTTCAGTAAAGTGCTTATAAAGGCATTCTAACTAAATATCCAAGTAAGTGTACCTTGTACTTTTTTGGATGTGCTATAATAACATAAGAACATAAGAATACATAATGATGAGAACGGGCTGTTCGGCCCATCTAGGCTCATCATGTCCTAATCTAAAGAGTATCTAGTACTAAATCTAGCCTGGACTTGAATAGCCCAAGCGTTTCTGCCTCTACTACCCGACCTGGCAAGCTGTTCCAGGCATTGACAACTCTCTGTGTAAAGAAAAACTTCCTAATATCTATGCGGAATTTGCCTTTAACTAATTTCCACCTATGGCCTCTTGTTCTGCTGGCCCCATTGCTGGGCTTCCAATTTTTGGTCATTGTCATACATGTGGACTTGGTCCTAGTTTCAGTGTTTTAAAATGTCTTTGTCTTGGACTCAGACAGAGTTTAAGGTTTTCAATTTACTTTAGACTCTTGGGCTGATCTGATCCTGAACGGAAGCTTAAAATGTATTTGTTTCCCTAATTGATAGTATCCTCACCCCTCACTCTCTGTAACTGATACATGTTTATACAGGCCATGTTATAGCTCTCTGTAAAGTACCCGTTCTGAAAACAGACCTCTGATCAGACACTGTCCATTTTCTATTGTGAAAATTAAGCTCTGTGTTTCAAAATGTCCCGTTGAACCTCGGTTTATTCTAATAATTCATCATGTGTCAACAGAGAAATACAAAACAAAACGTTATAACTACATGTTTGGAGTTTGGGGAGATTGGGTGCATTTACCTCCAATCAATGCATTTGTCTGCGTATTTCTCTGAAGCATCAGGAATATATGCTATATGTATGTCTGAATATAATTCACATTGATTCCCACCTTTTCATTCACTTGCGTGTTTATTTCCAAGAGTTTCTGCATTTCCTGCATCAGTTACATGTGCACATATATGGACATGAAGTAAGGAACTAAGACAGGCCTACGTCACCCAGTGCTGCCAATCTTGCTTTTAGGCTGTGATAACCACATCCTTCAGTCACATGCAGAGATTCTGCTGGTCCAGTAAGTCTGTTTATTTATGTGTTATTAGATAATAATAATAATAATTATATAATAATTAGCTAATATTCTATCATGTTTCTATCACCTCACTCATATCAATGCTTTTAAGAGAAATGCCTATAGTCAATGTTTCTGTTAAACTGATTGTGTCATAAAATATATGTGTTTGCTTAAATTAATGTTTTATACATGGTAAAGATAATTGTACAATTAGGTCATTATAAAAATGCCATTTTATTTGGAAATGTACAGCAAGTGCAGTTGTGTTTCCTAATCCTGGTACTGGGGGTTCTCTGTGTCTGCAGGGTTTCATAGCAGCTCAGCTCCCAGGTAATCTGTCTTTTTTGAGTGTATAATTAAATTATTAATTTGGATCACTTGACAGTTACAGTATTTGATGTATGTTGTTTGTGTAAGAACTATACAATTGTAAGTGCTTTTTGTACAGTGGAATATTTAGAAGTAAAGTTATTTCTCGACTTTTCTTTTGTTCCCCTTTTTACATTATATGTATTTATACTGGTTATTTTTAATGTAACCAAAATTAATTCGTTACAAAATGAATGAATTGTTCTAATGGGTCAAGTGGGCTTAATTAGGATAATAACTGTAAAATGCTTCTGATATCTGATAGATCGGTCTTTTCACGCATTCAATGTGTTTTCTCAGTGTAGATATGTGCAGTAGATAAAGTGTGATCTTTAAAATAATCCACAGAAAAGAAGAAGTCAGGCCCAAAAGTGTGAAAAGAAAGCATCTTCCTCATTACATGTCCAGAGCTCGCTATGTTAGACAGTGTCCGTAAGAAAGCAGCTCTCTTCTCCACCTACTGTACTTGGCAATACTGTGGACACTACTGACTGTGAGTGATACAGTCTCTTCAAGCAAAGCCTGCATTCAATATAATCCTAATGTACTTTATACATTTTGTAAGCAGCTTATATAATTGAAGGAAGAAAAATGATGAACAAACATTCCCTATAAGAGTACATTGTTTTCCTTTTCCAGTTAAACGTTGGGTTTTTATATTCCTAAGTAATCAACTGTTGGTGTTTTATACTCCCAAGTAATCAGTACTCATATCAAATGATATGTATCAGAAATATTTCTTAATCAGGTTGTGGGCACTGTCATTTAAAAGTTTGGCCAATTTGATCAACAGAAATATATTTTTGTCTAATGTCTGAAAGTAGGACTGTTGGAGGACCGTGTAGGAGGAGTGTGATTGCAGAGTAAAATATAAGAGTAAAATATTATTTGATTATGATGTAGCGAGCAAGAAAGCTTAATCCGGCTGCCTGTATTTTCACCTAGAAACTATAGCCCCTTTCCCACGTGATTTCCACAACATTGCCAGAAAATTGCTGTAGCATCTTACACGGAAAAGTGACTCTGGCTCCGGATCCCACATGATGCCAACACGGAAAATTACAGGAACATTTAAGGGTTAAGGTGCATGTGGGAAAGGAGCTTATGAAAATCAACTAAAAAAGTTTCAAATAGTAGCTGACTAATCTCATCAAACTTACATTTAAGCTTTGTATCTAGCTGCCATTAACACAATTACAATCAACTAACAAGCTGTACAAAAAAACAAGGGTTACAAGTTTCATTTGTCATTGTAAAGGACTGTGAGTGGCCAGATCAGTCTTAACAGTGACGTCACTTTTACATCAAATTCAGGGTAAACCCCAGATCCAGGAAATGAGTAATTAACACCTCTCACTGTTCACTGAGGGCTTTCCCAATTAGTGTGTTGGAACTGAACTGTGTTTCACACTGTAATTTCCATACCCAGATAATTAAGAATAAGATTTTTATCCAGGCTGGAGGAATGGAGTGCAGGCAATATTGTAGAATAAAGGACATTGTATATTAGAACGTGTGTTTTTCTTCCTACAGTTTGATGCAGTAATGCTCCTACAAAGATATATCATATTTGTGGTCCTCTCTCTCACAGTGCAAGGTAACAATAATTTCAATTACATTTTTTCCATTGTTATTTTACAAATTTTGCTTTTAATAAATCATTTTAACAAAGGGAATGATTGAGCCTGTTTTTTAAATATGTCATGGGACATGGTCAATTACCAAAAATGTGAAATTCAATGAGAACAGGAAGGGGCACTCAGACACTGCTTAGCACACAAAATAAATATCTCAGTAAAAAGGAAACAAATGATCTTAGAAAATTTTGTTTTTATTTATTGTACAGCTATATTGCTATACATGCACCAGTGCAGAGAGATTAAAAAGTGGCATCAGGTTTAAATTTGGGTTCCTATGGTTACCTCTCCCCAATGGTTCACCAGGCACCCACAAGAGACCAGTTGTTGTCTTTGCATTTCATTTCAGTCACTTCAGAAAATTACATTAATGAAATTACAAATGGCCATAATATTCTCATTAAGATCTTTCCTGATTTGACTGAATCGAAATGGAATTAATCACAACCCTGGTAATCATTCTGAGGTTGCACCAAAGGTATCATTTGCTGTTCATGTAAAATAAGAAATGTATTCTTCTTCTCTTATTAGTAGTAGTAGTATTAGTAGTGACAATGGCTTATCAGGTTGAATGGTGGAGGTTGAATTAGATTATGATGATGATGTAATTGTCAGAACAAATGTGTGATTTTTAGGATTATATAGAGCAAGTGTAACATTTGTGTGCACATGCTGCGTTTGTCATTTTCTCTTTCAGATCCTCCCAAGAGCACCTCAGTATCAGTCAGTCCCTCTGGTGAAATAGTGGAGGGCGGTTCAGTGACTCTGACCTGCAGCAGCAATGCCAACCCACCAGTGCACAAATACACCTGGTTTAAGAATAGTACAGCTATAACCTCATGGATAGGATCATGGCAGAGTTACACCATTAAAGACATCAAACCCTCAGACTCTGGAGAGTACTCATGTAAGGCACTGAATGAGGTTGGGAGTGGCTCGTCTCATTCTAAACATCTCAATGTGCAGTGTGAGTATAGATGTGTATCTGAGCATCTCAATGTGCAGTGTGAGTATATATGTGTATCTGAGTGTCTCAATGTGCAGTGTGAGTATATATGTGTATCTGAGTGTCTCAATGTGCAGTGTAAGTATATATGTGTATCTGAGCATATCAATGTGCAATGTGAGTATGAGTATCTGAGCGTCTCAATGTGCAGTGTGAGTATATATGTGTATCTGAGTGTCTCAATGTACAGTGTGAGTATATATGTGTATCTGAGCATCTCAATGTGCAGTGTGAGTATATATGTGTATCTGAGTGTCTCAATGTACAGTGTGAGTATATATGTGCATCTGAGTGTCTCAATGTGCAGTGTGAGTATATATGTGTATCTGAGTGTCCCAATGTGCAGTGTGAGTATATATGTGTATCTGAGCGTCTCAATGTGCAGTGTGAGTATATATGTGTATCTGAGTGTCTCAATGTGCAGTGTGTGTATATATGTGTATCTGAGCATCTCAATGTGCAGTGTGAGTATATATGTGTATCTGAGCATCAGACTTATGCAGTAGAGTCAGTATCTCTTGTGCCTCTCAGGGCAGCTTCACACAAATAAGACTAAGAACACAATGACACTGATTATGATAAATACAATTTTGAAATGTATTAGTATTATGATTAGTATGATTATTATGATTGTTGTCATTATTATTATTACTATTATAACAATAACAATAATGTTAATAATAACAATAATGATAATAATAACAATAATTATTATAATAATACATGTTTTTTATTCTGGTCTGTTTTAACCAAGAAAACTGAATGCACAAATATTGTGAACATGATATGACAATTACAAGCTTATCGAGTTTTGTAAAGGTGCTCTTTATATATAATGTTAATTTGTCAATTTGTCCTTTAGATGCTCCCAAGAGCACCACAGTATCAGTCAGTCCCTCTGGTGAAATAGTGGAGGGCGGTTCAGTGACTCTGACCTGCAGCAGCAATGCCAACCCACCAGTGCAGAGATACACCTGGTTTAAGAAGAATGACACTGGAGTCTGGCAGACAGGATCAGGACAGAGCTTGAACACTTATAACTTTAGATCCTGGAACAGTGGACAGTACTACTGTGAGGCAGAGAACAAACATGGAGTCCATAACTCTACTGCTCTGAGTATAACTACAAAAGGTGAGTTAGAAATCCAGCACAATTATGTCTTTCAACTGTTACAAAATCGCAACAGTCGTGCTGTCATGAAAACATTAATCCGTATTATCTTTAATCCATGTATATTAGATGTCTTAGACAGGTACAGCGTTTCAAGCTAAGAGTTTGAAAGTTCTCACTCACCACCTGGTTAAATAAATACAGATAATATGTTAAGATGTTTTATGTGACAGTGAACTGCATTACTGTTAGGTCAAGAAGTTGGATCTCATAATTCCTCTGTTGTTTCAATCACAATCACGGACTTTAAACTCCCAAACGTACTGAAAAATAATTTATTTTAAACAATGGCAATAGCAGAAGATACTATACAAAGTACACAGTATATTGCGTGCGTGTGTGTGTGTGTGTGTGTGTGTGTGTGTGTGTACGACTATATTTGTGTGTGTGTGCGTACTGTATATATTCATAATGTGAATTAGGTCAATTTAAAAATGTGACGCACTGGATACACATAATTCATCTGTTGTTTCAATCACAATCAGAAGGTAAACAGTATATCGTGTGTGTGTGTGTGTGTGTGTGTGTGAGACATTAAAAATGTGACTCACTGGATACTCATTTGAGGTTTTATTATCAGTTTCTATCACTGATCCTTGAACCTTGTTTGTGTCTTTTCTTAGGAGAGAAAAGTCTCATGGTGGCTATATGTGCATCTGCTGGAATCACAGCCCTTGTGACTCTTGTGCTTGTGGCTGTAACTGTGTGGATGTGTAAGAGGTAAGTTCTTTCAAAATCCACAGAAACTCACCCAGCTCTTATAAGATGTAAGATTGCAGATTCACTGTTTAATATCAAAGCAATGTGCATGAACGTAACAGTCAGTGGCGGGCCGTGCATTTCACACCTAGGCCTTCAGTAGTGCTCCGTCTGAATCAATCCACCCCTCAATAACTATTTTATGGCTATAAAAGCCATCTTATTGTTATGTTTTGAGTGTCTGTTCGGTTTGTTTTTGCACTTTGTTTATTTATCTTTCTTCAGTCATGTTTCATTCTCGTTCTGTCATGCACTTCGGGAAATTCTATGTTTCGGTTTTTCCGTCTTCGTTTCTAATCTCGTTTTACTTCCTTCTTACTTTCTAATTACACTTTGTATATATTAGTTAGATGTATATAGTACTTACCAACTAATCTACTAACATTAGGGATTTAGATTAAGTTACTAACACTACTAATCACTAATTATCTCACGCTTCTAACTATCGCTGTCATTCTCTCTCGTCCTATCTCACGTTCCGCTTTATTCGCACGCAGATTTCTTTATGCGTTCCTCCTCCTCCCTAAAAAAACGAAACATAGAATTTCCCGAAGTGCATGACAAGACAAGGAGAGGAACTCGAACAGGAACAATGACAGACGGGGAACAGAACGAGAATGAAACATGACTGAAAAGAAAGATAAATAAACAAAGTGCAAAAACAAACCGAACAGACAGATAAGTCGTTGTATCCAGAATAAATGCCTTTAGATAGAAACAAACCCGTGTATCCAGAATAAATGCCTCATAAACCTCATAAAATTGCAATATTATTTAGGAAAATAGCAACATTTTACTCACCAAAAATCCTTATTATTTGTACACAAAATCCATCCTCCTTTCTTTCCTCAAAAAGAGTTCAATTACTCTGTCGTACAGATTATCCGTGTGTTTCAGTTCCATCAAGAAGTCCTTTTCTATCGCCATCGAAGCTAATGCTGAAAGTCGAGCCTGCCCTGTCGTATTTCTGGCATAAGTTTTAATTCGCTTTAGGGCTGAAAATGTCCGCTCAAATGTCTGAATCACAGACTGATGTTAATTATATTTTGTCCATGAATAATTCCAAATGGTCTGTCCGCTTCCTTTCATAGCTTTTCCCCTGCTTGCGCTGCTTCCAGATGTGTATTTTCATATTAAAGCATTTAACCAATCACATTACATCATAGTCAGACACTCTCTGACTATCCAATCAAAGGGTGTGAATACGCTGACGTTACCTAGGCCTTCTAGAAGGCCTTCGTGTCCCCAACTCAAAATCTGATTGGTTGAAGCAACAGTTTGATCAACACTTATTTTATGCTACAGGGCCTGCAGAACTGATTGTGAAGGCCTCCAGGCAGATTTCTTTGACCCTGGCAACAAATGATGGCTGAAATGTGATTGGTTAAATGCTTTAATATGAAAATACACGTCTGGAAGCAGCGCAAGCAGGGGAAAAGCTATGAAAGGAAGCGGACAGACCATTTGGAATTATTTAATAAGTATTCATGGAAAAAATATAATTAACATCAGTCTGTGATTCAGATATTTTTTAGGCCAGCAGAGAAGGCCTTGCAGGCCCTGACGGCCCACCACTGGTAACAGTGAAATATCATCTGGGATGCTGATGTGCAGTGTCTGAAGGGCTTTGTTCCTCGCTCTCTTCCCCTTTTCAGGAGGAAGGGAGGAACACCAAGAGCAAGAGAGAGAGGAGCAGACACACAGGTAAGCAACAAGGTGTTATATACATTCTCACACTAATGTTGTAGGTTTCCAATGAATGAAGCCTTAGCTTGACGCTCCTCTCCTATTCCCCTTCGTTGTGATTCAAATCAAAAAATCCACAGGACCACTCGATAAACTTGAACTATTTACTCAATAAAAAATGAATGATACAATGATACATAGCTATCATATTACCAAACCAAATCCACATGAAAATCATTGATAAGAGAGAAAAAAGCGAGAGAGAGGTCTAAAAACTATGTGGCTCCACTCTCTCTGTATGCCTGACTGCCCAAACTAATTAACCCCCAAAACATTAGGGAAAGTTAAAAGGTGTAGGACACCTACTGGCTATTACAAATACTGCATTTAGGCTCCTACATTACCGGCCCCTAATTGTTATCAATGACCTTGAAACAATTACTCAAAAAATATTAACTTAAACTAAAGGAGCCTACGTGCTGTTACTTAATTAAAGTTCAACTATCTAAAGAAATCTTCCTCTCGTTCTTCGCCCCGTCCGAAACAGGGACTTGCCTTCAGATTTAGTTCATCAATAATCCTCAGATTCTTGAAGAAGACATAGCTTTGTTACTGGACGACAAAGCTCACTGGTTTTGGTCTTGACTTTTACTTGACGAACAAAACCTTTCTTATCAGGAAACGTCTCCACAATTCTTCCAAGTGGCCATGAATTTCTGGGTGATGTGTCATCCACGATCAGCACCACGTCTCCGATGCAGAAGTTTCTTCCAGGTGTGGACCATCGTTGACGTTCTTGGAGCTGCGGGAGGTATTCTTTGCACCAGCGCTTCCAGAAGACATCCGCGAGGTACTGGACTTGCCTCCATCTTCGGTTAGCGTACTGGTCATCTTTATTGAATACTCCTGGTGGTAGCTCGGGCTTGACCTTGAGTAACACCAGGTGGTTGGGCGTTAAAGCCTCTAAGTCATTGAGGTCTGAAGATGCCTTTGTGATGGGCCTGCTGTTTATGATGGCCTCAGCTTCACACAGCAAGGTATGGAGACCTTCTTCGTCCAAAGGTTGTTCCTTCACTGTGGTGTTCAGAATTTTTCTCACTGAGCGGATCAGCCGCTCCCAGCTTCCTCCGTGGTGAGAACCTGCTGGAGGGTTGAAGTGCCACTGGACACCCTTCTGTTGCAAGTTTTTTGTGATCTTGCTGGTGTTCCATTCTTTGATCGATTTCTTCAACTCACTGTCAGCCGACCGAAAGTTGGTTCCATTATCAGAGTACATCTCTTTGACTTGTCCTCTTCTGGCAAGGAATCTTCTAATTGCGTTGAGGCACGCATCAGTGTCAAGTGAAGATGCGACTTCTAGATGTACGGCTCGTATGGCAAGACACGTAAAGATGACCCCATACCTCTTTACCTGCCCTCTTCCTCTTTTTACCAGGAATGGGCCGAAGTAATCAACGCCAACTCTTGTGAATGGAGGATCGTCGGGCAGGACCCTGCATTTTGGTAGATCTGCCATGAGTTGCTTGCCAGCAGTTCCGTGTAGCCTTTTACAAGTGACACACTTGGACAATAACTTTCTGATGGCTCCGTTTGCTCCAGGGATCCAGAATCTTTGACGCAGTTCAGCCAACATATGATTCCTTCCGGCGTGAGCTGTAACATCATGAATGTGTCTCAGCACAAGCTTTGTGATGTGCGAATCCTTTGGCAAGATGGCTTGCTGCTTGGAATCATCTGGCATTGCTGCTCGGCTCAGCCTTCCTCCAACTCTCATGACGCCATCTTGAAGTACTGGATTCAACTTATAGAGTGAGCTACTTTTCTTCACCCTTTGATGTTCCTTTAGCATTGCCAAGTCTTCTTTGAAACTTTGTTTTTGATAGTACTTCACGATTTCTGTTTCTTTTTTGACCAAATCTTCACAGGTTAGGTGTGTTCCTTTGAAAGCTTTCTTGAACGGATTCATTCTGCTTTCTCCGTTTAATGTGTTTGGTTCCTTTCTCTTTGCTTTCAGTTCCTTAAGCAAATCCTTCAATTTCAGAAACCAGGCAACCGCACGTTTTAGCTTTGTCCAGGATGAGTAGTGGGTCATCAACTGGTCCGTTGCATCTTTGGGCTCTTGCGCCTGAATGACATGCGCTTGAGCTACTCTTTTGACCTCTGGGTCATCGAGGTCCAGCATTCCAGGATCTGGATTCTTGGGCCACTGGTCTTGTGTGCAGAGCAAGAAACCTGGTCCTGAAAGCCAGCTTTCATACTTCAAGAATGCTTCGACAGTCTGTCCTCTCGAGACATGATCAGCGGGATTTAGAGTGGTATTGACGTATCTCCACTGTGAAATCTGAGAGTGCTCCAGGATTGTTGAGATTCTATTAGCAACAAAAGTCTTGAATCTCGTGCTTTCACTGTTCAAGTACTTTAGCACAGCCGTGCTATCCGTCCAGAAGATAGAGTCGTGAAGTTCCAGTTCAATCTCTTTCTTCAGAAGCTTGTCCATCTTGACTGCAACCGTGGCCGCGGTCAGTTCCATTCTTGGTATGGTTGGAGACCTCAAGGGCGCAACCCTTGCCTTTGCCATCATTAGGGTGGACTGAGCTTCACCAGTTGCATTATGCAGCAGTAGGTAACTTGCTGTTCCGTAGGCGTCTTCGCTCTCTGATGTGGGAAAATGCTCTGTTCTGGTGTTATTAGATCTGAGTGCAGCGTTTGATACTGTTGATCACTGCATTCTGATCGAAAGACTTAGGCAGTGGGCTGGTATCACTGGGAGCGCCCTGGACTGGTTCTCCTCTTACCTTCATGATAGGAGTTTCTCTGTGTCTGCCGGCCCTTTTACATCTGAAACTGCTGCCTTGTCCTGTGGTGTGCCTCAGGGCTCTGTTTTGGCTCCGACTTTGTTTGCACTTTACATGCTGCCCCTAGGTATAATAATTAGCAAGTTTAAAGATGTCTCTTACCACTGTTACGCAGACGACATCCAATTATACATCTCGTTCAAGCCAGACCAAACTGACAAGCTTTCTGCCTTACATGACTGTCTGACTGCTGTTAAGGACTGGATGGCTAACAACTTCCTACAGCTAAACGCAGAGAAGACAGAGGTTCTTATTATTGGTTCAGATAAAGTCACTTCAAAAGTAGCTACCTGTATGGGGGACCCTCTCAACAACAGTAAGGACTATGCTCAGAAATCTTGGTGTTATTTTTGACCAATCAATGCTTTTTGATCATCACATTAGGTCACTGACGCGCGACATGTTTTTTCCATCTGCGAAACATTGCAAAACTTCGGTCTGTTGTGTCCCATGTTGAGTTGGAAATGATTATCCACGCCTTTGTGTCATCTCGCCTGGACTATTGCAACTCCTTGTTCACCTGTCTCGACATGTCCACCCTAGACCGGCTACAATTAGTCCAAAATGCAGCTGCAAGGCTGTTGACTAGGTCCAGAAAGTCATGTCGTATCACCCCCATCTTGGTTTCCCTACACTGGCTCCCCATCAAATTTAGGATTCAGTTTAAGATTCTTGTCATCACCTACAGAGCCCTTCATGGTCAGGCACCTGCTTACATCTGTGACCTACTGCATCCCTACATCACCAGTAGGTCTCTCAGGTCCTCTGACCAGGGTTTGTTGGTTGTCCCTCGTTCCAGGCTAAAAACAAAAGGTGATCGAGCTTTTCAAACTGTGGCTCCCAGACTATGGAATGCTCTTCCCCTGGACTTAAGATCAGTGGTCTCAGTCGAAGCTTTTAAAAAGCAGCTAAAGACTCTCCTGTTCAGACAGGCTTTCGCCTAAACCCTTTGCTGTGTCTTCTTTATTATTTTTATGCCCTTGCTGTTTTTTTTTTCTTGTTTTTATTTTTAGGCCTACTTGTTTTATTAACTTATTGTGGTGTCCCCAGGGGTTGGGCGACACTCACGGACCTTGCAGAGGGCGTAGGCAAGTGCAAGAACACAGAGGAGGCAGTAATATAAACAAACCAATAATTTATTAAACAAACTCTTGACAACACAAAACAAAGGGTGGGGTCTTCGGGGGAATACAAACACATAAAGTCCGCAATCCTTAGCTCGTTGTCAAAGTCCAATCCAATTCCAATTCCAATTCAGTTCCGTAATCCAGTCCGTGGTCGATATTCAAAGCAGTCCAATTTTCCACGCAAACAAACACACTAACAACACTCTCTCCAAATCCTGGCTGGTCAAACGACTTCACAGGTATTCTCTCTCTTCCAACAAACACAGCAACTCCTCACCAACACTTTCCTACTCCTCTCCCAGTGTAGTGGGAATCAGCCCTTTAAATAGGCCTTGAAATGGCCTTCAGCTGGTCGTTAGTCCCGTTTGCTTGACTTCTCTCAGGTGTCACTGTGGTCTGCTGGGTAATGTAGTGTTTTGGGGCTGCCATGTGTTGTAGGCCAGGCAGCCATTTCCTAGTGCAGCCCATTGGGATGCCACACACCCTCCTCCTCAGCTCTGACCTTAGGAGGGCTGAGCGGCCTATGTCCAGCGGCCACCAGGAGTCCCCCTCTCCAGGTCCACTCTGGCAGTGCTCCACCGGGATCAAATGTCCAGACTCCATCTCCATTCCCTGCCTGAAAAAAGCATCTGCACACCGTTAGGGAATGGCACAAGTTGCTCACCTTGTCTGCCCCCAACTGGCCACATGTGGGTACTGGCTCTGGGCTCCATGGACGGAATGGTCACTGCTCCTGTTCTGGTCTTCCCCAATCCTCCATGGCTCCTCCAGCGAACTTGATGCAGCTTCTCACTCGGAGGTCCTCTGCTAGGGCCCTTCCACCCCTTTTCCAGGTGGTCAGGCTCAGCAACCAGGGAAAACATTCTCTTTGAAAGATTGTTAAATTTATTCTTCACATACGCATTTCCTTTCCACAGACGCTTCCCACGGTCCTTTCCTTGACAAGTCAGCCTATTTTGTTTCTGATTTTTCTTCAGGTGAGTCCTTTTAAACTCCCTTACTCTTCTCTGACTTTTCCCCTTCAGTGGAAACAATGAACTCACCACTTCAGGAGAGGGTCGGGTGTTCCACCCGGCCTCAGCCATCACCAAGAGGCTTTCCTCCACGCTATGGTCCCACCATAGCTCCTCCTCCGCAAACTGCTCCTCCCGTTCCCCTCCAAGGTCCGGCAGGCTGAGGGGGACTGAGGACCATCGATCCCACTCTGACTCCGTCTGGTCATTGTCTCTTGCCAGCTGCACTGGCTGCGAGAACTCCACCTGTGTGCTGGAATCTTTAGTGACAGGAAAACACTTTGCACATTCCAGCTCCGCACTCACCCCTTCCAGTCGGTCTTGTAGGTCAAGTAGCGTTATCGTTTGGATTTTTAAGGTCTCACAAAAAGAGTTCTCCGTGGCCATCTGCTGGGCTTCTTTTTGGTCCAGCTTCCTGGTTAAGGCACGCAGTTGCTCTTTCAGAACGGGGAGCTCTTCATTTTTCCTCTGTTCAATCAGGAGTGCTGCAGAGGTAGTTTGTTGAATTTCCTGCAAGGCAAAAACATTTTCTTTTCTTTGTAAAGCAAGGGTCTTCACCTGCTCCAACTGTACCTCTAGCTCCCGCCTTCCCTCACGCTCTTGCTCCACTTGGCTCCGGAGTTGCTCTGCCTCAGACGCATGGTTCTCTGCTGCTCTCCTTAGCTCCGCCTCCTTCTGCTCGAGCCTGGTCTGTACATCCCCCAAGGCCCTGGCATACTCTTCTTTGGCCTGGTCTTGGGACTCCTGGATGTCCAGACACTGTCGCTGCTTATTCTCTAACATCTGTGTTAGGTTTCTCACCTGCTCTTCAAGTGCCAGGTTGTGGGCCTTTACTTGCCTCACTTCATCACCAAGGGATGCTTTGTCCTTCTCCAGCTCCCCAGCCATGATTCCCAGCACTCTCAGGGAGTTGCTGTGCTCCTCCTGCAGTTGCCCCACTGCCAGCAGGTGGCACTCTTCTGAGGTCCCCAACTCCACCTTTGCCCTGTCCAGCTCAGTCTGGGCACTCTTCAGCCGTTGGACCTCCTGGAGGTTGACTCGCCATTGGTCCTCAACAATGGTCGCCCGCTTCTGGTTCTTCACCAGGGCTTCCTTCTGGTCATGACAACATTTCTGTAGGTTTCGGATCACTTTATCTTGGCCATTTATGAACATTTGCGCCTCTCCCAACTCTGCCTCTAACCCAGCACACATATCAGCAGTTCTTATTTCACTAGTCTGCTGCTCTTGTGGCCTACCTGGGTTCTTTTCCTTTTTCCTAGGGTGCACCACCGAGCGGGAGTGGCCATTCTTCTTTTGGACTTCTTTTATCTCTTGTCGTCCCTTCAGGGTTCTCAACACCCTCTCCATTTCACCGATGGCCTCAGCAACATCGGGCGCCATTCCAGCCAAAAAGGAGCATTTGAGGGCTGGACTTGCTTGAAAGTAGACCTTGAGGGAACGTCGGTGCACTTTTGACAGGTGCTTGTGCCCCTCTGCCTCCAGCCAAGACTCCATGTCTGGATCCAGTGTCCAGTCCCCTTCCATCATCGATTATTGCTTTCAAAAATCACAAACAAAAAAAACCAAAGCCTGCTCACAGTTGCACTACCTCCTCTTGCCTATATGTGATGCCCTCTGCCCGCATTCTCCACCATATGTGGTGTCCCCAGGGGTTGGGCGACACTCACGGACCTTGCAGAGGGCGTAGGCAAGTGCAAGAACACAGAGGAGGCAGTAATATAAACAAAAATGATAATTTATTAAACAAACTCTTGACAACACAAAACAAAGGGTGGGGTCTTCGGGGGAATACAAACACATAAAGTCCGCAATCCTTAGCTCGTTGTCAAAGTCCAATCCAATTCCAATTCCAATTCAGTTCCGTAATCCAGTCCGTAGTCGATATTCAAAGCAGTCCAATTTTCCACGCAAACAAACACACTAACAACACTCTCCAAATCCTGGCTGGTCAAACGACTTCACAGGTATTCTCTCTCTTCCAACAAACACAGCAACTCCTCACCAACACTTTCCTACTCCTCTCCCAGTGTAGTGGGAATCAGCCCTTTAAATAGGCCTTGAAATGGCCTTCAGCTGGTCGTTAGTCCCGTTTGCTTGACTTCTCTCAGGTGTCACTGTGGTCTGCTGGGTAATGTAGTGTTTTGGGGCTGCCATGTGTTGTAGGCCAGGCAGCCATTTCCTAGTGCAGCCCATTGGGATGCCACATTATATTAATGAATAATCAACTTGAAGTTGAACCTGCTATCTTCTTTGCACTTTAATGATGTTTTTACATGTGAAGCACTTTGTGACCCTGGTCTGTGATAGGTGCTATATAAATAAACTTTACTTACTTACTTACTTACTTGGATAGAGGGAAGTTTCACCTCCTTCAGGTGAGGTCAACGGTTAACATCCTCCTGGTGGGGGATATTATCTTTGGTTACGGGGATGCTTTTCTGTGAAAACACCTCTGAAAGTTCGATAAACTGGTTGCCATCCAGGCTACTGATTTCCATTCCCTTCACAATGCAAGTGTTCACAATGGATTCAGTTCCCATTGTTCACAACAAGATGCTTGTATTGCGTCCATTCATGCCAAGTTGGTTTATCAGTGACTACGTTTACATGCACACCATATTCCTGTATTAATCGGAATAATGACAATATTCCGATTACGTATGAGTCATGTAAACGCCTTAACCCGATTGCCATAACCCGATTAAGATCATATTCGGATTACTAAAAACCCGAATAAGACCCTGGCATATGCCTGTATTAACCCGATTATTGGGTCATGTAAACATGTTAGTCGGAATATGCCCTTAACGGAATATTAATTTACGTCTGCGCATGTTCATTTTGCAAGGAATCTGGGTAATTTAGCTTGGTTGCTATAGCAATAGCTTTAGCTAGCAATTTGGCAACATGGCGAAAAGCACTCAGAAAAGTAATCACTTCTGGAGCGAGGATGAGACAAATTTATGTATTCAAATCATGAAAGATCTAAATATCATGGAATACATCGATGGGCGAAAGCACCGCAATAGCGATATTTTTAAAAGGGTGTGCGACAAACTCAAAGAAGCAGACACATTTCTTCACCGTACACTTGTGGACACCGAACTGATTCGCAACCACACGATACTCAGCACAACTTGCCAGTTTGTACAGAACGATAGCAACGCGCATTGGAAGTGGCACAGGCGCACGTACTGTGTCTTGGGAAGGTTCCATAACCCTTTCCATCATTCGGCACAGTTTGTTGAATGAGTCTCTCGACATGCGGAAATTTTCTCTCCACTCTGCATCCGTAAACTCTACCATCACTACTCTGTACCACCAGTCCTGGCTGCGAACTTTCATCCATAGTCTCCGGGGGTTCTGATCGGCATAAATGGCATATTAGCAAGTACCATAGCTCCATTTGCCATTTCCTCGCGTTCGTCTGCCATGGTTGAGGATGTGAATGAGAACGAGTGTTCTTGTTACATTATGATGTAGAAGTGCTAAGAAGACAACACAATATAACGCAAAAGCAAGCATTTTCAAGCCTTTTGTGGAAATGGGAATTACTGCAGGAAAATAACGCGCCTATTTATTCAGCTGAGTTCCCAGAAAGCCCTTGCGCTGCACTACATCGCTGGTTTATTCGAATATGCCGATTAACATGTAAACGGGAATATTCCCGTAGCTCAACATTCTGCGGCGCATGTAAACACCTTTCAGTGACTCTGTAGCGAAAGTAGCTGAGCTACCTGGATCCAAAAATGCATATGTTGTCACTGCCTTGGTTCCCTTTTGTGCCTTGACATGCACTGGAATGATTGAAAGAGCACAATCTTCCTTACCGGCCCCAGTGACGCCAAAGGTTTCCATCATTTGTACAAGAGCACTTGATACGGATTGTTGTTCACAACTTTCTTTTGCTGTTTCTTCTGGTGAGTCTTTAATGTTGATGTGCAGCAGTGTAGGATGCAGTCGAGAGCACTCTTGACATTGGACTTTCTCCTTGCAGCTGCTACTCATGTGACCATGTTTCAGACATGCAAAACACAGACCTTTGCTTCTCAAGAAGTCAATCTTTTCCTTGTGTGGCTTGCTCTTGAGTTTTCTGCAGACTGTGAGACTGTGTTGCTCTCCATTGCAATAAACACATGGCTTGCTGTTTGCGTCCACTGAGACAGTTTGTGTTTTTGGTGTTGCTTGTTTGTCGTTTTCCTTCTTGACATTGTTTTCGGTTCTGGGTGGGACAACGGCTGTTGTGAATACTTTCTTTGGTTTGAGTGTCTCTGCATATTGTGGTTTTGGTTTCTGTCGGACTGGGTCTCTTATGCTTGTGGTGGTTTCTTTTAGGTTTCCATAGAGTGGGTGTAATATGTACCTAACTTGCTTGTTGACAAAGTCAACAAAATCCTTGAACTTCACTCTTTTCTTTGTTTTGTCTTGTAAGTCGCAGGCGGACTTTCTCCAGGTTTCTTTGAGTCTGTATGGAAGCTTGTTAGCCAGTGCCCTTATGTTAGCTGTGTTGTCCAAGTCTTCCATGTAGCTAATGTCTGTCATTGTGTTGGAGCAGCCTGTGAGGAATAATGCGAAGGACTGTAGTGCAGCGCCATCTTCTGGCTTGATCGTCTGCCAATCCAAAGCCTCCTTTATGTAGGCTTCTGCTATCTTGTAGTCATCTCCAAAAAACTCCTTTAGCATTTGTTTTGCTTTAGCATAACCTGCTGAAGGTTCCATGTGGATGCAGCTCTTAACCAATTCATGTGGTTGTCCACTTGTGTACTGCAGCAAAAATTGTAGGCGATCACGATTGTCATCTGTGCGGCCTTCAATTCCATGTTCAATAGATCTGATAAAGGATTTATATTCAAGTGGGTCACCCTTGAACGTTGGAATGGTGAGATCAGGAAGTAATGATGCTTTGTGATTCTTCACAAGGTACTCAGTGACGTTGGCTTGCTGAGAGATGGCCTTGTATACACTATCGAGCACTGATGCGTCATTGAATTCCATGTTAGGCGCAGGCGAAGCTCTTTGTGGCACTGCTGTCTGAACATTGTGTTTAACACTGGGTGTAAGTGAGTCGTGTCGTGGTAGTGGTTGAAAGGTAGTGGTCACCTTTGTTTTGTCAGCCTGTTCGTCAACTTGAATGATGCTCATGTCCTGTTGTGTGTATTCATACTTTTGCAAAACTTCCATTTTTGCATCCGACTCAGCGAGAGCAGTCTGCATTGCATGCATCTCCTTCCTAGCCTTTATTGCAGCTTCTATTCTTTTTTGCTCAGCCTCAAACCGTATTTCTTCCGCTTGTAGTTGAGCCTCCCTGCATCTTTTTTCTGCCTGCCAGTCTGCTTCTTCCTTTTCTATGGCTAGCTTCTCCCTTAAAGCTGCGGCCTTTGCCTTTAATGATGCATGCTCCATTTCTACATTAATTCTGACTGAGGTGGATGATGACGATATGCTTTCACATTGTGATCTGGGTTTACTTTGGCGTTTAGCGGTTATTTTTGATGATGTGGACCTACTATCTGTGGGCATTACTTGTCTATCACACTCTTCAGCCTGCTCAGAGCGTTTCATTACCTCTTTCATCCATTCCTCATATTTCCAGAAGAATTCATTTATTGACTTATTTTTAGGATCAAACCAATTCTTTTGATTATCCATTGATAGCCATGAATCTTTCCAAACTAGAATTTAGGTCTATAAATTCTTGATGTAAATAACTAAAGTCAACACGCAATTTGAGAGAGAGGTCTAAAAACTATGTGGCTCCACTCTCTCTGTATGCCTGACTGCCCAAACTAATTAACCCCCAAAACATTCTCCCGCCAGAATAGCAAAGGGAAAGTTAAAAGGTGTAGGACACCTACTGGCTATTACAAATACTGCATTTAGGCTCCTACAAATGTTATTCACTAGATTTGGGTGTTTTCATTTTCTACGACCACAAGATCACACTGCCTCTTATAACTCTGATACAGTTCACTCCATTCTGTATGTTGGTCTGCTTCAAATGACAATCTTTAACGTCTCAATCTCTATCACATCATTTCCCTCTACATAGGCCTGTCCTAACCCCGACAATGACACCTACACAGCTCTCAACCTGAACGATGTATCATCTGATTACAACACACTGACAGTGAGTCTCTCCTGATTGGTCGATTGCTGTTACCTGATTAATTGGCTCACAGCTGGAGCAATAGTTTGCAATCTGTATGATTTAGCTTCTTTTCTTGTATCAAATCCAAATTAGTTTTACTTTAGCTTAACTTGGGTCTTTAATATACAGAAAGTCAAGCCAATTGAGGATTGGACTCAATTATTGTGTTTAAAGTTGATTTCTTGTTAGAAGAGCAGGCATTTGTCATACACCTTTACATGATATATTGAAGCCTATAACCTATTTGATGGCAGCATATATCGTGCCATTGCTACATTTGTCACATTACAAGGTTCGTTAGTTATCCAGAGTAAATCTAAAGAAGGTTCATATAACACTCAAGTAAGTCAGATATTTGGCATCAATTTCGATGACTTGGACAGTGGAAAGATTTATTTCAAATGAGTTGGCAGCTTCAAGCAGGGCATAATAAAGAAACAGAATTAAACATATGAAGGGCACATCTTTGTGTTTCATCTGTGAGTAATATGCTTAATCTCTGCGATACTGTCAAAACAAAAGGCACATCCCCTGGAAATGCAATAATTATGGGCATTATTTTGCATTTTGCACCAAGAATACAAAATTCATAGTTTTTGAGACCACTCCTAGTCTTCCTGTATTTAATGTGACTAGTAATAGAAACATTATGAGGAAGATTGAAGGAAAGTTCAGAACTGCAACATCAGATGTACAAATTGAAGACTTCTTGTGCCTCTTTGTGTTAATCACTATATATGATCATGTACAACAACATATTGTGCCCCAAAATAAATAATTAAAGAGGGATTCATAAAATACTGAGGAAGTTCCAGGAAGTATTTTTGCACAAAGTTATTAATGCATGGAGTAACTTCAGAGAACACATTGTGGAAGCAAGGACCTTTAAGTCTCAATCTCTATCACATCATTTCCCTCTACATAGGCCTGTCCTAACCCTGACAATGACACCTACACAGCTCTCAACCGGAATGATGTATCATCTGATTACGACACACTGACGGTGAGTCTGTCTTCTCAGTTCTCAATCAGTTACAGAAATTATGTTGATGTGTTCCAACAAATCCAGTTAAGTTAAGTGCTACTAAAGTTAGAGCTAACTGATAAGCATAGCTTTCTGTACATTTTTAACAATATAACTGGGTGTGTTCTTTTGTGTGACTGAGTCTCTTCCTGTGTTCTGCCTCTTTCAGAGCTTGAGAAATGCTCCAGCCTCAGTATGTCATTAAAATACACAGAGGAGAGAATCTGCAGAGAAAGAGAACTGATGGAGGTTAGGATGAAAGGAAGACTCTTTTTGGCTTAAACAAACGTTACAGAACCGCTGTCTGTTTCTACTAGATTCTCCTCCTTATAATGAGCAGATGGTGGAGGCTTTTCCCTGAAGTGCTGGAACCCTGCTACATACTGTAGTTATTGTGAAGTGTATGTCTTGGTTCAGATGTAATCTTTGATATGTGATATATCATCTGTTGCTTGTATTGTATTGCTGAGAATCTGTGATGTGACATTAATGATTCAACTCACTGGGCAGTCACTCACTCTCTCACTGGACTCCTAACAATGGTGCCAACTTTTATATTCACTCAAATACTGAAATACTGAAATACATTTTTTTTTTTTTAAGACTGAACAGAAAAATTACTTTTTCAGCTCACAGAATTAGGAATGTGCTTGTGGCGCTTGTAAAATTAACCCCTGGTAAAATTAACCCCCTCAAAACCTAACAATAATTGTCAATCCTGTGCATTATCTCAGAAAACATTTCTTAAATTTAATACCAAAATCAAATAAACAGAAGTTCACAAACATAAAAATGTATTAGTGCCCGGCCGCGCCAGAGTCGGCTCTGGCTGTCCGCCCCAGTGAGGGGGGAGGGGAGCCGAGAAGACGTTCGCTGCGCACAGGAGTGGCTCTGGAGTGCCAGAGTTATAGTCGTTGGCTTGGCGAGTGCCGTCTTGGAGGAGACGATACTTTGCCTTCGTCACCGCTGATGACAGGGCTACGGCAGCGAACTATGAGGGAGGGATTGACGTGACAATAGCGGGTGTAAATTGGCTACCAAATTGGGAGAAAAATCTATAAACAAAAACAACATTATTAGTGAATGAATAACATAATCATGTACATTTGTCTGCAGATTGTCCTCCATATTTCAATCTAAAATCTCAACGCTGGACATTCTCAATGACAATGGTGTTGATTTTGGGCTGGGACGTTTCTGACAGTTTTCAACCAAAAAGGGGAATTAAAATCAATGAAGAATAAAAATAATTACATAAATGCAATTTGGAATGGAATTTTCTTTTCTTTTTTAAATATTTGTTTCAGATTTTTTCCCAATGTTCTCCCATTTTAGTGGCCAATTATATGGTCTATTTATTTCGATTCGCCCTGCCCCACAAACTCAGCGCCCGTCTCTACAGGCCAAGCTAATTCCCAGAGAGCCAATCTCCGCCTCCTCCGAGACGGAACTCGCCCACCCACTGTCTGCAGACACGCACTTCTCGCCGAGTTCATGCTGGTTCACCCTCCCCCCTCCCCCTGGGGCGGACAGCCAAACGGCGCATCCCGATTGGGGCTCTCGGCCAGGGCCTGTCTGGCACAGTCGGGTTGGGAACCGCGATCGCAATAGGCAGCTCACACTCGCAAAGCACCAGTCAAAGCGAGCGCGTTAGACCGCCCGAGACCTACGCTATCCGAGGACCTGGAATGGAATTTATTTGTTCCCACTGCTCCAGTGTGTTCTCATATTCAAAGCTTTGCTCCCACTGCTCCAGTGTGTTCTCATATTAAAAGCTATGTATTCATATAAGCTCATATTCAAAGCTAGTTTTATGCAGAGCTGTGATTCAGGAGAGAACATCTTATGAAATCTTTTACTGCAGGCTTTGTATACTATTCTTCAATAGTTTTGGATTGTGCCATCAAGCTATGCAAATTTTATGATAATAATGTTGTGAGGATCATGGTAGAATGACATCATTAACCCCCTGAGGTCGACTGGATCGCCGACGATCCGAGCAGCAATAAAAGTATATTACTATTTCTAACGCCCCAAGATTTTATCATACACACGCGGCAAAAACATTGACAGAAAAGAATCCTGACTTTCCGATTTTGGCAAATAATAAGATTTTTTAATTAGGTTAATTAGACCAAAAGTAAACCTTGCCTTTTCCTCTCTGTTTTACCTGGAAGTACCGTCCCCCTTCTATTGACATGGTAACTAGGTGCTAGTCTCGGGGAGGGGCGTGGGGCCATGTGTGAAATCGCTGTGTAAACAATGTCCCAACATTATATCGCATCTTGTCTGTGTTTACGGTTGCGATCTGCCAGCAACTGTGTATGCTGATATTTATTTTATTTCCCATGTTTTCAAATACTCGTGAAAATACTTGTGACGCTATACCGAAATAATCAGAATCATTGCGAACTGCTGCCAATAATTAACGGGAGGATATTTAACCAGCTGGCATTCTCTGTTTCGGCACTTGGACATTATCTAGCTTAGCTTAATAGTACCTATTGTGATTCATGTTTCTTGCCTCTCAAGAACTTAACGTGTGTGCTTATTGTTGTTTAGATTCCCAGTGTTTAGTTTATTGGATACGTTTTGGATTTACCATTTTACTTTGTTTGTTCCTGATCATTGGTTATTTTGGTTTGTTTGTTTATGTCTTTCCGTGTCTTCGCAGACACAGATTTTGCTTTCGTTTTCCAGACGTTTACAGACGTTTAAAGATAAATAAATATCTTAAACCCAGAAAACGGGCAACTTTTGATCATGTGCCTGTGCCCACTGCCAAACAGACTCTGGATGTTGGCAAACTGGCTTCTGTTGGTCGCAAGAAATGCGTACTCTGCAAGATGCCGGGGAAACAACAGTGCACTCCATGGGAGTGCAAGGTTTGTGATGTTCCCTTGTGTCTACAGTTCACCAGAAACTGTTTTGAGAAGTGGCACCAAAGACTGAAAGAACAAATTGTCTCACCATGTTTTAATTTAGAATTTTGTGTATATAGTTTGTGTGATGTTTTCAATAAATCTTCCAAAATGATTTTTTTTTTTTTTTTTCTGTCTTCTGCATGGCTCACTCACTATTGCTTACTCTGATGGCTTTTGTCTTTGTCTGATGGCCGTTGAGAGAGAGATGGCCCATCTGACAGAACTTACAAGTGTGGACAACCCTCAGGTGTGGATCATGAATATTCAGGAAATTAGCATATAGCCCTCCCACAGCCTGAAATAAATTTGACCAGTTCTGATAAAAACAGGTTTTTAGCTATTTAGATCTCAGATGTGCAAAACTATTTTGACATCCTTACATAACCAAGACCTTGATGAACAAACGCATATTGGCAAACCAATTTGTCACTATAGTTTAGTGTGTGCTTTCACAACTTTTGTGACGGCAGAAAAATTTACTCTTTATAACTTGTGTGTTTGTAGATCTATTTACAAGCTGCATATGATACTGACCAAACTATTGATGGGCATATAAATGTAGCTGTGATTGTCCTTCAAATAAAAATATCAAACACTTTGGAGTAAGTGTTTAATTAAGTTGATGAAATTGAGATAAATATCAGACCACACCAAAATCACAAAGCTGCTCTGAGCTAAGCACGGACCTCAGGGGGTTAAAGACAATGACAATGGAACACTGTGCATATATATATACTGTATATACACTACCGTTCAAAAGTTTGGGGTCACCTGCTGGAAACTATTTTTATCTCATAATTGACAATGCTTTACACCGTATACATTTCTGTAAATACTTTAAAATGACAAAAAACACATGTAACAATGAACAAAATGAACATCAAATAAATGTTCAAGAAAATTATATTGAAAATTGAATCTTGGATTCTTCAAAATAGTCACCCTTTGGCGTGAGAATAGCCTCACAAACAGTGGCCATTCGGTTAATAAGTTTTAGCAGGAAATCACCCGACATGTTTTCCCAGCTATCCTGCAGCAATTCCCAGAGAAACTTGTGGGTTGCTTTGCTTTGACTCTTCCTTTCCAGTTTGTCCCATACAAGTTCTTTGGGATTGAGGTCTGGACACTGGGCAGGCCAGGTCTTTAGTTTGAGTTGTTGTTCACATTCCTCCTTCACCAGATAGTTCTTGCACAACTTCAAGGTGTGTTTCGGGTCGTTATCTTGCTGAAGAATGAAGGAGTGCCCGATTAGCCATAGTCCAGATGGAAGGTGACCCCAAACTTTTGAACGGTAGTGGATATATATTTTTTTTTAGGAAACGTTAAAAAGACTGAAGAAGCTGAGACTACAGCCCACGCCTAACGGCTCAGAAGCCTTCATCAGAGAGCAGTCTCAGCGTCTTTTTAACTTTTCCTCATGGAAACAGGGGATCTGCTCTGAGCCCAAATCCCCTACGTGTGTCTGGTGGCAGAATATCCCAGATATCGTCCAGACCGGCACCCAGCTCCCCTGGCATTACAGCCTTCTACGGCCAGATCATTCCCCACTACCCTGCTGATGCTGCCTGCCCCTGAGCTATGAGCCCAGACCGGTTGCTGTGGAGGGCGTTGGTCTCGGCCACGTGGGAGTGGCATGGTTGCCTGTGTTTTTACATGTTGTGGGGGCCTTTGGAGCAGGGAGACTTTCCGGGGGCAGGTTTGGCACTCTCACAGGGTGTGAGAGTGAACTATCGCCCGGAAGGTTGCTCCAAAGGCCATAATTGATTTAATTATTATTTCATTGGTGTCAATCAGTTAATTGATATGGAAGTCAATTGACTGATTGGGTTTGTGTGTGAGAATGGGAATTGTTTGGTGATTGGGTGATTGCTTCACGAGTCCCACCTGAGCCAAGCAGAAAGTAAGCCTATTTAAGAGCAGGTGGGGCGAGTGGGGAATCAGTTAGTCTTGTGTTGTCATAGTTGTGAGTGTGCGTGTGCGCGTCTTTGGTGTTTGATGAGTTTTGTGTGCGTTTGTCGAAAGTGACTGAGTAGAGTGCTTCCTGTGTGAGTGGGAAAGAGAACGAGAGGGCGCCCTGAAAGAGGGTCCGCCTCTCGCCCTCGGTGTGAATGGAAGGGAACTCGCACTCGGGCAGTGGAGAGTGTCTCTGGACAACGGCCCGAGAACTCTCACTGAAAGAGTGGAGAGTGTCTCGGGGCTGGTCGCCAGAGAACTCTCACTGTGAGGAGTGGCGAGAGTCTTGATATGTTTGGGGTAAGAGAGAACTCGGACTGGAAAGTTCGAGTGTCTCTGTGTGCATGGGTTTGGGAAGCACTTGAAAGGTCACTGGATATGTGTGTGCCTGGGGAGGTTCCAGGGGAACTCCGGACGAAGAGGCGTGGTGTAATGTGAAGATGTAGGTTTCTACCCTGTCCCGTAAGTTTTTATTATTTTAGCTTGTTGTTTTTACCCGAAAGCTTCGTGGCGAGTAGGGTGAAGATTTTGTGTTTGTGATTGTGTTCGTTTTATGTTAACCTGCTCTCCCACTGTCTCTCTCCCATGTCTGGGGGGAGACCGGAAAAAGTAAAAATCCGGTCCGTAGACCGGCAATCTCCATTCCGTCTCCAGACTGCTCTGTTCCCATCCAGGGATTGTCACGTGGTGTGTGACAGTTGCCATTTGGTTAAATGCTGATGCAACTCCTGAATGTATGTACTCCTACTCCTACCCATATAATCTACCTTGTTATATAATTGCTACCTTCCACCCCACCAGCTGAAAGCAGAACATATATATATATATAGTGCTGCTTGTTATCTCCCACCAACTGTAGTTGTCATCTGATGCTTATTTGTATGTGCTCTTCAAGGAGTTTGTCCTTGCCACAGTTGCCCTTGCTGTGCTCTTTGAGGGGTTTAATTAACATTACAGAGATATGGCTGGCAAACCTGCGCCATGTATTAAAAGTATTAAACTTTCCTTTATTCTGTAACGTTAGCAGTTTTATGTTGTAGCTTTATTTCCCTGGAACTGAACAACAGTATGAAACACTGGTGATGAGTTGGCATGTTATGTTGTTATGTTAGTTGTGTTACAGCCACGGCCGCAACTTTGTTTATTTTTATGTTTCCTCTCGTTTTTCCCTTCCCTTTTCCCTGTGTTCCTGTTCTCCCTGTTGTGTTTGTCTGTGTGTGATGTGGCGCGGCTTCCTCCTCTGCATTCTCTGGCTCCCTTCTTGATTACAACAAATCTGCAACACCTGCGCTGTCTACTCACCTGCCATCAATTATCATCAGCCCTGCAGTGTATATCAACCCCGGTTTCTCCTTCATTCCTCGTCAGATCGTTCTGTCTCTCAGCTTCAGTGGTAGCTACATGCAGCAGCTCTTCCTAGCCGTGATTTCTTCCATGTTTATTTTTTTTCGTCGGTTTATATGTGTTTTCCTTTTTTCCCCGTGTTTAGGTTTACTTCTCGCCTGTCTGTTTTGTTTGTTTATTCGTTTGCCATCCTGCCTGCCTGCCCACGGACCAGCCAGTCTACTTCCTTGCCTGCCAGCTTACCTGCCTCCAAGCCAGCTTCCCTACCTGCCAGCCAGCTTCCCTGCCCTGCCTACAAGCCAGCTTCCCTGCTTCCCTGCCTACAAACCAGCTTCCCTGCTTCCCTGCCTACAAGCCAGCTTCCCTGCTTGCCTGCCTGCCAGCCAGCTTCCCGGCCTGCCCGCTTCCTTGCCTGCCTGCCCGCTTCCGTGCCTGCCTGCCTGCCCACTTCCTTGCCTGCCTGCCTGCCCACCTCCTTGCCTGCCGCCTTCATCTGCCCTCACCATTGTTCCCCTGCACCAGTCATTGTGTGTATATATACTGTATAATAAATAACCTCACCTTATCTCATCCTCTGTGTCCTGCGTTTGGGTTCAATTTGCGTATCAGTCATAACAAGTTGTTGCTAACTTTAGTTGCTAATTGTTCTTATGTTTACATGCTCAAAGACATTGATATTGTCCTATTCTCACAAAGCATTTGGCGATCCCTATGGCTAAATGTGTTTTAATTTACTTTCTTGATAGATTTGTTATTTTTATTTCTATGTAAGCAATGTTGTGTCGTTTCATTTGCTTTTCGGTCAGCTCAGACAGAGTTGTTTTTTAGGCATTTCGTATGATTAGCCTGTGATACTCACGTTTCATGTATTAGCATTGCTTTCTATGTCTCTAGAACATTCATGGGAACTTATAAACTGAACATATATATGTGGTAGCACATGGTCTACATATTACAACTGCTCACAATTTGTACTGAACTTAAATCAATGTTACCTTAATTTCACAATCCTAGTTCTGTGACACGCCGAGGCTCCCGTGTATGGCCACTTGAGGGTTTGCATCCGTAACTGTAATCAATACGTAACATAAACACAATAACCCAAAAAAACTAAATGGTGCTTCGATATTTGGTGGTGGATTAAGAAAAACGACGACTGTACGATGGCAGAAACAGACTCGTCAGAGGGCAAATCTTTATTTCCTTTTCATAGAATACGGATCTCTTCCATCACATTTTTCGATCTTTAGTTTGTCTCTCTCGAACATTGGCTTCTAAACTGTTTCCATAAACCGAGTACTGCTCGTTGCCTCCTTCCATGATTTCACTTCCTGACCACCATCTGAGGGAGCGTGTGTCAGCACAGTCACGTGACTGTAAACGACCTATTCCCCTTTGATGTGTCTCACCTCTCATCTCCACCAGGTTCAATTCCCGCCCCCTTTGATGTCACATCCTGTTTGAAACAATAACCATTTGGTAATTTGTAACTTTTTGTGCTGTGGTAAGCAGAATGTGTGCTCTGTGGGCTAAAGAAGAGTGTGTAGAACCCACAGTTTATAAGTGAAACCACTAGTTCCTCTATTTTATAAAAAAAACTACAGATTTTAGTAGTAACACGGAAACAAAGACTTCAGCCTCCATTTCTTTTTCTACTCACCAAGGAATAACTTTAATTCTTTTAGAAAACTTCCACACCAGGTAAGTGTGCCTTGTACTTTCTTGGATATGCTATGTGTGGCCTTCCAATTTTTGGTCATTGTCATACATGTGGTCTTTGTCCTAATTTCAGTGTTTTAAAATGTCTTTGTCTTGGCCTTGGACTTTACTTTGGTCTCGTGGACTGAAGCTTAATCTGATCTGATCTTGGACAGAAGCTTAAAATGTACTTTTTTCCCCAATCCATAGTATCCTCACCCCTCACTCTCTGTAACTGATACACGTTTATACAGGCCATGTTATAGCTCTCTGTAAAGTGCCCATTCAGAAAACAGACCTCTGATCAGACACTGTCCCTTTTCTATTGTGAAAATTAAGCTCTGTGTTTCAAAATGTCCCGTTGAACCTCGGTTTATTCTAATAATTCATCAATGCGTTTGTCATGCGTCCACAGAGAAATGCAAAACGAAAAGTTATAACTACTTTAAAATTTGGGGAGATTGGGTGCATTTACCTCCAATCAATGCATTTGTCTGCTTATTTCTCTGAAGCATCAGGAATATATGCTATATGTATGTCTGAATATAATTCACATTGATTCCTACATTTTCATTCACTTACATGTTTATTTCCTAGAGTTTCTGCATTTCCTGCATCAATTATATGTGCACATATATGGACATGAAGTATGTCCATATATGAACTAGGACAGGCCTATGTCGCCCAGTGCTTCCCATCTTGCTTTTAGGCTGTGATAACCACATCCTTCAGTCACATGCAGAGTTTCTCCTGTTCCAGTAAGTCTGTTTATTTATGTGTTATTAGATAGCTAATATTCTATCATGTTTCTATCATGTCACTCATGTTAATGCTTTTAAGGGAAATGCCTATAGTCAATGTTTCTGTTAAACTGATTGTGTCATAAAGTATATGTGTTTGCTTAACTGAATGTTTTATCCACGGTAAAGATAATTTTACAATTAGATCATTATTAAAAGGTAATTTCATTTGGAAATGTACAGCAAGTGCAGTTGTGTTTCCTAATCCTGGTAGTGGGGTTTCTCTGTGTCATAGCAGCTCAGCTCCCAGGTAATCTGGCTTTTTTGAGTGTATAATTAAATTATTGATTTGGATCACATAACAGTTGCAGTATTTGATGTATATTGTTTGTGTAAGGACTATACAATTGTAAGTGCTTTTTGTGCAGTGGAATATTTAGAAGTAAAGTTATTTCTCAACTTTTCTTTTGTTCCCCTTTTTATGTTATATTTATTTATACTGAACGAAGTCAGACCCAAAAGTGTGAAAAGTAAGAATCTTCCTCATTACATGTCCAGAGCTCACTATGTTAGTTAGACAGTGTCCGTAAGAAAGCAGCTCTCTTCTCCACCTACTGTACTTACCAATACTGTGGACATTACTGACTGTGAGTGATACAGCCCCTTCAAGCAAAGCCTGCATTCAATATAATCCTAATGTGCTTTATACATTTTTAAGCAGCTTATTTAATTTAAGGAAGAAAAATAAATCATGAACAAACATTCCCTATAAGAGTGCATTGTTTCCCCTTTCCAGTTAAACATTGGGTTATTTATACTCCTATGTAATCCTTTGTTGGTATTTTATACTCCCAAGTAATCAGTACTCATATAAAATGATATGAGTTTTTAATCAGGTTCTGCCATTTCAATATTTTGGCCAATTTGATCAACCAAATATTATTGGTCTTTTGGCTAAAGTCTGAAATTAGGATTGTTGGAGGACCGTGTAGAAATGTGATTGCAGAGTAAAATATTCTAAATGTCTTTATTTATTTTATTATGATGTAGCGAGAAAGCACGCTAAATCCGGCAGCCTGTATTTTCACCTAGCAACTATAAAAATCAACTAAAAAAGTTTCACAAATAGATAATTAATCACATTCACAGGAAGATCATTAATCTCATCAAACTTACATTTAAGCTTTCTGTATAGCTACCATTAACACAATCACAATCAACTAACACGCTGTACAAAAACACAAGGGTTACAAGTTTCATTTGTCATTGTAAAGGACTGTGAGTGACCAGATCAGTCTTAAGAGTGATGTCGCTTTTACATCAAATTCAGGGTAAAGCCCAGATCCAGGAAATGAGTAATTAACATCTCTCACTGTTCACTGAGGGCTTTCCCATTTAGTGTGTTGGTACCGTTCACACTGAAGTTTCCATACCCAGACAATTAAGAATAAAGATTTTTATCCAGGCTGGAGGAATGGAGTGCAGTGCAATATTGTAGAATAAAGGACATTGTATTTTAGAACGTGTGTTTTTCTTCCTACAGTTTGATGCAGTAATGCTCCTACAAAGATATATCATATTTGTGGTCCTCTCTCTCACAGTGCAAGGTAAAAATGATTTCAATGTAAAAAAATATATTGTTATTTTACAAATTTTCCTTTTAAGAAATTATTTTAACAAAGGAAATGATTGGGAATATGTCATGGGACAAAAATGTACCAAGTACCAAAAATGTGAGATTCAATAAGAACAGGAAGGGGCACTCAGACACCGCTTAGCACACAAAATAAATATCTCAGTGAAAAGGAAACAAATGATCTTAGAAAAATATATTTTTATTTATTGTACAGCTATATTGCTATACGTGCACCAGTGCAGAGAGATTAAAAAGTGGCATCAGGTTTAAATTTGGGTTCCTATGGTTACCTCTCCCCAATGGTTCACCAGGCACCCACAAGTGACCAGTTGTTGAGTTTCCTCTGGTTGGTGTGAGCACACTCTTGCAGTACCGTTTGGACTGTAGGGTGTAAAGTAATCACTGGCTTGTGGCCGAGTTCATTGGAGGAGTGCATGCGCTTCAGCTGCAGGGTTCTTTGGGCGGGTGCAGGTGTCTCAGCGGGGACTCGAGAGGCCTGATTGGTGATACTAAATCAGGGAGAAAATGGGGGAAAATGTTTGTAAGAAATTGCCAATGGATCATAATATTCTGAATGTGATGGGTTTTCCTCAAGATTATTTACCAATTAATCTTTTTATTGACATGAGCTAAAAGTGGGTCTTCTTTTCAAATATGAAACTAGCTCAGTTTTACCAGTTTATGCCTTCCAGAGGTTTTAAAATACTGAGTTCATCATCTGTGTTTTCCCTTCACATTCAGCTCAAACAGAGTGACTTGACCTTTCCAAGATTAAAGGAAATTATTTCAGATTTTTTTATCCTATTTTTCCCCAATTTGGTAGCCAACTACACCTGCGATTTTCGTGTCAATCCCCCTTGTACTATGAGTTTGCTGCCATAGCCCTGTGACTGGCGGAGTTGAAGGCGAAACATCGTCTCTTCTGAGACGGCACTCGCCAAGCCGTCGACTGTAACTCCGGCATCCCAGAGTCATGTCAGCTTCCCTCCCCCCTCCCTGGGGCAGACAGCCAATTGCTGCCCGCAGTGGCACTCCTGGCCAGAGCCGACTCTGGTGCGGCCAGGGAATCGAACCCACGGTCGCCATGGCCAGCGTTGAACATTGTAACCACTGGACCATGCGGGAGGCCCCGACCTTTCCCAGATTAGAGGAGCTATACAGTTATGTTATTATTTCTCTACTGCACATTTTCAGCTGGTGATATTATGGTAGTTTATCACTGTACAGACAAGGCATGACTGAAAAGGGTGATGATGATGTGTGTGTGTGTGTGTGTGTGTGTGTGTTTTTTTTTCTCTCCAGGTGTTCTGGGTCAGAATGGCTGGAGTGTGTCTTACCAGCTTCTGAGAATCTGTGCCTTAAAGGGGTCTTCAGTGGACATGCCCTGCACTTACTCATATCCCAATGATAATACAGTAGAATCAACATTCTGGTTTGTTGAAAAATCTGATAAATGATCTGGCTGAGACCCCTGAGTACAAAGGCCGAGTGGAGTACCGGGGGAATAAGGAACATGACTGCACCCTCAGAGTGAGAGATCTGAGAGAGAGTGATTCCAAAACATATTTCTTCAGGTTTATAACAGATAAAGATTCATATTACGGTAAAGGTGGATCTACACTTTCAGTCACAGGTAACTATAAACAGCCAATCTTATCCTCCCACAAAGACAACAACCAGGTGAATATTAATTTGAGGTCAGAGTGATTTTCTGTTGTTTTCTTCTTCTATGAAGATCTACAGGTGGAAGTGAATCCTGCCACAGTGACAGAGGGACAGAGGGTGACACTGACCTGTAGAACCACCTGCACTCTGAGTGGCAGCCCAGCCTTCATCTGGTACAAGAACAAACTCCCTCTATCGACCACCAACCTGTACAATAACTACCTTCAGTTCACAGCCAGCAGTGAAGATTCAGGCAGCTACTCCTGTGGTGTAAGAGGCCAGGAGAATCTCTCTTCCCTGCAGTGACCCTCAGTGTGAGATGTGAGTATAAGGCTACCCTTGTGTATTTGACTTTCCTTTTAAACATGTAAAGTCCTAGAATTTATTTGAAAAGAGCAGCAAGTGCAGACCCTCAGAAGTCTGGAGAGTAGTACTAAATCACAATGAAAATGGGATTGGGAGAGGGTGGTCTCCTCATATACCTCTCAATGTGCAGTGTGAGTATTTATTTTTTCATTGGCCCACCACCACCAAACAGACAGAGAATTAGACAGACAGACAGACAAACAGGCAAGCTGACTGACACACAGACAAACAGTGAGTCAGCATATATGGGGCAGAGAGACAGACTGATAGACAGACAGACAAAAACAGGGGAACATGCATGTGAGGCAAATATACAATGGTAGTAACAATAATAAACTAATAGGAAATAATATTAATGATAATGATGATTAAGGTGAGTATTTCTGTGTATCTCATATTCAGACTCATTGAGCGGCTTTAGACCAACTAGTCTTAGTGTAACCCAATGACACTTGTTGAGGGGAAATATTTTGAATGTGTAATTAATATTCACCATGACTACATTTTTTAAATGTTGTCATCAGAGTGTGGGTACATTGCATTTCATTTCAGTCACTTCAGAAAATTAAATTCATGAAATTACAAATGGCCATAATATTCTTATTAAGATCTTTCCTTTATTTGACTGAATCGAAATGGAATTCACCCCAACCCTGGTAATCATTCTGAGGTTGTACCAAAGGTAGAGTTTGCTGTTCATGTAAAATAAGAAATGTTTTTGTATTGTTAGTAGTAGTAGTAGTGACAATGGATTATCAGGTTGAAAGGTGGAGGTTGAATTGCATTATGATCATGATGTAATTGTCAGATATAAGTGAGAAGTTTGTGTGCACATGCTGTGTTTGTCATTTTCTCCTTCAGATCCTCCCAAGAGCACCTCAGTATCAGTCAGTCCCTCTGGTGAAATAGTGGAGGGCGGTTCAGTGACTCTGACCTGCAGCAGCAATGCCAACCCACCAGTGCAGAGATACACCTGGTTTAAGAATAGTAGAGCTATAACCTCATGGAGAGGATCAGAGCAGAGTTACACCATTAAAGACATCAAACCCTCAGACTCTGGAGAGTACTACTGTGAGGCAGTGAATGGGGTTGGGAGAGGCTGGTCTCCTCATATACCTATCAAAGTGCAGTGTGAGTATTTTTTTTTTCATTGGCCTACCACCACCAAACAGACATTAGACAGCCAGACAGACAAACAGGCAAGCTGACCGACACACAGACAGACAAACAGCCAGTCAGCTTAGACGGGACAGAGAGACAAACTGATAAACAGACAGATGGGCAGACAGACGGACAAATACAGGGGAACATGCATGTTAGGCAAATAAACAATGGTAGTAACAATAATAAACTAATAGGAAATAAATAATAAGGAAATAATATTAATGATAATGTTGATTAAGGTGAGTATTTCTGTGTATCTCAGATTCAGACTCATTGAGTCCCTTTAGACCAACAAGCCTTAGTGTAACATAATAGCACTCATTGAGAGGAAAGAGTTTGAATGTGTAATCATCAGTTTGGGTATATTGCATTTCATTTCAGTCACTTCAGAAAATTACATTAATGAAATTACAAATGGCCATAATATTCTCATTAAGATATTTCCTGATTTGACTGAATCGAAATGGAATTAATCACAACACTGGTAATCATTGACAGTGGGAGTAGCAGGTTAACATATAACAAAGACCAACACAAACACAGACACAAAATCGTCACCCTACTCGCCGCGAAGCTTTCGGGTAAAAACAACAAACGAAAATAACAAGTTAAAACAACCAAACTTACGGGACACCGCGCCTTCCTCCAGAGTTCCCCTGGAAGCTCCTCAGGCACACACATATCCAGTGACCTTTCAAGTGCTTCCCACCCATTCATACTGAGACACTCGAACTTTTCCAGTTCGAGTTCTCTTACGCATTCATTCCAGAGACACTCGCCACTCCCAGGATGTGAGAGTGCTGGCAATCGGCTCTCAAGATACTTCACTCTTCTGGTGAGTTCTTGGGCTTGCTCAGACACTCTCCACTGTCGAGTGCGAGCTCTTTTCCACTAAAACCGAGGGCGAGAGGCGGACCCTCTTCCAGGGCACCCTCCCGCTCCTCCATAATCACACCGAGGGAGAGAGGCGGACACCTAAAGCGCACCCCCTCTCCCTCTTCCTCACTCACACAGGAAGCACTCTACTCAGTCACTTTCGACAAACGCACACAAAACTCCACAACATTCCACATCAAACATTCCACATCAAACATTCCACATCAAACATTCCACATCAAACATTCCACATCAAACATTCCACATCAAACATTCCACATCAAACATTCCACATCAAACATTCCACATCAAACATTCCACATCAAACATTCCACATCAAACATTCCACATCAAACATTCCACATCAAACATTCCACATCAAACATTCCACATCACACGCACTCACACACACATCAAGACAAGACTGACTGATTCCCCACGTGCCCCACCTGCTCTTAAATAGGCTTAGTTTCTGCCTGGCTCAGGTGGGACTTGTGAGGCAATCACCCAATCACAATCACAACTCACATTCTCACCCAGACACCCAATCAGCCAATTGACTTCTATATCAATTGACTGATTGACACCAATTAAATAATCAAATAATAATTAAACCAATTAAGGCCTTTGGAGCTCCCATACCTATTTGATACCACAAATTAAATAATCAAATAATAATTAAACCAATTAAGGCCTTTGGAGCTCCCTTCCGGGCAGTTCGCTCTCACACCCTGGGAGAGTGCCAAACCTGCCCCCGGAAAGTCTCACTGCTCCAAAGGCCTCTACCACATGGAACAAGACAGGCAACCATGCCACTCCCATGTGGCCGAGACCGACGTCCTCCACATGCTGTTCATGGAAAATAAGAAATGTATTCTTCTTCTCTTATTAGTACTAGTAGTGTTAGTAGTGACAATGGCTTATCAGGTTGAATGGTGGAGGTTGAATTACATTATGATCATGATGTAATTCTCAGAACAACTGAATGATTTTTAGGATTATATACAGCAAGTGTAACGTTTGTGTGCACATGCTGTGTTTGTCATTTTCTCTTTAAGATCCTCCCAAGAGCACCTCAGTATCAGTCAGTCCCTCTGGTGAAATAGTGGAGGGCGGTTCAGTGACTCTGACCTGCAGCAGCAATGCCAACCCACCAGTGCAGAGATACACCTGGTTTAAGAATAGTAGAGCTATAACCTCATGGAGAGGATCAGAGCAGAGTTACACCATTAAAGACATCAAACCCTCAGACTCTGGAGAGTACTACTGTGAGGCAGTGAATGGGGTTGGGAGTGGCTCATCTCATTCTAAACATCTCAATGTGCAGTGTGAGTATATATGTGTATCTGAGTGTCTCAATGTGCAGTGTGAGTATATATGTGTATCTGAGTGTCTCAATGTGCAGTGTGAGTATATATGTGTATCTGAGCGTCTGAGTGTGCAGTGTGAGTATATATGTGTATTTGAGTGTCTCAATGTGCAGTGTGAGTATATATTGTGGCATCCTAAGGGGCAGAATTAGGAAATGGCGGCCTGCCTCTTTAATTCTTGGGAACCACTGGAGAGGAAAGGACTTCATTTCCCAGCAGCCCGCAGTCCCACACCTGAATGAAATCAAGCAATTGGGACTACGGACAGCTGAAGGCCATTTGGAGGCCTATTTAAAAGACTTGTATGTGTCACACTGAGAGGGAGTAGGTTGGAGTAGGTTGGAGTAGGTTGGAGTAGGTTGGAGTAGGTTGGAGTAGGTTGGAGTAGGTTGGAGTAGGTTGGAGTAGGTTGGAGTAGGTTGGAGTAGGTTGGAGTAGGTTGGGTCGAAGATTGCTAATTGTGTTTCGAATTGGATTGTTATGAATGCTCTTCATGTGTAATGCTAATTTGTCATTTTCTCCTTCAGATGCTCCCAAGAGCACCTCAGTATCAGTCAGTTCCTCTGGTGAAAGAGTGGAGGGCGATTCAGTGACTCTGACCTGCAGCAGCAATGCCAACCCACCAGTGCACAGATACACCTGGTTTAAGAAGAATGACACTGGAGTCTGGCAGACAGGATCAGGACACAGTTTGAACTTTTCTAACTTTAGATCCTGGAACAGTGGACAGTACTACTGTGAGGCAGAGAACAAACATGGAGTCCATAACTCTACTGCTCTGAGTATAACTACAAAAGGTGAGTTAGAATTCCAGCACAATTATGTCTGTATTGTTTTGACCAGTCCTTTCAGCTGTTACATAATTACAAGAGCCATGCTGTCATGAAAGCATGAATCCATATTTTCTTTAGTCCATGCATGTTAGATCTCTTAGACAGGTACAGCTGGGCCCGTCTGTATTTTCTATGAGGTTGCCCACAAATTCTTGGCTGTTTTTCCCCTTTTAAATGCCCAATGGGAAAGGCTCTGCTTGAGTGCTTTGGCTGCTGGTTTTTAGGGTCAGACTGAAAAACAGGTGTAATTTCTGATAAATGTGGCATTTCTAGGTCAGTAGGGGGCACTGTTCCCTCCATACCAAGTAAGTGTTCCAGTTGTGTGATGGAAAACCAAACTATACTGTGATCACTTTTTATTGGCCATCCCAATAAGTGTGGGGTTTTAACCATTGTACCTAGGACAGCTTCATACGTGATCTTCTGTCTGTTTGCTTAGGGGGTCAGACAGAGGTCATACTTACAGCTGTTGGAATCACAGCTTGTGTGCTCCTTGTGCTTCTAGCTGTTCTTTTGTGGATGAGGTAAGTGACTAAAAATACACCCCAAGTCTTACACTTGTTTTTCTACGATTTATAATTAACCTTATGTTTTTTTGCTATTCTCTAAGCTGCACAGTAAAATAATCAGATTTAATATTGCCATTTGAGGCCTGGTGTAATTGAATGAGTGATCTAGTGAAAATAGTACACCTTCTATTCTGTTTGTTTTCAATATTTCTCCCAAACAGGAAGAGCAACTTCCGATCCAAATCCAAAGAGGACACAGGGAACACAGAACAAGATAAAGAGGTGAGCCAATCAGAGTTTAAAATACAGAGGACGGACATATGGTATCTTGGGATACCAGTTTTTAATGGCATGTGGCTCATTGGCAGATGTGCTTATTGTAGCCATTACAGACCGCAACAAGAGGATGAGGTTTAATCCTATGTGGTTAAAATGGTGTGTTCACCTGTCTATATTTCCTTTTTGTTTACATTTCATTTCCTCCATTTTACTTAGTAAACACACATTCCTCAAGACTTATTTCATAAAAATAAAATAGATTAATAGATGCGCAATCTGTTGATGTCCATAATAAATCAAAAATGAGATCACCAGTTTTGATATTATGGAGTGGATCAAAATAAAGAGCAACTCTACTCTCATTAAAAGTAAATCAGGGGCTTGTGGATAGCATCACTCTGGAATGGTCTGGATGGGAGCATAAAGTTGAGGGACGCGGTTAAACACTTTAAGAGGCCCTGCTATAAACAAGGCGGTGTTTGGCTTCCGCCTCCGGGAGGGTGAGCAAGTACAAGAAAGAGGAGCTTGAGCAGTAATGCGGTGGACATAATCGGCCTAAATAAGATAAGATAAGGGCGGCAGACCTTTATAAATATATAAATAATATAAATAAAAATTGGGAGATAAACTAAAAATTTGAAATAAATTTAATAAATAAAAATAAATATATTTTTTTAGCATTTCCCAGACCAAGGTAGAGTTTATAAAACGAAACTGTATTTTATTTTTATATAATGTCAAATATTGTAAGGAAGGAGCAGGACTGGATAAGTGTTTTACTTCCTCCTGTCCCTTCTCGAACGCTTTTTTAGGACTATGGAAATAGTTTGTTAGACTATTTACCATTTTTCCTTGTTTCAGGAGTCTTCTAATTCGAGACAAATAAAGATCAAATCAAATCAAATCAAATATACTTAGCAATTACACTAGTTGGAGAGCGTATGGTAAGATAATAAAAATATAAAAAGTTACAATATAAATGAAAATAATACAGTAACTGCATGAGATTAATTCAATATAATGAATATGAATGAATCTGAAACATGAATAGTGTCTGCATACAGAATCCTTTGACAGCCCAGTGCCTGGTTTCTCTTCTTAAGCATAGATTCAATTGGTACAATCTGTTCAGAAATTGTCTCTAGGTACATAGATACATATTAGAAAGTATCATAGTGACATAGTGCCTTAAAGGCAAGTGTTGGTTATTAAAACGAAAGTCAAGTTCTGCCAGCTCTAACAATAGTCTCTGTGCAGTGAGTTGGGGGAAGCCAGGTTCAGTCTGAAGAGGTGAGTCTAAAGAAGAGGCACAAGGTGATAAGAGACTGTGCTGTTCTGATGGGGGCGTGTAGCTCATCCCATCTCATCCCTGCCCTTCATGCTGTGTTTTCTCTCTCCTCCAGGACAATACTGGCCCTGTGAATAGCTGTGTCTCAGGGATGCCTTTGACTCCTGCTGGACCACAGGAAATGGCCACAGAGAATCAGGAGGAAAATCACTATGGCAACATCCAACGCCCTCACACCAATCAAGCTGCCAAAACCAGAAATCAGGAAAAGAGCACCACCGTTCACAATCCATATCCACAGAGTGAGGACGACATTCAGTACGCAAGCATTCAATTTCCCTGCTCCAGTGCTGCCCCCAGGTGAGAATATCCCTCCATTACACCTGTGCTGACTGTCATTGTGTCAGGTCTTCTATTATCTCCCTCCAGCAGCTTTTATCATAAGAACATAAGAACATAAGAATACATAATGATGAGAACGGGCCGTTTGGCCCATCTAGGCTCATCATGTCCTAATCTAAAGAGTATCTAGTACTACATCTAGCCTGGACTTGAATAGCCCAAGCATTTCTGCCTCTACTACCTGACCTGGCAAGCTGTTCCAGGCATTGACAACTCTCTTTGTAAAGAAAAACGTCCTAATATCTGTGCGGAATTTTCCTAACTAATTTCCACCTGTGGCCTCTTGTTCTGCTGACCCCACTTATCTTAAAAAATCTTTGGTATTTTACTTTGTTAATCCCTTTTAGGAATGTAAAAACCTCAATCAAATCCCCCCAGTGTCCGTTTGCTAAGTTTAAATAGATTGAGTGCCTTAAGTCTATCATCATAACTTTTACCTTTCATACCAGGTATCAGTTTAGTTGCCCTTCTTTGGACTTTTTCAAGAGCTTCTATATCTTTCTTGTAGTGCGGTGCCCAGAACTGCACACAGTATTCTAAGTGCGGTCTGACAAAGGCATTATATAACATTAATATAACCTCCTTTGATTTATACTCAATACTTTTTGCTATGTATCCCAGCATCCTGTTGGCTTTTTTCACTGCTGTAGCACACTGCTTTGATGCAGATAGGCTTTCAAATTGAACACCTACTAACTTTTCTCCTCCCATAAAATACTCCTGTCTAATGTTTTTATTTCCCACATGCATAACTTTACATTTAGCAATATTGAACGTCATCTGCCATGTATCTGCCCATTTTTGGATTTTGTTTAAATCATCTTGGATTACTTTAGTTGATTCCAAACTGTTTGCCAAACCCCCAAGTTTAGTATCATCTGCAAATTTAACTATTTTGCTACTAATGTCCATATCAAGATCATTTATGTAAATAAGGGAGAGCAGGGGTCCCAGCACTGATCCCTGCGGGACACCACTGCCCACAGCACCAAGGTCAGATACGGCCCCACCTACTGTTACTCTTTGTATTCGCCCTTGCAGCCAATTTTGAACCCACTGTGAAACTACTCCTGCAATTCCTACTGAATTCATTTTAGCAATGAGCCTCTCATGTGGTACCTTGTCAAATGCTTTCTGAAAGTCCAAATATATAATATCATAAGCCTGGTTCAGGTCAACACACTTTGTAGCCTCTTCGAAAAAGTCCAGGAGGTTTGTTAGGCATGACCTCCCTTTGAGAATACCATGTTGGCTCTCCCTTAAAATACTATTATTTTTCAACAATGATTCCAACTTATCCCTAATAATACATTCCAGCATTTTACATGCGATGAAAGTTAAACTGACAGGCCTATAGTTCCCTGGGTCAGTACGGTTCCCCTTCTTATATATTGGAATTATACTACCCTGCTTCCAGTCATCTGGTATTTCTCCAGTGATTATGAATTGAATGAAAATATCTGTCAATGGTTTATATATAATTTCCCCAAGTTCTTTGAGTACTCTGGGATATATGCCATCCAGGCCTGCTGCCTTATTTGTCTTAAGTTTTTGTAGTTTTTGTAGTACTTCTACATCCCTTATTTCAAAGTCCTCCAAAACATTCTGTACATACACTGCTCTCTCTGACTGGACCCAAGAGAATCTGGACTCTCCGTCTGTATGCAGCATGTGTGCAATCTTCATGTAACAGGCACTGCACAGTCTGTATGCAGACTCAGTCTCCTTCAAACTTTTGTATTGCTTATTCATGTGGTTTTTATATAAAGCATATTGAACCCTGTTTGTGATTGTTCCTACCAGGTATTAATGCACATCTTGTAAGTCGCTCTAGATAAGAACGTCTGCTAAATGCTTAAAATGCAATGTAAATGTAAATGCAGTACAGTTAAATATTCCACCCAAGACTCCGTTTTTTTCCTTATGTTCCATAAAGGCCAAAATATAATTAATTAAGTGCCACAAAATTCTATGGAAAATGTTCACTTTACTGATTTGTGCATAAGTGACATTGTAAGACAGATTCAGATACCACTGTTTCTCTTTACTCTAAATGTGCTGTTTTCTCTCTACAGATCAGCAGTGCAGGCAGCAGAGGATGACTCTGTTCTCTACAGCACCGTTAACAAATGTAAAACTTAAAAATAAGGTTTATGTTACCTCTTGGGTTCAATAGAATAGGACTCATCTTGCCCACCATCCCTGACACCCCAAAAGTATTACAGTAAAATCTGCAGTGGCTCGAGGAACTGTATTACGATTTACAGGGGACTGCCAAAATATAGCAAACACCTTTGTAAATGAAGGTGCCCAAATTGGGAACACTTATGGGAGACTCTGGAGTGACACCTGAGACAGCATTTTCCACCACCATCAACAAAACACCAAATGATGGAATTTCTTGTGGAAGAATGGTGTTGCATCCGTCCAGTAGAGTACCAGACACTTCTGTAGAATCCATGCCAAGGTGCATTGAAGCCCTTCTGGCAGCTGATGGTGGCCCAGCGCCCTATTAAGACATTTTATGTTGCTGTTTCCTATATTGTGGCAGTTACCTGTATCTTGAATGTGCTCCATGGAAATGCTGTGCACACTGGTGGTTTTATCATAGTGTTGTTTTTTCTATTATGCTACATGAGAAGAGTCAAACTCACTTCCTGGTGTCCCATGTGTGCACTTGTTTTGTTCTAATAAAGTCCCCTGTCTACACCTAGATTGATAATAATACACCTTTTTTCTTTCTTTATTGAAATCATTTCAGTGTCGGCAGTGTGGTATAATGGTCAGGGAACTGGGCTTGTAATGTTAAAGTTGCAGGTTTAAACTCCAGTTGGGGCATTGCTGTTGTAACCTTGAACAAAGTACTTATCTGGAATTGCTCAAATACAGCTGTATAAATGTCTTGTCCGTGAAGAAATTGAAGTAAATTGTGTAAGTCGCTCTGGAAGAGCGTCTGCTAAATGCCTGTGATGTGTCTCCCTATGGCAGTAGATGTGTGAATGTGTTTGTGTTAATAATAATAATAATAAACTTTATTTGTATAGCACCTTTCATACATGATATGCAGCTCAAAGTGCTTCACAATTGAATTAAAAAGCAGAGATAAGTGTTGGTCTGTGTTAGCCATTTTTATGCCTCTGAGATAAGGAAAGGTGTTATTTTATGCTAATTCTATGGCCTACGCCTAGCACGACTTCTTTTAGCTTTTTCACTTTTTTCTACTCCCTGTTTTGGGCCTGTACCCTTTCTCTACACACCCGCACTCTGTGTATATCTTGCCATGATTACTTTGTCACTCTGGATGAGAACATTCAGAAAATCATATCATTTGCCCTATAATAAAGATTCAATTAAACTGGCACACAAACAATATTCAATAGTGCAACTTTCAACAAATGCTACTTACAAATTTGGGTAAAATGTTTTACAGCTGTTTTAAAAATGGATTTGTACAGAATCTAAACCTCTGGATTCACAGCTTGAAGGGAGCTCTTTCAGTGAAAAACTGAGGTGCTGTGTGGTAGGTAACACAAGCTACTAGAAACTTGATCGTAAAGAATATACTTACTATATAATAGTACGACACTATATAATTACTAACCTTTTCCTTCCCGGTGTTACAGGTATGGTATGCAGCTGCCTACAACGATGTCTATGTCTGTATTACTGCACTGATCTCGTGCGCAAACTATGATTGTTCCTACCATGTATTAATGCACATCATGTAAGTCGCTCTGGATAAGAGCATCTGCTAAATTCTTAAAATGTAAAAATGTTAAATATACATTATTTGAAGCACAAGTAGCACCTTAAAGGCAAATATCCACTTACCTGTGAAAAGTTATACATTTTTACATTTTACATTTTAAGCATTTAGCAGACGCTCTTATCCAGAGCGACTTACAAGATGTGCATCAATACATGGTAGGAACAATCACAGTTAGCGCACGAGATCAGTGCAGGAATACAGCAATAGACATCATTGCAGGCATCTGCGTACCATACCTGTAACACCGGGAAGGAAAAGGTATTTTACATTTTACATTTTTTTTTTTTTTATTTTATTTTATTTAATAAAGAGTATAGTGTTGAACAAGTAGACAGTGGTGAAGACAATTGAGCTAGATGGACAGAGATCAGGAGTAGTGGAGTCTGAAGAGGTGGGTTTTGAGTCTCTTGTGGAAGATTGGAAGTGATTCCGCAGTCCTGACCGATTGCGGGAGGTCGTTCCACCAACGAGGGACCAGGACAGAGAAGAGGCGAGACCGCGAGGAGCGGCTGCCAGGCGCCCGGAGGGATGGGGCAGTCAGTCTGCCAGCGGAGGCGGAGCGGAGGGGTCTGGACGGGGTGTAGGGCGTGATGAGTGACTGGAGGTATGGGGGAGCAGTACCTCTGGCCGCTTGAAAAGCAAGCACCAGTGACTTGAATCTGATGCGTGCTGTGATGGGGAGCCAGTGCAGAGAGGAGAGTAGATGGGTGACGTGGGTGAACTTCAGCTGGTTGAACACCAGGTGAGCAGCAGCGTTCTGGACTAGTTGCAGTGGCTTGATGGCACAGGCCGAAAGGCCTGCCAGCAAGGAATTGCAGTAGTCCAGACGTGAGATCACCAGGGCCTGGACCAGGAGTTGAGTGGCCTCTTGGGTGAGGAACAGTCGGATCCTCCGGATGTTGTGGAGGGAGAAACGGCAGGTCCGAGTGATCGCTGCAATATGGCTCGAGAAGCACAGCTGGTTGTCCAGGGTCACTCCAAGGCTCCTGGCAGACTGAGACGGAGACACTATGGAGCCTTCCATGGTGATTGACGCATCAATCGTCGGGAGCCCTTCGCAGGGAAGAAGAGCAGCTCTGTCTTCCCCAGGTTCAGCTTCAGGTGGTGGGTGGACATCCATGCGGAGATGTCAGCCAAGCATGCAGGGATCCGTGCCGGGACCTGGGTGTCAGATGGAGGGAAGGAGAGAAAGAGTTGAGTGTCATCAGCATAACAGTGATAGGAAAAACCATTAGCAGAAATAACAGAACCAAGTGACTTGGTGTACAGAGAGAATAGGACGGGGCCTAGCACCGAGCCCTGCGGACTCCAGTAGAGAGGGTGTGGGGAGAGGAGAGGATCCTCTCAGGCCACCTGGTAGGACCGGTCAGCCAGGTAGGACTCAAACCATGTCAACGCAGATCCAGAGATTCCCATCTCGACGAGAGATGAGAGCAGGATCCGGTGGTCCACGGTGTCGAATGCCGCCGACAGGTCGAGGAGGAGGAGGACGGAGCTAAGGGATCGGGACTTAGCCCCGTGAAGAGCCTCAGTGAACACAAGGAGAGCAGTCTCTGTGGAGTGGCCTGCTCTGAACCCAGATTGGTTGGGATCAAGCAGGTCGTTCTGTAAGAGATGAGCAGACAGTTGATTATAGACAGCCCCTCTCATGTTTTGGAAAGGAATGGGAGGAGAGAGACAGGTCGGTAGTGTGACGACCTTGATAAGGACCCAGACGCAGATCAGGAATTTGGCAAAAGAGAAGTTTATTGGAAAGCAGGGGTCAAAACCAGGAATCCAATAATGGCAAAGGTACAAAATCACAAGGCAAAAGGGAGGTCCGGAAAACAGTAATAAGGTCAAAACGGGCAGGCAGAAAGGCAAACAAACAGAATCGCAAGGCAGGCTCGGGGTAGTCAACAGAAGGGTAGTCTCGGAAAAATCTATAAACACTGGCTTCGGAAAAGTAGGCTCAGGGAATAAGAATCAACGTACTGACACGGAGAAATGAAAACACTGAACATATATACTGGGAGACACAATGGAAATCAGGTGAGACAATGAGGAGAGAGAGGAGGGAACACAGGGAATCGATAATTAAATAACAAGGGGGAAACGCAAGACACGGACACTGAAGCATACAAACATATAGACAATAAACGACCTGGGAGAACAGGCAGACACGTGCATAGTAAAAGGGGAGGTACGCAAAGAGAAACGTTGCGTGCGTATGAAGAGAGAATGGAGAGGCGAACAGGGATAGGATAATGAGAGAATGAACGATAGATAGAAGCGTGAGATAATTAGTGATTAGTAGTGTTAGTAACTAAATCTAAATCCCTAACGTTAGTAGATTAGTTAGTTAGTACTGTACACATCTAACTAATATATACAAAGTGCGATAAAGAAAGTAGGAAGGAAGAAAACGAGAATATAAGCGAATGCGGAAATACCCGAAAAGTAACGACCTGAAGTGCATGACAAGACAGGGAGTGGATCACGAACTAAGACGGAACAGAAACAGACAGGGAGCGGGACGTGACAGAACAATGAAAACACAATACAGAATAACGAATAACGAAAGGAACAGATGAAACATAAACAACGACCAAAAACCACAGAACAGGGACTCAGAATATAACAGTACCCCCAAAGGAACGCCCCATGGCGTTCTAACAGGGGGCACAAAAACAGAAACAGAAAAAACAGGAAAAGCAGGGGGAAGCCAGACAGACAAGGGACAACGCAGGTGGCAGGGTCAAAAACACATGGCAGAATCTCAGACCGGCAAGGGGCAAAGCACGGGACAGGAACTCAGACAGGCAGGGGGGCAAAACACGGAGCAGGATCTCAGACAGGCAAGGGGCAAAACACGGGACCGGATCTCAGACAGGCAAGGGGCAAAACACAGAGCAGGATCTCAGACAGGCAAGGGGCAAAACACGGAGCAGGATCTCAGACAGGCACGGGTCAAAACACTGGACAGAATCTCAGACAGGCAGGGTCAAAACACTAGACAGAATCTCAGACAGGCAGGGTCAAAACACTAGACAGGATCTCAGACAGGCCTAGACACTTGAAAGTCTCTGATCAGTGTCTTGTCCAAAATGAAACGGAAAGGAACCCAACTTCTTTCCTCGGGACCGTAGCCCTCCCAATCCACGAGATATTGGAGACCATGGCCCCGACGACGAACGTCCAGAAGCTTGCTCACAGTATAAGCCTCTCCCCCATCAATAAGACGGGGGAGGAGGGGGTGGCTCAGGGACGGGACACAAAGGGTGGGTAACCAGGGGTTTGAGGCGGGAAACATGGAAAGTGGGGTGAATTCTTCTCATGGTGTGAGGTAATTTTAATCTAACTGCAGTGGGACTGATGATTCTAATTATGGGGAAGGGACCAATAAATCGGGGTGCGAGCTTACGATGGTCCATTTTGAGGGGAATGTCCCTGGTGGTCAGCCAGACCCGTTGTCCCACACGATAACGGGGAGCCTTGGAGCGTCCTTTGTCCGCAGTCTCCTTCATACGGGCACTGGCTCGGAGAAGGTTGTGTCGTGTGAGGTTCCAGGTGCGGAGACATCTACGGACGAAGAGCTGAGCAGAGGGGACTCCCACCTCCTCCTCCTGGCTGGGAAACAAAGGTGGTTGGTAACCCAGGGAGCATTCAAAAGGGGACATACGGGATGAGGAAGAGGTTTGGGAGTTGATGGCATACTCTGCCCAGGGAAGTTGTTGGCTCCATGAGGAGGGGCTTTGAGAGCACAAACAGCGCAGAACCGTCTCAATGACCTGATTAGCCCGCTCTGTCTGGCCATTAGATTGGGGATGAAAACCAGAAGAAAGACTAACTGATGAACCCATCAGTAAACAAAAAGCTTTCCAAAACTTGGCGATAAACTGGGGACCTCTGTCGGAAACAATATTATTAGGGATACCATGCAACCGAAAAACGTTTTGGATAATGAGTGTGGCTGTCTCCTTAGCAGAGGGAAGTTTGGGTAAAGGAATAAAATGAACAGCCTTAGAAAAACGATCAATAATAGTAAAAATGGTGGTGTTGTTGTTGGAGGGGGGCAAACCAGTGATAAAGTCAAGAGCTATGTGGGACCAAGGGCGGTGAGGATAGGTAGGGGCTGTAATAAACCAGAGGGATGCTGATGAGGGGTCTTGTTCTGGGCGCAGACAGAGCAGGCGGAGACAAAATCCTTGATGTCTTGGGACATGGCTGGCCACCAGAAACGTCTCTGAATAAATGTGATGGTTCTCCGAATACCCGGGTGACAGGAAAGTAGAGAAGAATGACCCCACTGCAGAACACGAGAGCGAACAGGCTTGGGAACATATAAACAGTTAGTGGGACAGCGACTGGGGCCAACCTCCCTTTCTGAGCAGAGCGAACCGTAGTCTCAATGTCCAGTTGAAGGGAGTTAATACAACAGTGTTGAGGAAGAATAGTGTCAGGATCAGGAGAACTGGAGGGGATTCGAATCGGCGGGAGAGGGCATCCGGTTTAGTGTTCTTGGAGCCGGGGCGATAAGACAGGGTAAAATTAAATCTAGCAAAAAACAGGGACCAACGGGCCTGACGGGAATTAAGTCTCTTGGCGGTTTGTAGGTACTCCAAATTCTTATGGTCAGTCCAAACCAGGAAAGGCACTTGGGCACCTTCCAGCCAATGCCTCCACTCCTCCAAGGCAAGTTTAACGGCAAGTAGCTCCCGATTGCCAATGTCATAATTCTGTTCCGTGGAGCTGAGCCGGTGGGAATAAAAGGCGCATGGGTGTACCTTGTTATCCTTAGGAGACCGTTGCGAGAGAATGGCACCCACTCCGATATTGGATGCATCAACCTCCACGATAAATTGAGCAGTGGAGTCCGGATGAATGAGGATGGGATCAGACGTGAAGTGCTGCTTGAGAGCGTGGAAGGCTTCATCTGCTCGGGGATTCCAATCGAACCGAATCTTGATCGAGGTGAGGGCTGTGAGGGGTGCTGCCAGGGTGCTGTAATTCCTGATGAACCTTCTGTAGAAGTTAGCGAATCCCAAGAATCGTTGCAACTCTTTGCGACTCACCGGCCGGGGCCAGTCCAGAACGGCTTTGATCTTCTGAGGATCCATCTGGAGGCTCCCGGCCGAGATGATATAGCCAAGGAAAGTGGTAGTCTGGCAGTGGAACTCACATTTCTCGGGCTTCACAAACAGTCTGTTCTCCAGGAGACGCTGAAGAACACTGCGAACGTGAATAACATGATCATTAAGGTTCTCAGAAAAAATCAAAATGTCATCTAAATAGACAAACACAAACTGATTTATAAAGTCCCTTAAAACATCATTGACCAAGGCTTGGAAGACTGCTGGGGCGTTGGTCAAGCCGAACGGCATAACTAAATACTCCCAGTGACCCGTAGGAGTATTAAAAGCAGTCTTCCACTCGTCCCCCTCACGAATGCGCACCAAGTGGTAGGCGTTGCGCAGATCCAACTTGGTGAAGATCGTGGCTCCTTGTAGCTGTTCAAAGGCTGAGGTCATGAGGGGGAGAGGGTAGCGATTCTTAACGGTGATGTCATTAAGAGCTCGGTAGTCGATGCACGGGCAAAGAGACCCGTCCTTCTTGCCCACGAAGAAAAACCCCGCACCGGCGGGTGAGGAAGAAGGACGAATGATGCCAGCGGCCAGTGACTCCTGAAGATAATCATTCATGGTCTCGGTCTCGGGGCGGGACAAGGAAAACAGGCGCCCCTTGGGGGGGGTGGTACCAGACAGGAGATCGATGGCGCAATCATAGGGATGGTGGGGGGGCAGACAGGTGGCTCGGGATTTGCAGAAAACCTCCTTGAGGTCCAGGTACTCGGAAGGAATAGCAGACAGATCAGAAAGCTTCTCGGGATAACGGGAACTCGGGACGGAAGAGTGGGCCTGATGCAGGCAGTGAGAGGAACAGTGTGGGCTCCAACCCACAATCCTGTGACTGTTCCACTCCACGGAAGGGTTATGGCGCACTAGCCAGGGATGACCCAGAACAATAGGAGCATGAGGAGAGTCAATAATGTGCAAGCTTATTCTCTCCTGATGGTTGCCGGAGATGCGCAATGTCAGAGGGGAACTGATCTGGGTCATCTGGGCCAGTCTTTGCCCATTGAGTGAGTTAGCGATAAGAGGGCGTGACAGGCTGGAAACCGGAATCCCCCACTTAGCGACCACACCAGCATCAATAAAGCTTTCCTCAGCTCCTGAGTCGATGAGAGCAGTGGTCTCTCGCTTCTCACCCTCCCACTCAATAGTAACCGGCAGGCAGGTCCGTTGTTTGGAGGAGCGATCAATAGGAATGACACCCACTAGTGCTCCTCTCTTAACTAGTGGGCGTTGGCTTCTTAATGGACAGTTGGGGATGAAGTGCCCTGACTCCCCGCAGTAAAGGCAGAACCTCGTCGCCATCCTGCGGTCACGCTCCTGACGGGAAAGACGAGCCCGATCCAACTGCATAAGTTCAGGATCCGGGATAGGTGAGGGAACTGCTTTGGGATGGCTGTTGACTCTGGCAGGCCGCCTGAATCCGACCGTCTCAGGCCCTGGAACAACCCCGGAGCTACGAAGACGGCGGCGCTCCTGAAGCCTGGAGTCTACTCGGATGGCCAGACTGACGAGGTCGTCGAAAGACTCAGGTAGATCACGGGTCAGGACCTCGTCCTTGAGATGTTCGGATAGCCCAAAGATAAAAGCGTCATACAACGCCTTCCTTCCCCAGCCACAGGAGTTGGCCAAAGTCTGAAACTGGATAGCGTAGTCCGAGACCGACCCGCCCTCCTGGCGTAGGTAGAGCATCTCCCGGGCAGCTTCGTGACCATGCTTAGACCGATCGAAGACCCTTTTCATCTCCTCGGAAACGAGCTGAAATCCTGGCAGTAGGGAAGGACCCCTCCACGCAGTAGTAGCCCAGGTCTTGGCACGACCGGTCAGTTGCGTGATGACGTAGGCAACCCTGGAGATGTCGCTGGGAAACGAGATGGCTGCAAACGGAAAATAAGCTGGCACTGAGTCAGGAACGCACGACAACCGCCCCGGTTCACCTGCGTACCTCTCCGGAGGAGGCAGACGGGGTTCGTGCACCGGCGCAGAGGGAAACCCGGGTTGAGGTGTGGGGTTATGAGTCGGAGCCCGCAGCGTCAGGGTGAGTTCCGTCAAACTGGAGGTGAGGGTCTGCAGATGTTGGGTGACCGTCTCCAGATGTTGCTGATGCCGTCCGAGCATGACACCTTGCTGCTCGAGAGCAAAGCGGAGCTGGTCTGGATCTGCTGGGTCCATCTTGGTCAGTACGTCCTGTGACGACCGTGATAAGGACCCAGACGCAGATCAGGAATTTGGCAAAAGAGAAGTTTATTGGAAAGCAGGGGTCAAAACCAGGAATCCGATAATGGCAAAGGTACAAAATCACAAGGCAAAAGGGAGGTCCGGAAAACAGTAATAAGGTCAAAACGGGCAGGCAGAAAGGCAAACAAACAGAATCGCAAGGCAGGCTCGGGGTAGTCAACAGAAGGGTAGTCTCGAAAAATCTATAAACACTGGCTTCGGAAAAGTAGGCTCAGGGAATAAGAATCAACGTACTGACACGGAGAAATGAAAACACTGAACATATATACTGGGAGACACAATGGAAATCAGGTGAGACAATGAGGAGAGAGAGGAGGGAACACAGGGAATCGATAATTAAATAACAAGGGGGAAACGCAAGACACGGACACTGAAGCATACAAACATATAGACAATAAACGACCTGGGAGAACAGGCAGACACGTGCATAGTAAAGGAGGTACGCAAAGAGAAACGTATGCGTGCGTATGAAGAGAGAATGGAGAGGTGAACAGGGATAGGATAATGAGAGAATGAACGATAGATAGAAGCGTGAGATAATTAGTGATTAGTAGTGTTAGTAACTAAATCTAAATCCCTAACGTTAGTAGATTAGTTAGTTAGTACTGTACACATCTAACTAATATATACAAAGTGTGATAAAGAAAGTAGGAAGGAAGAAAACGAGAATATAAGCGAATGCGGAAATACCCGAAAGTAACGACCGAAGTGCATGACAAGACAGGGAGTGGATCACGAACTAAGACGGAACAGAAACAGACAGGGAGCGGGACGTGACAGAACAATGAAAACACAATACAGAATAACGAATAACGAAAGGGAACAGATGAAACATAAACAACGACCAAAAACCACAGAACAGGGACTCAGAATATAACAGGTAGTTAGAGATGACAGCAGGATTCAGAGAGGGTTTTTTGAGGAGGGGGACAACATGAGCGCATTTGAGGGAGGAGGGGACAGAGCCAGAGGAAAGAGAGGAGTTAATGACATTGGAGACAAAGGGGAGGATGTCCATAGCAATGGACTGGAAGAGGGGGGAAGGAATGGGATCAAGAGGGCAGGTGGTGGGACGGTGAGAGAGAACAAGTTGAAGGATGTCTGAGTTAGGAAGGGGCGAGAAGGAGGACAGAGGGGTGGGAGGTTTAGGTAGCGAGATGGGTGAGGGAGAGGTTGGGGGGAAGGAGTTGCGAATGACAACGACCTTCTCGTGAAAGAAGGATGAGAAGTCATCGGCGGTTAGAGAGGAGGGGGTGGGGGAGGAGGAGGGGTGAGGAGAGAGGAAAATGTAGAATAGAGTTTACGTGGGTTGGAAACAGAAGATTGAATCTTAGAAAGGAAGAATGCAGACTTAGCAGAGGAGAGGTTAGAGGAGAAGGAAGCCAGGAGTGTGTGGAAATCAGACAGAGCTACAGGGGATTTGGATTTTCTCCATTTCCTTTCTGCCGCTCGCAGTGTCAGTCGGTTAGCCCGAATGGAATTGGTTAGCCAGGGGCCGGGGGGACGGAGACGAGCAGGTTTAGCGGATAGAGGACAGAGTGAGTCAAAGGAGGAGGAGAGAGAGGAAAGTAGGGTGGATGATGCTTCCTCAGCAGGTAGCTGAGAGAAGGCATCAGTAGGGGGAAGGGAAGATAGGACAGTAGCTGACAGGGCAGCGGGGGAGAGAGAGCGGAGGTTGCGACAGACAAGGACAGTGGGAGCAGGTGAAGATGGTTTAGGCACAGAGGGGAGGGGGAGGGAGAAACACAGAAAGCAATAGTCAGACACATGTAGAGGCGGTACCGTAATGTTGGGTGAGGCGCAGTTCCTGGTGAAGACCAGGTCCAGTTGGTTACCGGCCTTGTGGGTGGATGGGGATTCAGCCACGGTGAAGTCAAAGGACTGAAGCAGGGGGAGGAATGCAGAGGCCTGAGAGGTCTCCAGCGGCAGGTTGAGGTCACCGAGGAGTAAGACGGGAGTGCCATCCTCAGGGAAGGAACTGAGGAGGGCATCCATCTCGTCTGTTCTACGATAAAGAACAATGATGTGCAGTTTACATGGAACAGTGACAGTGACAGCATGAAATTCAAAGGAGGAGGGTGAAAAGTGAGGAAGAGGAACAATACCAAATCTCCACAGGGGGGAGATCAGTATACCTGTCCCTCCACCTCTACCTGAGGGTCGAGGAGTGTGGGAGAAGGTGTAGGCAGCGGAGAGAGCAGCAGTGGTGGCCATGTTCTGTGGAGTGATCCACGTCTCCGTGAGCGCCAGGAACTGCAGAGAGAGTAGTGAGGCCTGGGCCGAGATGAAGTCGGCCTTCCAGACAGCGGACTGGCAGTTCCATAGTCCGCCTGCTACCACCACGTCAACACCGGGAGATCTAGGAGGGTGGATGAGATTGGACAGATTACGGGTGTGGGTAGAATCTCTCCTTCTAGGCAATCTGAGGAGACAAGGACTGGGATAGGGAGGTAGCATGTAGTGTTAGATGCAGAGGAAGTAGAACAGGGAGTGTCAACAGAGAAATACAAAACAAAAAGTTAGAACTACATGTTTGGAGTTTGGGGAGATTGGAGATTGGGTGCATTTACCTCCAATCAATGCATTTGTCTGCTTATTTCTCTGAAGCATCAGGAATATATGCTATATGTATGTCTGAATATAATTCACATTGATTTGCACCTTTTCATTCACTTGCGTGTTTATTTCCAAGAGTTTCTTCATTTCCTGCATCAGTTATATGTGCACATATATGGACATGAAGTAAGAAACTAGGACAGGCCTACGTCACCCAGTGCTGCCAATCTTGCTTTTAGGCAGTGATAACCACATCCTTCAGTCACATGCAGAGTTTCTGCTGTTCCAGTAAGTCTGTTTATTTATGTGTTATTAGATAGCTAATATTCTATCATGTTTCTATCATGTCACTCATGTTAATGCTTTTAAGGGAAATGCCTGTAGTCAATGTTTCTGTTAAACTGATTGTGTCATAAAGTATATGTGTTTGCTTAACTGAATGTTTTATACACGGTAAAGATCATTTTACAATTAGATCATTATAAAAACATAATTTCATTTGGAAATGTACAGCCACTGCAGTTGTGTTTCCTAATCCTGGTACTGGGGTTCTCTGTGTCTGCAGGGTTTCATAGCAGCATACTCCCAGGTAATCTGGCTTTTTTGAGTGTATAATTAAACTATTAATTTGGATCATTTCACAGCTACAGTATTTGATGTATGTTGTTTGTGTAAGGACTATACAATTGTAAGTGCTTTCTGTGCAGTGGAATATTTAGAAGTAAAGTTATTTCTCAACTTTTCTTTTGTTCCCCTTTTTATGTTATATTTATTTATTTATTTATTTAAGTCAGACCCAAAAGTGTGAGAAGTAAGCATCTTCCTCATTACATGTCCAGAGCTCGCTATGTTAGTTAGACAGTGTCTGTGAGAAAGTTGCTCTTTTCTCCACCTACTGTACTTAGCAATAATGTGGACACTACTGACTGTGAGTGATACAGCCCCTTCAAGCAAAGCCTGCATTCAATATAATCCTGATGTGCTTTATACATTTTGTAAGCAGCTTATTTAATTTAAGGAAGAAAAATAAATCATGAACAAACATTCCCTATAAGAATACATTGTTCCCCCTTTCCAGTTAAACATTGGGTTATTTATACTCCTATGTAATTCTTTGTTGGTATTTTATACTCCCAAGTAATCAGTACTCATATCAAATGATATGAGTTTTTAATCAGGTTCTGCCATTTCAATATTTTGACCAATTTGATCACCAGAAATATTATCTCCTTGGTCTTTTGGCTAATGTCTGAAATTAGGACTGTTGGAAGACCGTGTAGAAGTGTGATTGCAGAGTAAAATATTCTAAATGTTTTTATTTATTTTATTATGATGTAGCGAGCAAGCACGCTAAATCCAGCAGCCTGTATTTTAACCTAGCAACTATAAAAATCAACTAAAAGGGTTTCACAGATAGATAATTAATCACATTCACAGGTAGATCATTAATCTCATCAAACTTACATTTAAGCTTTGTATCTAGCTGCCATTAACAGAATCACAATCAACTAACAAGCTGTACAAAGAGGGTTACAAGTTTCATTTGTCATTGTGAAGGACTGTGAGTGACCAGATCAGTCTTAAGAGTGATGTCGCTTTTACATCAAATTCAGGGTAAAGCCCAGATCCAGGAAATGAGTAATTAACATCTCTCACTGTTCATTGAGGGCTTTCCCATTTAGTGTGTTGGTACCGTTCACACTGAAGTTTCGATACCCAGACAATTAAGAATAAAGATGTTTATCCAGGCTGGAGGAATGGAGTGCAGTGCAATATTGTAGAATAAAGGACATTGTATTTTAGAACGTGTGTTTTTCTTCCTACAGTTTGATGCAGTAATGCTCCTACAAAGATATATCATATTTGTGGTCCTCTCTCTCACAGTGCAAGGTAAAAATGATTTCAATGTAAAAAAATATATTGTTATTTTACAAATTTTCCTTTTAAGAAATTATTTTAACAAAGGAAATGATTGGGAATATGTCATGGGACAAAAATGTACCAAGTACCAAGAATGTGAGATTCAATAAGAACAGGAAGGGGCACTCAGACACCGCTTAGCACACAAAATAAATATCTCAGTGAAAAGGAAACAAATGATCTTAGAAAAATATATTTTTATTTATTGTACAGCTATATTGCTATACCTGCACCAGTGCAGAGAGATTAAAAAGTGGCATCAGGTTTAAATTTGGGTTCCTATGGTTACCTCTCCCCAATGGTTCACCAGGCACCCACAAGTGACCAGTTGTTGAGTTTCCTCTGGTTGGTGTGAGCACACTCTTGCAGTACCGTTTGGACTGTAGGGTGTAAAGTAATCACTGGCTTGTGGCCGAGTTCATTGGAGGAGTGCATGCGCTTCAGCTGCAGGGTTCTTTGGGCGGGTGCAGGTGTCTCAGCGGGACTCGAGAGGCCTGATTGGTGATACTAAATCAGGGATGAAAATGTTTGTTCAGAAATTTTATCCAATGGATCATAATATTCTGAATGTGATGGGTTTTCCTCAAGATTATTTACCAATTAATCTTTTTATTGACATGAGCTAAAAGTGGGCTTTCTTTTCAAATATGAAACAAGCTCAGTTTTACCAGTTTATGCCTTCCAGAGGTTTTAAAATACTGAGTTCATCATCTGTGTTTTCCCTTCACATTCAGCTCAAACAGAGTGACTTGACCATTCCCAGATTAGACAAGCTATACAGTTATGTTATTATGCATAATTTCTCTACTGCACATTTCCAGCTGGTGATATTATGGTAGCTTATCACTTTACAGACAAGACATGACAGAAAAGGGTGATGATGATGTGTGTGTGTGTGTTTGTGTATTTTCAGGTGTTCTGGGTCAGAATGGCTGGAGTGTGTCTTACCAGCTTGAGACAATCTGTGCCTTAAAGGGGTCTTCAGTGGACATGCCCTGCACTTACTCATTTCCCAATGATAATACAGTAGAATCAACATTCTGGTTTGTTGAAAATACGGTAGATCTGATAAATGAAATGATAGATCTGGCTGAGACCCCTGACTACGAAGGCCGAGTGGAGTACCGGGGGAATAAGGAACATGACTGCACCCTCAGAGTGAGAGATCTGAGAGAGAGTGATTCCAAAACATATTTCTTCAGGTTTATAACAGATAAAGATTCATATTACGGTCAAGGTGGATCTACACTTTCAGTCACAGGTAACTATAAACAGCCAATCTTATCCTCCCACAAAGACAACAACCAGGTGAATATTAATTTGAGGTCAGAGTGATTTTCTGTTGTTTTCTTCTTCTATGAAGATCTACAGGTGGAAGTGAATCCTGCCACAGTGACAGAGGGACAGAGGGTGAAACTGACCTGTAGAACCACTTGCACTCTGAGTGACAGCCAAGACCTAATCTGGTACAAGAACAAACTCCCTCTATCGACCACCAACCTGTACAATAACTACCTTCAGTTCACAGCCAGCAGTGAAGATTCAAGGAGCTACTCCTGTGGTGTAAGAGACCATGAGAATCTCTCTTCCACTGCAGTGACCCTCAGTGTGAGATGTGAGTATAAGGCTACCCTTGTGTATTTGACTTTCCTTTTAAACATGTAAAGTCCTAGAATTTATTTGAAAAGAGCAGCAAGTGCATTTTGCTTTAATGCAAGTCTGGGGAATAGTACTAAATCACAATAGAAAATGGGATTGGGAGAGGCTGGTCTCCTCATATACCTCTCAAAGTGCAGTGTGAGTATTTCATTTTTTCATTGGCCCACCACCACCAAACAGACAGAGAATTAGACAGCCAGACAGACAAACAGGCAAGCTGACTAACACACAGACAAACAGTGAGTCAGCATATATGGGGCAGAGAGACAGACTGATAGATAGACAGACAAATGCAGGGGAACATGCATGTGAGGCCAATATACAATGGTAGTAACAATAATAAATTAATAGGAAATAATGTTAATGATAATGATGATTAAGGTGAGTATTTCTGTGTATCTCATATTCAGACTCATTGAGTGGCTTTAGACCAACTAGTCTTAGTGTAACCCAATGACACTTGTTGAGGGGAAATATTTTGAATGTGTAATTAATATTCACCATGACTACATTTTTTAAATGTTGTCATCAGAGTGTGGGTACATTGCATTTCATTTCAGTCACCTCAGAAAATTAAATTCATGAAATTACAAATGGCCATAATATTCTTATTAAGATCTTTTCTTTATTTGACTGAATTGAAATGGAATTCACCCCAACCCTCGTAATCATTCTGAGGTTGCACCAAAGGTAGAGTTTGCTGTTCATGTAAAATAAGAAAGGTTTTTTGTATTGTTAGTAGTAGTAGTAGTGACAATGGATTATCAGGTTGAAAGGTGGAGGTTGAATTGCATTATGATCATGATCTAATTGTCAGATATAAGTGAGAAGTTTGTGTGCACATGCTGTGTTTGTCATTTTCTCCTTCAGATCCTCCCAAGAGCACCTCAGTATCAGTCAGTCCCTCTGGTGAAATAGTGGAGGGCAGTTCAGTGACTCTGACCTGCATCAGCAATGCCAACCCACCAGTGCAGAGATACACCTGGTTTAAGAATAGTAGAGCTATAACCTCATGGAGAGGATCAGAGCAGAGTTACACCATTAAAGACATCAAACCCTCAGACTCTGGAGAGTACTACTGTGAGGCAGTGAATGGGGTTGGGAGAGGCTGGTCTCCTCATATACCTATCAAAGTGCAGTGTGAGTATTTTTTTTTCATTGGCCTACCACCACCAAACAGACATTAGACAGCCGGACAGACAAACAGGCAAGCTGACCGACACACAGACAGACAAACAGCCAGTCAGCTTAGACGGGACAGAGAGACAAACTGATAAACAGACAGATGGGCAGACAGACGGACAAATACAGGGGAACATGCATGTGAGGCAAATAAACAATGGTAGTAACAATAATAAACTAATAGGAAATAAATAATAAGGAAATAATATTAATGATAATGATGATTAAGGTGAGTATTTCTGTGTATCTCAGATTCAGACTCATTGAGCCCCTTTAGACCAACAAGCCTTAGTATAACATGATAGCATTCGTTGAGAGGAAATATTTTGAATGTGTAATCATCAGTTTGGGTATATTGCATTTCATTTCAGTCACTTCAGAAAATTGTATTACTGAAATTACAAATGGCCATAATATTCTCATTAAGATATTTCCTGATTTGACTGAATCAAATGGAATTAATCACAACCCTGGTAATCATTCTGAGGTTGCACCAAGGGTATAATTTGCTGTTCATGTAAAATAAGAAATGTATTCTTCTTCTTCTTAGTACTAGTAGTGTTAGTAGTGACAATGGCTTATCAGGTTGAATGGTGGAGGTTGAATTACATTATGATCATGATGTAATTGTCAGAACAACTGAATGATTTTTAGGATTATATACAGCAAGTGTAATGTTTGTGTGCACATGCTGTGTTTGTCATTTTCTCTTTCAGATCCTCCCAAGAGCACCTCAGTATCAGTCAGTCCCTCTGGTGAAATAGTGGAGGGCGGTTCAGTGACTCTGACCTGCAGCAGCAATGCCAACCCACCAGTGCAGAGATACACCTGGTTTAAGAATAGTAGAGCTATAACCTCATGGAGAGGATCAGAGCAGAGTTACACCATTAAAGACATCAAACCCTCAGACTCTGGAGAGTACTACTGTGAGGCAGTGAATGGGGTTGGGAGTGGCTCGTCTCATTCTAAACATCTCAATGTGCAGTGTGAGTATATATGTGTATCTGAGTGTCTCAATGTGCAGTGTGAGTATATATGTGTATCTGAGTGTCTCAATGTACAGTGTGAGTATATATGTGTATCTGAGTGTCTCTGATGTGCAGTGTGAGTATATATGTGTATCTGAGTGTCTCAATGTGCAGTGTGAGTATATATGTGTATCTGAGTGTCTCAATGTGCAGTGTGAGTATATATGTGTATCTGAGTGTCTCAATGTACAGTGTGAGTATATATGTGTATCTGAGTGTCTCAATGTGCAGTGTGAGTATATATGTGTATCTGAGTGTCTCAATGTGCAGTGTGAGTATATATGTGTATCTGAGTGTCTCAATGTGCAGTGTGAGTATATATGTGTATCTGAGTGTCTCAATGTGCAGTGTGAGTATATATGTGGGATGACGGGGAAGATGAAAATGTGACATGGTTATTTGACTATGGCAATGATGCGTGTGTTTAGATTGTGTTAACATAAACAACCATTAGCATTATTGTTTACACATCTGCTTATCGGTTTTCTGTGATATCATTATCAACATTTTAATTTTTTCGTTTTAGTTGTGTTTCCTTGCAAAAATAATATGTCTGCAGTCTGAAGTCAGTATTATGTAGTTTTTTAGTTTCTTTTCCTACAACATTTTTACTATTTCTCTATTCCAATGTACGTTTTAACAGTTCTGCCAATACAAAAGACTGTACTCTTTATGTTTCGTTCAGACAACAAAATGTTGAAAATAAAGTAAAAGTTTTCTAAGCACTTGTTTTTACCGAAGTGCCAACATCATTTTAGAGCTCTTATAACCGTTGTCTTTGTGTTATATCATCCATCTATTATGCCACAATACTATAAAAATATAGTCCAGTAAGCCAGAGTGACAGGAAAATTGAGTAAGAACAAATAACA
>JAINUG010000653.1:82500-92397 GCA_029706075.1 Aldrovandia affinis | reverse complement strand
GGTTATGTAAGGGTGTGAAAATGTTTTAGCACATATGAGATCTAAATAGCTAAAAACCTGTTTTTATCAGAACTGGTCACATTTATTTCAGGCTGTGGGAGGGCTATATGCTAATTTACTGAATATTCATGATCCACACCTGAAAGATCATGGTCAAAGGCCATCAGACAAAGACATCTTGCAGAGTAGCCTACGCATTTCTTGCGACCAACAGAAGCCAGTTTGACAACATCCAAAGTCTGGCATTGGGCACAGGCACATGATCAAAAGTTTAAGATATTCATCTTTAAACGTCTGTAGGAAAACGAAAGCAAAATCCGTGTCTACGAAGACACGGAAAGACATAAACAAGACAAAACAAAATAACCAACGATCAGGAACAAACAAAACGTATCCAAAATCTCGGAATAAACTAAACGCTGGGAATCTAAACCACAATAAGCACACAAACAAGTTCTCGAGAGGCAAGAAACATTAATCACAATAGGTATTATCAAGCTAAGCTAGATAATGTCCAAGCGCCGAAACAGAATGCCAGCTGGTTAAATATCCTCCCGTTAATTATTCGCAGCAGTCCGCAATGATTCTGATTTTTTTCGTATAGCGTCACAAGACGCGGAATTCATATATTTTTCACGAGTATTTGAAAATATGGTAAATCAAATAAATATCAGCATACACCGTCTGTTGCTGGCAGCTCGCAACCGTAAACACAGACAAGATCCGATATAATGTCGGGACATTGTTTACGCTGCAATTTCACACACGGAATTCATATATTGAATACGAGTATTTGATAACATGGCAAATCAAATATAGTTACTTACTCTTCGTCAGTTATTGTCTTCGTCGCTTTCCATCGATGCTCTCAAACACTGCAGCGCAGAAAATCTTTCCATCTTGAATAAAATTGTATGTCTGTATAAAATCTTGCTTCAAATTGTCGGGACAGTTTGTGTTGTTTACGCCGGCGTTTCACACATGGCCCCACGCCCCTCCCCACACCTCCCGAAACTCGCACCTAGTTACCATGTCAATAGAAGGGGGCGTTACTAAAAGGTAAAAAACAGAGTAAAAACAAGGTTTACTTTTGGTCTAATTAACCTAATTTAAAAAATCCCATTTGATTTGCCAGTGCTCAAATCGGAAAGTCGCGATTCTAAGGTTTCTGTCAATGTTTTTGTCGCGTGTGTATGATAAAATATCGCGAAATTAGAAATAGTAATATACTTTTATTGCTGCTGGGAGCGGCGCCGCTCCCGTCGACCTCAGGGGGTTAACGTCATGCGTGTGTACAACGTACTGTAAATTATTGGAACTGTAGTCTTTAAGCAGCAGGGAAATTGTGCTGAGCGATTGCTGTTTCAGACTTCAACCCCCAGAATACATCGCTGCAAAATATTGCGTATTTTTTCTCGGGCGGCTAGATTCGTTGGTGCTAGCGTGAGGGACATTACATTACATTACATTATAGGCATTTGGCAGACGCTCTTATCCAGAGCGACGTACAACAAAGTGTTAACCGTAGTCAAGAACAGTTTAGCTGAAAGCCACCCTAGTGGGAAGTACAATTCCTGGGTGCTAGGAGCAACCACATAGTTAAACTAGGACCCTGTAGGTAAATCTGTAGCCACAATTCAGAGGTAGCAGTAAAGCACTCAATGCAGGAAATAATGCCTAAGCCTAATACAATACATAAACAAGTAGACGTGTAAACTAAGCAACTATGTCCCTAAGTTAACAAAAACCGGACTACGGGGAGAGGTGCACCCTGAAGAGGTGAGTCTTCAGTCGTCGCTTGAAGGTGGCTAGGGTCTCAGCTGTTCTGACTTCCACAGGAAGGTCATTCCACCATCGTGGAGCCAGAACCGACAGGAGACGTGACCGGGAAGCGCAGGTGCGGAGGGGGGGAGGTGCTAGGCGTCCTGAGGTAGCCGAACGGAGAGGTCTGGCAGGTGTGTAGGGTTTGAAGATCTTGGTGAGGTATGTTGGGGCTGATCCCTTGACTGCCTGGTATGCTAGGACCAATGTCTTGAATTTGATGCGAGCTATCACAGGCAGCCAGTGGAGGGTAGTGAGCAGAGGGGTGACATGGGAGTGTCGAGGAAGGTTGTAGATCAGACGGGCCGCAGCGTTCTGGATGAGTTGCAGGGGTCTGATAGCAGATGCGGGAAGGCCAGCCAGGAGCGAGTTGCAGTAGTCCAAGCGGGACAGTACCATTGCTTGGACCAGGAGCTGGGTAGAGTACGTGGTAAGGAAGGGACGGATCCTCCTGATGTTATACAGGAAGAATCTGCATGCCCGGCTTACCGCTGCAATGTTCATTGATAGGGACAGCCTGTTGTCCATCACCACACCGAGATTCTTCACGCAGGGTGATGATGTCACCAGGGTGTCACCTAGAGAAATGGAGAAATCAAGGTGGGGAGAGTTTAGGGCAGGAATGAAGATTAGCTCTGTTTTACCTGGGTTGAGCTTTAGGTGGTGACTGTCCATCCAGCTCTGAATGTCCCCCAGGCAAGCAGCGATGCGGGTAGAGACCTGAGTGTCTGATGGGGAGAAGGAGAGAAAGAGTTGAGTGTCATCAGCATAACAATGGTAAGATAAGCCGTGGGCAGAGATTACAGAGCCAAGGGAGCGGGTGTACAGGGAGAAGAGAAGGGGACCGAGGACTGAGCCCTGTGGAACCCCGGTGGGGAGGGAGCAAGGCGATGATACTTTACCAGCCCAGGCAACCTGGAAGGAGTGACCGGAGAGGTAGGACTCGATCCAGGCGAGGGCTGTACCGCAGATCCCTGTTGCTGCCAGGGAGGACAGGAGGATGGAGTGCTCCACAGTGTCGAAGGCAGCGGAGAGATCAAGCAGGATCAGGATGGAGGAGAGGGAGGCGGCTCGTGCGGTGTGAAGAGCTTCATTGACCGAGAGGAGAGCGGTTTCTGTTGAGTGGCCAGGTCTGAAGCCGGACTGGTAGGGGTCCAGCAGGTTATTTTCTGTAAGGAAAGCAGAGAGTTGGTGAGATACCGCTCTTTCGAGGGTTTTAGACAGGAAGGGGAGGAGGGATACTGGGCGATAATTCTGGATAACTGAGGGGTCTAGAGTGGGTTTTTTCAGCAGAGGGGTGATATGGGCCCTTTTGAAGGGCGAGGGGAAACAACCAGAAGACAGGGAGGAGTTCACAAGGGAGGTGACAAATGGGAGGATGTCAGGTGTGATCGCCTGGAGGAGGGATGAAGGGATAGGGTCGAGGGCACAAGTGGTAGGGCGGTGGGAGAGGAGGAGGTGGGAAATATCAGAGTCTGAGAGGGGAGAAAAAGAGGGGAAGCAGGGGGAGGGCACAGAGGGAGTGGAGGGCACCGCGGGAGTGGAAGGCACAGAGGGAGTGGAAGGCACAGAGGGAGTGGAGGGAGCAGAGGGAGCAGAGGGAGCAGCGGGAGTGGAGGGCACAGCGGGAGTGGAGGGCACAAAGGAGCTGCGGATGTCTGCAATTTTCTCCTCGAAGAAAGCAGCAAAGTCATCTGCGGTGAAGGGGGACTGAAGTGGGGGAGGAGGTGTGCTGAGGAGAGAGGAGAAAATAGAGAACAGTTGACGAGGTTTAGATAAAGAATTTTGAATTTTAGTTTGGTAGAAGATTGCCTTAGCGGCAGTGACAACAGAAGAAAACACAGACAGTAAAGACTGATAGGATGAAAGGTCGGACGAGTGCCTGGATTTGGCCCACTTCCTCTCAGCAGCACGGAGGCTGACCCGGGAGGTGCGCAGGGTGTCGGACATCCAGGGACTAGGAGGGGATGAGCGTGCAGGTCTAGGGAGAAGAGGACAGAGAGAGTCAAGTGCAGAGGACATGGATGAGATTAAGGTGGAGGAAGCGGTGTCAGTGGGGAGTCTAGAGAATGCTTTAAGGGGGGGGAGGGAAGCAGTGACAAGGGGAGCGAGGGAGGACGGTGAGAGGGAGCGAAGGTTACGACGGGCAGTGATGGTGGGTGTTGGAAGAGGGGAGGGAGGATGGGGGACAAGGGAGAGGGAGAAGGAAATGAAATGGTGATCAGATGTATGCAAGGGGGTAACCGTGAGGTTGGAGCAGGGGCAGTTCCTCAGGAAGGTCAGGTCTAGGAGGTTGCCCGCCTTGTGGGTTGGGGGGGAGTTTTGCAGGGAGAGGTCGAAGGAGTGGAGTAGTGGTAGGAAGGCAGCAGACTGGGGGCCTCTAAGTGGATGTTGAAGTCTCCCAGGAGGATCAGCGGGGTGCCGTCCTCAGGGAAGGAGCTGAGCAGGGTGTCAAGCTCGTCGAGGAAGCATCCCAGGGGCCCTGGTGGATGATAAACAACAACAATAGAGAGTTTAGTAGGATAGGTGATGGAGACAGGGTGGCATTCAAAGGAGGATATAGACAGGTTGGAGAGGGGAATGACTGAGAACTTCCAAGCGGGGGAGATAAGCAAACCTGTACCACCACCACGGCCGGATGGCCGGAGGGTGGGAGAAGGAGTAGGCGGACGAGAGGGCAGCAGGAGTAGCGGAGTTGTCAGGGCTGATCCAGGTCTCGGTGAGGGCGAGAAACTGGAGGGACAGGAGGGAGGCATAGGCAGAGATGAAGTCAGCCTTCTGTGTGGCCGACCGACAGTTCCATAGCCCCCCTGAGATTGTGAAGCTGTCACAAAGGGTCAGGGGGGGGTAGGAGAGGTTGGAGAGGTTCCGTTGTCGCGGGAGGGTGCGACGGTGGAAGCGCGTACTGAATGGGAGAGAGCAGACTGTTATGGGGTGTGGGCACATTCTGTGAGGGAGCGACGCAAGCGTCTGAGATCACAGACAGGTGGACACAATAACGTGGTAATTGCACGGATTAGTCTTTACAATTCGCTGCAATCAAACTAACGATGACTCAAAATTAAGAATAACACGGCTAATCAAGATCCGTAATAGCAAAATAAGTACAAAGTTTACGAAACTACAGATAACTAACAGATCAGTCAAACTAACGCGGTAAACTCTAGCAAACCGAAAAATACTAAACACGCCAGAAGTAAACAAACAGCGGATCAATTCAGAACACAGGCAAACACATAAATGAGACATATGGGACAACTACTGAACTACAGTTTGATTTTAGTAACATGTTTTTGAGCATCACACTGAGAGGAAAATAAACCACAGTATTATATTATACTCAAAAATGCACGCACACACGCACACACGCACACACGCACGCACACACGCACACACACACACACACACACACACACACACACACACGACATAAACACACTCATATATTTGTTACATCTATGCATATGGCTGAAAAACTGATCCAGGGTCAGGGAGGTGTGAAGTATTTTGCCTTTCATTGGAGACAGGTGTATTTGCCTCTTCTAGCAGTGTTTCTGCTGCTTCTCATTTCCCAATCAAAATGGATTGATTGATTGAAACTTTTATTTTAACAGGGAAACACACTACATGCCCAAACAGTAATACACTTTTAAACATCACGTTTTTAGAAAACTGGCTATAAAGAAAAGGGGGTGACTACACTAAACTAGCAAAACTATGCAAAACGTAACTACCTGCTTCAGAAATTAATTGCATATTTGTAAGTTGTCCTGCATGACAGAGATAACGTCGTTTTAATGATAATTAGACTAGTTTACTTGCTCGCGGGTACCGAGGCTAGTAATGACTAAATTACAGCATGAAGGTGGCAAGTCCTACTGACCTACTTCATCGTTTTTTTAATGGATATATAACATAGAAAGTAAGTAGGTGTTATTTAATCGTTGTTTCATAACTAAAACAGTGCCTACCTGAGTGATATCATTCACCGTAACCGAACTGGGGCTGGGAATGCGGTGCTTTTCATGACAAGTTGTATTCGGAATGTCGGAAGATGCGACGTTGATTGATTGATTGAGACAAAACCACTTGGGGGGGGGGGGAGTTGGAGAGCGGAGTACTTTTTAAATTGATAAGGTTGTTTTTTTCGTGGATACTACTATACATTTCCCTCTTTATATTTGATAGAAAAAATGTAATACAATTAACACCAGCCAAAAAAGGGCACTTTTTGAAATGAGGGCAAAAGGGCAGGGGCTCAAGCCCCCCTTGGGCCCTATCTGTGCACGTGCCTGTCCGCAAGGTCCGCAGTGGACTACAATTCCCAGATTACAACTGACATGTGATGCAGCCAAGCTAACATATCACACGAAGCCTAGTACTAGCAGCGCGCTGTGGCTAAAGATATAGCGGGACGTTCAAAATAGTTGACATCAGATGTTGTACATTGATAATAGATTCATCTAGAATGTTAGCATGACACACACACACAAACATACGCACACACAGGCGCATGCACACACACAGGCGCACGCACACACACAATCGCACGCACACACACGCACACCCACGCACACACAAACACACGCACACACAGGTGCACGCACAGAAATACACACACACACACACACAACACACACACACACACACACACACACACACGTAAGCAGGCACACACACACACACACACACTATACACACACACACACACACACACTCACACATTCACACAGACACATACAGCCGTGGCCAAAAGTTTTGAGAATGACACAAGTATTGGTTTTCACAAAGTTTGCTGCTTCAGTGTTTTTAGATCTTTTTGTCAGATGTTACTATGGTATACTGAAGTATAATTACAAGCATTTCACAAGTGTCAAAGTCTTTTATTGACAATTACATTAAGTTTATGCAAAGAGTCAATATTTGTAGTGTTGACCCTTCTTTTTCAAGACCTCTGCAATTCGCCCTGGCATGCTGTCAATTAACTTCTGGGCCACATCCGGACTGATGGCATCCCATTCTTGCATAATCAATGCTTGGAGTTTGTCAGAATTTGTGGCTTTTTGTTTGTCCACCCGCCACTTGAGGATTGACCACAAGTTCTCAATGGGATTAAGGTCTGGGGAGTTTCCTGGCCATGGACCCAAAATTTCGATGTTTTGTTCCCCGAGCCACTTAGTTATCACTTTTGCCTTATGGCAAGGTGCTCCATCATGCTGGAAAAGGCATTGTTCGTCACCAAACTGTTCTTGGATGGTTGGGAGAAGTTGCTCTCGGAGGATGTTTTGGTACCGTTCTTTATTTATGGCTGTGTTCTTAGGCAAAATTGTGAGTGAGCCCACTCCCTTGGCTGAGAAGCAACCCCACACATGAATGGTCTCAAGATGCTTTACTGTTGGCATGACACAGGACTGATGGTAGCACTCACCTTTTCTTCTCCGGACAAGCTTTTTTCCGGATGCCCCAAATAATCGGAAAGGGGACTCATCAGAGAAAATGACTTTACCCCAGTCCTCAGCAATCCAATCCCTGTACCTTTTGCAGAATATCAGTCTGTCCCTGATGTTTTTCCTGGAGAGAAGTGGCTTCTTTGCTGCCCTTCTTGACACCAGGCCATCCTCCAAAAGTCTTCGCCTCACTGTGCGTGCAGATGCACTCACACCTGCCTGCTGCCATTCCTGAGCAAGCTCTGCACTGGTGGTGCCCCGATCCCGCAGCTGAATCAACTTTAGGAGATGGTCCTGGCGCTTGCTGGACTTTCTTGGGCGCCCTGAAGCCTTCTTCACAACAATTGAACCTCTCTCCTTGAAGTTCTTGATGATCCGATAAATGGTTGATTTAGGTGCAATCTTACTAGCAGCAATATCCTTGCCTGTGAAGCCCTTTTTGTGCAAAGCAATGATGACTGCACGTGTTTCCTTGCAGGTAACCATGGTTAACAGAGGAAGAACAATGATTTCACCACCTCCCTCCTTTTAAAGCTTCCAGTCTGTTATTCTAACTCAAACAGCATGACAGAGTGATCTCCAGCCTTGTCCTCATCAACACTCTCATCTGTGTTAACGAGAGAATCACTGACATGATGTCAGCTATTCCTTTTGTGGCAGGGCTGAAATGCAGTGTAAATGTTTTTTTGGGATTAAGTTCATTTTCATGGCAAAGAGGGACTTTGCAATTACAGTTTTTCTCAACTGCTAACATGCATTGGTCAAAACTGAAGTCACATTTTCAAAACTCTTCACACAGTCAGCGAACCAGAAGTCTATGTGGACCAAACAATTAATCATTTTTCATTGCTTTCACACAAAATGCATTCAATGACCACATTTTCCAAAATCCATGAACTCTTTTCTCATTCATACTCCACCACCCGCAAAACACTATATATTTGCAGCACATTTTTCAAATGCTAACACACTGTTTTCAAAACTGTTAAAAACGCATTCAAAACAGAATTACGTCACAATGTGTGCAGCACTGTCTAATGATGGTTTGCTGTTACACAAACCACTCATTGGCCCCTACAATACAGAGAGGCTCATTTCTTTTCTGGATGACCTGCATAAATGACTTGTGCCAGCGGAGGAGAGAGGGGCAGGAAACTCCCTCACCTTCATTGTTGTGTGGGATAATGTGGCATTCCACCACTCTGCTGCAGTCACAGACTGGTTTGCTGCACATCCCAGGATGTTAGTACTATTCCTGCCTCCATACTCCCCCTTCCTAAACCCCATAGAATAGTTTTTCTCCGCGTGGAGGTGGAAGGTGTATGACCACCGTCCACATGACCAGATGTCCTTACTGGATGCCATGAATGCAGGGTGTGGAGACATTTATCCTAAAGACTGCCAGGGTTGGATTAGACATTCCAAAAGATACTTTCCAAGATGCATCGCCAGAGAAGACATAAGATGTGATGTTGATGAGAACTTGTGGCCAAATGCAGGAGAGAGGGAGAACTAGAACCCTCACAGTACTGTACAGTATGAGTGATTATACTATACATGTTGTTTTTTTGTGATTATTATTGCAGCCCTGGAATTTCAGGAAATTGCTATTTTTTGTTTCAACTTTTTATTTTTCACAAGTAAATTACATGCAGAGATATAGAAAAAATTAATGATATTGAAGAAAATTTCTGCATTTCTGATTCATTGTTGTTACATATACTTTAGTACAGTCAATAAAGTGAAAAGGTGTTATTCTTATTCTATAATGAAATACTGATTTATGTGAAAAATCATTCAAACTTCAAAGATAAAAGTTCATAATTTATGTAATGCTCCCTGTTGTTAGTGTTTTTAGGTCAGTGTGTTATGAGTGACAATGTATGCTTTCTGAGTGAGAATTGTTGCTTTATTTTGAGACATGTATGAAGTGTTTTGGTGGTTTGAGTGAGTTTTGAAAGTGAGATGAACTGTTTGGCCAAGATGCATGTTGGCAATGCATACTGTATGAAGAGTTTTGAAAAAGTGTCTTCAGTATTGACCGATGCTTGTTAGCAATTGAAAAAAACTGTAATTGCAATTCATCTGATCACTCTTCATAACATTCTGGAGTATATGCAAACCATACCATCATAAAAACTGTGGCAGCAGACTTTGTGAAAATTAATATTTGTGTCATTCTCAACACTTTTGGCCATAGGTGTACACATGCACACAAGAACACACGCACGCAAACACATATGCACACACACCCAGGCGCACACGCACACACACAGGCGCAAGCACACACACGCACATGCACACACAAACACACAATCACATGCACACACAAACACATGCACACACACACACACACACAAGCACGCACACACAAACACACACACACGCACACACTCACACACTCACACACAATCACACACACACAGATGCACACACACATGCACACACGCACACAAACACACACACACACAAGCACGCACACACAAACACACACACACGCACACACTCACACACAATCACACACACACAGACGCACACACACATGCACACACAAACGCACACAAACAGACACACACACACAATGCACGCACACAAACGCACACAATCACACATGCACGCACACAAACTC
>JAINUG010000653.1:0-75000 GCA_029706075.1 Aldrovandia affinis | reverse complement strand
TGTTTGCTAAGCTGACTTGTATACCTTAGCACATGATTCTCACTCTATCTTCTCCAGCAGCTCTGTGTCCTGAATGCAAATGAAACAGTGAAAATTAAAACACACACAGACACAGAGGTCAGCTCCGAATCGACATCTCCCCTTATTTTATTGCTAGAACACAACTGCTTTTCAATGCACTAAACACCAGGCGATTTCAACTGAGTTCCCTTCTCCTTGGTTGAAGAAGGGGTCAGATAATTAGTGAAATCACCTGCTGTAGTGAATTGGCTGCAACAAAAACCTGCACAAAAACCTGCACACACTCGCCCTCCATGGAATGAGTTTGACACCAGTGTTCTAGAGCAAGTGCTCCTGTCCAATCACAGATCCCCTTAAATATATAATATACTGTTGATATGGCAACTGCACTGTCAATCATTACCACAGTATCCTAAACATCCAATGACCTCTGGCACATGGCTTTTACCCGCCTCCTCAGTTCACATAGCAGTACCAGACACCCCTGATTCACATACAGTGGGGAAAATAAGTATTTAGTCAGCCACCAATTGTGCAAGTTCTCCCACTTAAAAAGATGAGAGGCCTGTAATTTTCATCATAGGTATACCTCAGCTATGAGAGACAAAATGAGAAAAAAAATCCAGAAAATCACATTTTTAAAGAATTTATTTGCAAATTATGGTGGAAAATAAGTATTTGGTCAATAACAAAAGTTCATCTCAATACTTTGTTATATACCGTTTGTTGGCAATGACAGAGGTCAAACGTTTTCTGTAAGTCTTCACAAGGTTTCCACACACTGTTGCTGGTATGTTGGCCCATTCCTCCATGCAGATCTCCTCTAGAGCAGTGATGTTTTGGGGCTGTCGCTGGGCAACACGGACTTTCAACTCCCTCCAAAGATTTTCTATGGGGTTGAGATCTGGAGACTGGCTAGGCCACTCCAGGACCTTGAAATGCTTCTTACGAAGCCACTCCTTCGTTGCCCGGGCGGTGTGTTTGGGATCATTGTCATGCTGAAAGACCCAGCCATGTTTCATCTTCAATGCCCTTGCTGATGGAAGGAGGTTTTCACTCAAAATCTCACAATACATGGCCCCATTCATTCTTTCCTTTACACGGATCAGTCGTCCTGGTCCCTTTGCGGAAAAAAACAGCCCCAAAGCATGATGTTTCCACCCCCATGCTTCACAGTAGGTATGGTGTTCTTTGGATGCAACTCAGCATTCTTTCTCCTCCAAACACAAGAAGTTGAGTTTCTACCAAAAAGTTCTATTTTGGTTTCATCTGACCACATGACATTCTCCCAATCCTCTTCTGGATCATCCAAATGCTCTCTAGCAAACCTCAGACGGGCCTGGGGGGACACGTCTGGCACTGCAGGATTTGAGTCCCTGGCGGCGTAGTGTGTTACTGATGGTAGCCTTTGTTACTTTGGTCCCAGCTCTCTGCAGGTCATTCACTAGGTCCCCCGTGTGGTTCTGGGATTTTTGCTCACCGTTCTTGTGATCATTTTGACCCCACGGGGTGAGATCTTGCGTGGAGCCCCAGATCGAGGGAGATTACCAGTGGTCTTGTATGTCTTCCATTTTCTAATAATTGCTCCCACAGTTGATTTCTTCACACCAAGCTGCTTACCTATTGCAGATTCAGTCTTCCCAGCCCGGTGCAGGTCTACAATTTTGTTTCTGGTGTCCTCTGACAGCTCTTTGGTCTTGGCCATAGTGGAGTTTGGAGTGTGACTGTTTGAGGTTGTGGACAGGTGTCTTTTATACTGATAACGAGTTCAAACAGGTTCCATTAATACCGGTAACGAGTGGAGGACAGAGGAGCCTCTTAAAGAAGAAGTTACAGGTCTGTGAGAGCCAGAAATCTTGCTTGTTTGTAGGTGACCAAATACTTATTTTCCACCATAATTTGCAAATAAATTATTTAAAAATCAGACAATGTGATTTTCTGGATTTTTTCCCCTCATTTTGTCTCTCATAGTTGAGGTATACCTATGATGAAAATTACAGGCCTCTCTCATCTTTTTAAGTGGGAGAACTTGCACAATTGGTGGCTGACTAAATACTTATTTTCCCCACTGTATATGTGTATATATATATACAGTGGGTTCGGAAAGTATTCAGACCCCCTTAAATTTTTCACTCTTTGTCATATTGCAGCCATTTGCTAAAATCAATTAATTTCATTTTTTTCCTCGTTCATGCACACACAGCACCCAATATTGTCAGAAAAACACAGACTTGTAGAAATTTTTGCAGATTTATTACAAAATAAACACTGAAATATCACATGGCCATAAGTATTCAGACCCTTTGCTGTGACACTTGTATATTTAACTCAGGTGCTGTCCAATTCTTCTGATCATCCTTGAGATGGGCCTACACCTTCATTGGAGTCCAGCTGTGCTTAATTATATTGATTGGACTTGATTTGGAAAGGCACACACCTGTCTATGTAAGGTCCCACAGTTGACAGTGCATGTCAGAGTAAAAACCAAGCCATGAAGTCCTAGGAACTCTCCATAGACCTCCGAGATAGAATTGTGTTGAGGCATAGATCTGGGGAAGGGTATAAAAACATTGCTAAAGCATTGAAAGCACCCAGGAGAACAGTGGGCTCCATCATTGTGAAATGGAATAAGTTTGAAACCACCACAACTCTTCTTAGAGCTGGCCGTCTGGCCAAACTAAGTAACCGGGCAAGAAGGGACATGGTCAGGAGGTGACCAAGAACCCAATGGCCACTCTAAGAGAGCTTCAGAGTTCCTCTGCAGCGATGGGAGAACCTGGTAGAAGGACAAACATCTCTGCAGCACTCCATCAATCAGACCTTTATGGTAGTGGCATTCAGGCCAAAAGCTTCTTCTGAGTGAAAGGCATCAGACAGCCCATCTTTTTTCCTGATGGTACTTAAAGGACTCTAAGAGCATTTGGAAAAAGATTATCCGGGCTGTGAGACACAAATTGACTTTTTGGCCTGAATGCCAAGTGCTACCATAAAGGTCTGATTGATGGAGTGCTGCAGAGATGTTTGTCCTTCTACCAGGTTCTCCCATCGCTGCAGAGGAACTCTGAAGCTCTCTTAGAGTGGCCATTGGGTTCTTGGTCACCTCCTGACCATGTCCCTTCTTGCCCGGTTACTTAGTTTGGCCAGACGGCCAGCTCTAAGAAGAGTTGTGGTGGTTTCAAACTTATTCCATTTCACAATGATGGAGCCCACTGTTCTCCTGGGTGCTTTCAATGCTTTAGCAATGTTTTTATACCCTTCCCCAGATCTATGCCTCAACACAATTCTATCTCGGAGGTCTATGGAGAGTTCCTAGGACTTCATGGCTTGGTTTTTACTCTGACATGCACTGTCAACTGTGGGACCTTACATAGACAGGTGTGTGCCTTCCAAATCAAGTCCAATCAATATAATTAAGCACAGCTGGACTCCAATGAAGGTGTAGGCCCATCTCAAGGATGATCAGAAGAATTGGACAGCACCTGAGTTAAATATACAAGTGTCACAGCAAAGGGTCTGAATACTTATGGCCATGTGATATTTCAGTGTTTATTTTGTAATAAATCTGCAAAAATTTCTACAAGTCTGTGTTTTTCTGACAATATTGGGTGCTGTGTGTGCATGAACGAGGAAAAAAATGAAATTAATTGATTTTAGCAAATGGCTGCAATATGACAAAGAGTGAAAAATTTAAGGGGGTCTGAATACTTTCCGAACCCACTGTATATACTGTATATATATATGGTAATGACATACACAGACAAGGTAAACATTACAGATTAAAATAATGCAGGATTATAATTAAAGATTTTAAGAGTTAATCATGAAATTTTGACCGATGAGCAACAAAGTAATATGGTATGCCTATAGCCACCAGCACAGCCATAAATAGCAAATTATGACATTTGGACAGTGGTGGGCCGTCAGGGCCTGCAAGGCCTTCTCTGCTGGCCTAAAAGATATCTGAATCACAGACTGATGTTAATTCTATTTTGTCCATGAATACTTATTAAATAATTCCAAATGGTCTGTCCACTTCCTTTCATAGCTGTTCCCCTGGTTGCGCTGCGTCCAGACGTGTATTTTCATATTAAAGCATTTAACCGATCACATTTCAGCCATCATTTTTTGCCACGGTCAAAGAAATCTGCCTGGAGGCCTTCACAATCAGTTCTGAAGGCCCTGTAGCATAAAATAAGTGTTGATCAAACTGTTGCTTCAACCAAACAAATTTTGAGTTGGAGACACCAAGGCCTTCTAGAAGGCCTAGGTACGTCAGCGTATTCACACCCTTTGATTGGATAGTCAGAGAGTGTCTGACTATGATGTAATGTGATTGGTTAAATGCTTTAATATGAAAATACACGTCTGGATGCAGCGCAAGCAGGGGAACAGCTATGAAAGGAAGCGAACAGACCATTTGGAATTATTTAATAAGTAGCCTATTCATGGACAAAATATAATTAACATCAGTCTGTGATTCAGACATTTGAGCGGACATTTTCAGCCCTAAAGCAAAGACTTCTTGATGGAACTGAAACACACAGATAATCTGTACGACAGAGTAATTGAACTCTTTTTAAGGAAAGAAAGGAGGATGGATTTTGTGTACAAATAATACGGATTTTTGGTGAGTAAAATGTTGCTATTTTCCTAAATAATATTGCAATTTTATGAGGTTATTATTGATGTTTCATGTTACGATCTTGTTTAGCTAGGTATCTAACCAGCTAAGTTTATGTAATAAACATGAGCTGTGACTCGAATAAAAATAGCGATCATAAAACAGGTCAGCTAGCGCTTTTTCTTATTATGATCAGTGTGTTTGTATGATTTAATGAAGTGGCTAACTTATTATAGCTAACCACCTTAGTCTTTAACATTAACTTTGTATCATTCAATTTGTAATAACATGCTAGCCAGCATGCAAGGCAGATAATAACATGGCACGGCAGGCTGCATTACAAAATGTTATAGATAGCATAACTATCCCACACTGAACACAGGCTGGTTCTGGTTCTGCCGATCCGGTCTCACGGTGAGAAGAGAACCGTGTCTCTCTGGTGGCAGCAGTGAGTTGTCTTTCTGTAAGCACAGATTCTCACCCGCTGTGATGAGGCAGGCCTGGGTCTGTGAGAGGGGACAGTGACCCCCCTGTCTTCCTCTGTTATGTCCTGTCCCTACACCGTCCCCATAGCCCCATGTTTATACTGCATTTCTGCATAATAAGAATAAGATGGTTTTTATAGCCATAAAATAGTTATTGAGGGTGGATCGATTCAGACGGAGCCATAGGCGTAGCGTGGGGTGCTACTACCCCGGTCCGCGAAATAAACTGGTCTCAGCTTTCTCTCCGTGTACCCCGGTCCGCGGAAAATGAAACCGGTGAAAGGTTGGGCACCGTTACTGCGCTACGCCATTGGGCAGAGCACTACTGAAGGCCTAGGTGTGAAATGCACGGCCCGCCACTGCATTTGGAATGTACTAGATTTACAAAACATAGATCGGAACATATTCATACTTATAAAACATAGATCAACAGTAGCAGTGCTCTGCACAGTACAAAATAAACTATATCAACAATTTGACATTACAGATTCATAGAAAAGCCTTTTTATTTTGGTAATTTGTTTTAAACTTTAAAGGGGCAGCTCAGAGATTTATTTATTTTTGTTGTGTGGAATGTCACTCACACTGACCTTTTTCAGTTCAGACTCTGCCTCACTCACTGCAGAACTCATTGTTCCGTATCCAGACGATACTGATCTCTCCGTCTTACTCCTATTCATCCACCGTAACACATTCTGTATGGACATTTCATCAGCCGATTCATATCCCCACACAGAGCTGCCTGCTTCAGAGGGGGCTGGAGTCCCTCCACTCACTGAAACACAACAACAACAACAAGGCCTTTACACTACAGGTCAACCACACTGTATTCTCTAAGATAGCTAAGAGTCTTTTGTCTTCTCTACTCTTTGTTAGTTTTTTCCCAGTTTTTCTCCCAATTTGATGGCCAATTGTACCCTCTATTTATTAAAATGCACCCTCCCCCAGGAGCCTGCCGCCCGCATCTACGGGACAAGCCACTTCTTCGAGGCTGGCAATGAACTGCTTCCTCCGAGACGGAACTCACCTATTATTATTTTAGCTGGGCTGGTACAGCCGGGGATCGAACCCCGACCGCAGTGGGCAACCTGCACTCTGGGTGAGTTCCTTTACCATTACGCCACCCGAGGCCCCTTGAGTTCTCTATTGTAAAACTAAATCTGTCTGTGTAATTCAGCTTGACTTTAATAAGAAAACCAGATGAATACTTTTCACCCAAAGTAACTGAAACAAATGACTTATGTACATGTAATATATGTTTGCTAAGCTGACTTGTATACCACATTAGCACATGATTAAAAAGGTGTACAAAGTGTATGCACACCACAGTTAGAACAGTCATGTTGTAAATACTCTGCACATTGTTCAGTTGTGTTCTCAAAGAGTTGAGGAGAGGTTATGGACTTTTAATGTGCAGCTAAACTGTAAAATAAAATCTGTACTGTAGAAGGTAATGAATAGAACTCACTAGCAGGGAGGTGGTACTCAATGCTGTACCTCCTCTTCCTGACTGGCAGAGTGGATCCCTCTGTCTCTGAATCGACCCTAACCATCGCCATCCTCTGTATCAGCTCCTCCTCTCTTCTTCTCCATTCCTCGGGAATACGGGAATACGGGAGCAGACTCTGGTGAATGAGCGAATACTGGAGCAGACTCAGGTGAATGAGTGAATGCAGGAGCAGACTCAGGTGAATGAGTGAATACAGGTGCAGATTCAGGTGAATGAGTGAATACAGGAGCAGACTCAGGTGAATGAGTGAATACGGGTACAGACTCAGGTGAATGAGTGAATACGGGAGCAGACTCAGGTGAATGAGTGAATACAGGTACAGACTCAGGTAAATGAGTGAATACAGGAGCAGACTCAGGTGAATGAGTGAATACAGGAGCAGACTCAGGTGAATGAGTGAATACAGGAGCAGACTCAGGTGAATGAGTGAATACAGGAGCAGACTCAGGTGAATGAGTGAATACAGGAGCAGACTCAGGTGAATGAGTGAATGCAGGAGCAGACTCAGGTGAATGAGTGAATGCAGGAGCACTCAGGTGAATGAGTGAATGCAGGAGCAGACTCAGGTGAATGAGTGAATGCAGGAGCAGACTCAGGTGAATGAGTGAATACAGGAGCAGACTCAGGTGAATGAGTGAATACAGGAGCAGACTCAGGTGAATGAGTGAATACAGGAGCAGACTCAGGTGAATGAGTTACAATACATTATATTTAAAGAGCCAAGTACACCTGCACACACAACAATACATTTTATTTAAAGAGCCAAGTACACCTGCTCACACAACAATACATTATATTAAAAGAGCCAATGGTGCACATGGGGAGTCATGTGACTTTGGTTTTGGAATTAAAGGTGTATGAGCAGGTGACATCAATAGTGTCCATATGCAATCTCATCCACTTTCAAATATGAACATGCTCTTTAATATGCCCTGAACACATGAATCACCAGTAGACCCCCATAGCAGTGGTAGAAGAACACATTGGGCCCAGGAGCAGATACTAGTCTAGGGATAGGTCAAAATTAAATTGTCTTAATTCAAAATATTTGCATGGGTGTATAGTATTTGAAAGCCCCATCAGTTTTGCCTTTAAAAAATATATTTTATTCATTTATTTAAGCCGTTAATTAACCGTTACATTTTCAGTTCAATTGTGACTAGCATGCACTGAGGAAGTGATTATTGAGGGGCTCAGACTGCCATCTATTGGCTAAGAAATGTACTGACGCTGACACACTAGTTACCGACAGTGATACACAGCAAAAATCATCATTCATCATCACTGACCTGTCTGTGTGGACCCAGCATTTGAGTCTAGAGTTGATGCAAACTGACATATGCAGCACCTGGAGACAAAATGTGGTAACACTAGTTTAAGTATAAAATGACATATAACAAAACAGAACAATTAATAACTGCTCCACACAGTAAATTAATAGCCTCATAGGGTATTTGAATGGCAAAATGTGCAGAAACCACATGACAGAAAATCTTAAATGAAAGAAAAACATCTCCATGCATGCAGACAGCATAGCTCATTGCGCAAATGTACATAAAACATTTTTAAATGTTTTAATTCTATATTACATTGTATTCGGTGGATTTTCGAGATAGGAAACAAAGGAATTAACACATAAAAGTGACTACCAGATGAACTTCAACCAAGGTCTGACTTTTTGGAGGAATTTAGAATTGCAGTAGCCACTAAGTTACAATGCACCTGGTAACCCTACACGATCAAACACATCATCAGTCACAAAACCGTCAGCAAAATCATTTAGATAAGCATTTTTAAAAACACTAGCAAAACCATTTGCTACACGATTAATTAAACTATTAGTAAAACAATTAGTTACGCGATTTGCATGTGAACGTCCTCTACAGAATGTGACATCACCCTTTAAGCAATAACAGTAGGGTTAGTTCCCTTGAGGGAAGCCAAGATGGCTGCACTTGAGGAGTGTTTTTAAACGCTCTGTCAGGAAAATCAGAGGTTGTGTAGTTTAAACAATATTTTTCCCAGGAACTTCACTATTTTTTGACAACTGGAAATTATTTCTCGTGCCCTGGAGAAGCCTCTTCCTGAGACCCCAGACAAATTCCCTCCTGCTAAAAAGCACAGACAACATTCAAACACTGGAGCGGATATCCTCGCAACTTTTAATAGAAAAGATGTCCGCAAATACCTCGAGGGCGAGGTATCAACACTATCAACTACTGTGCAACAACTCGTCATCGATGTCAACCAGCAGAAAGAAAATATGACCTTAGAGGAGGCTAATAAATAAACTTGACAATCTTATGAAAGATGAAAACTTGTCATTGGATGAAAAATTTGACATGAACCAAAAAAATCAAATAGAGCTAGAACAAATGTATCTAAATCTATCTAGAGGTGCCCTTTGTTCGCTCTAGAGCCAAGTGGCTAGAAGGCAAAAAAACTAGTTATTTTGCTCTTGAGAGAAGAAACCATACAATTAATTATCTATCAGCTCTGAACATTAATGGCACCTTATGTAAAGACCCAAAAGCAATTGCTGTCTTTGTGTCTTCATTCTAAGAATTACATACTATATTGTTCTAAATTCAATTGAGAAAAATGTGAATCGTCATGGAACAAACTCAAAGATACATAGATAAAGAATTTAAATCCATATGTGATTCAGACCGGTCATTAAATGAGATTAAAGAGGCACTTTATTCCAGGCCATTTTCCTTTTTTGCATAGAATAGACTGTTTACCTGTGGATCTACATTTCTGGGACATTATACAAGAACCCTGATTTTTTTTATGTTAAATGAATGCATTAATAATTGCCAGATGATCACTACAATGAAACAGGGAATGTCGAATTACTGTCTCTAAATATAATTAATGACATTGACTTAAGGGTACATCCATCTTGGGGTGAGAGATTAGGATCTCCAATCGAGCTGATGACACCACTCTGTTTTTAAAAGATAAGCGTCAAGTCTTGCATGCTATAAACATAGTCAAACGATTCTCTGAAGCGTCAGGTTTGTCAGTTAACATCTCAAAATGTGAAATATTATCACTTCATGATTGCAATGACAGCACATTAATTTCTCTCCAAGATTGAAAAAAAGCAGACCTGCCAACCTTGGGAATTTTTTTTTGGAGTACAACCAGCGGCGTAGGTTTCGTTTGAACATTGGGGGCGACCAGTGGCATAGCGTGGGTTGCCAGCACCCGGTGCGAGGCACGTAACGGCGCCCCATGGGGGGGTGCTACGCGAAAAAAAGCTGCACGGGGGGTGCGCGAGGAAATAATTGCGCCCCTCGGAATTTTGCGCCTGGTGCGACCGCACCACTCGCACCCCCCACGCTACGCCTCTGGGGGCGACACACGCGACGCACGTGACGCGGGGGACTTTTTGACACTTAAATTCCTGCATTCTGCTGCATTTTTATGCACCAATGTGCCTATTCTGCATCACTTTCTGGTGGAACTATATTTAAGGAAAACACAAAATTCAGGCCCAGGTGACAATTCTAAATATAATGGAATATAATGCATGGAATATAATGTTGTTATAAGAAGCAAGGCTTCTTTCATGCTTTATTGGGGGACAAATGCAATGCCACAATAGTGTAACGCTTAGTTCACATGCTTTCGCACCACTACGCTTTGCACACAGTCATTTCCCCACTCACTGCCATATCAAGTTATTCAACAAATAAATTGGCTATGAAGAAAACAATACAATCATATTCCTTTATTGAAACAGATTACACCACTGCAGGACAGAGACTGTTTAAACCCTACAAACGGTTTTAGTTTTCGCATTCTATGGAGCGAGCGGCGAGCGAACTCGAGGTGAAACCGCGCGTTTCTTCCAACTTGTCCTAATACAGCTAAAACAGCTACCCTGATTTCGAGAGAATAAATGCAATTGCTGTGACCTACTTCGGACTTGGGCTCAATCATTCCAAAACAACACAAGATCGGTTACACTAAGTTAGTTACAAGCTAAAAATGTTATAGAGAATATAATGGGTCAATTCAGAGCATGAAATAGTGACTCTAACCACAGCAGATGAGGGTATATAAATACAGAACCTAACGTTACCTATTCGATGTAATCTCGGGTTGCAGAATGTCCAACAAGTTTCTCCATTTCTCCCTGGATCAACAGATTTCTTCTTGGCACTCTGCAAGCGTTTTTTTCATACAGCCCAAATATCTCCAAAGCTGCCGCTGCTATCGTTGACAAAATCTCTGAATAGCTTTAGTCTAGCTCATGGAGGTAATATATAAGGTCTAGCTGGGCAAATTTCTCTGATAGCCGTAAACAGCGCAGGATGCGCCATTTGTCTTGCCACCAGACTCGCTTCGTTTCAGATCAACGTTAGGGCAGATTTTGACCAATGAAAACAGTTTGGAGGTGGAACAGGTCTGCGAAACAAGCACACACTCATAGCAGCTGGTCCAATCCGAGGGATGTAGTAAAATAGCCTATCAGACACAATGTAGCCTACAATTTTCTTTTTTTGCGTAGCTTCAGCGGACATTTGCGTACATGCGTATTTTGACCAAGAATTGCGTGCTTTGTACGCAAAATGCGTACAGGTTGGTAGGTCTGCTTCAGTTAATATCCAGCTGTATAAATGGATTGGAAATAAATGTAAACTAAGTCGCTGCCCTTTAAATGATCAAAATTACACAAACCTTGTTATCCTGGAAAATGTTACAACCACAACATTTCCCCCATAAAACATACACTACCAGTCAAAGGTTTTAGAATATCTAAATTTTTCCAGTTTTTACTGAAATTTAAGCAATTCAAGTCCAATGCATAACCTGAAAAGGTACGAAGGTAAGCGGTAAAACTGCCAGAGGTTTAAAAAAAAAAAAAAAAAAAAAAGTTTAGGTTACCAAAAACTGAAAAATAATGTACATTTCAGTTATAAAAAAGGCCATTTTCAGGGAACAAGTAATGGGTTAACAACTTACAGCTGTTCTGCAGCAATGGAAGTAAATTAAGCCTTGAAAGTTGATGCAAACAATTCCTACAGGTGTCCCAACTTTTGTTGATTACTTACAAACCCTCTTTCTGTATAAAAGCAGTGTTGGAACAGACATTGTTAATACACCCTCTGAAGCATTATTTGGACAATATTGCACTGCAGCAAGTAGTATATTGCTATCATAATGGCGAGAAAAATGCAATTAACAAAGGAAGACAGACAGACCATTACAACCCTTAAAAATGTAGGTCTTTCCTTTCGAGAAATTCCACCTACATGGCACTCAGTTTCCAACCTGACAACATGTTTTTAACCCCCTGAGGTCCGTGCTTAGCTCAGAGAAGGTTTGTGATTTTGGCGTGGTCTGATATTTATCTCAATTTCATCAACTTAACACACACTTACTCCAAAGTGTTTGATATTTTTATTTGAAGGACAATCACAGCTACATGTATATGTCATCAATAGTTTGGTCAGTATCATATGCAGCTTGTAAATAGATCTACAAACAGACAAGTTATAAAGAGTACATTTTTCTGCCAGATGGGCCATCTCTCTCTCAAAGGCCATCAGACAAAGACATCTTGCAGAGTACGCATTTCTTGCGACCAACAGAAGCCAGTTTGCCAACATCCAGAGTCTGTTTGGCAGTGGGCACAGGCACATGATCAAAAGTAGCCCGTTTTCTGGGTTTAAGATATTTATCTTTAAACGTCTGTAGGAAAACTAAAGCAAAATCCGTGTCTGCGAAGACACGGAAAGACATAAACAAAACAAAATAACCAACGATCAGGAACAAACAAAACGTATCCAAAATCTCGGAATAAACTAAACGCTGGGAATCTAAACAACAATAAGCACACAAACAAGTTCTCGAGAGGCAAGAAACATTAATCACAATAGGTATTATCAAGCTAAGCTAGATAATGTACAAGCGCCGAAACAGAATGCCAGCTGGTTAAATATCCTCCCGTTAATTATTCGCAGCAGTCCGCAATGATCCGCGGAATTCATATATTTTCACGAGCATTTGAAAACATGGTAAATAAAATAAATATCAGCATACACCGTCTGTTGCTGGCAGATCGCAACCGTAAACACAGACAAGATGCGATATAATGTCGGGACATTGTTTACACTGCGATTTCACACATGGCCCCACGCCCCTCCCCGAGACTAGCACCTAGTTACCATGTCAATAGAAGGGGGACGGTACTAACAGGTAAAAAAAGAGAGGAAAAGGCAAGGTTTACTTTTGGTCTAATTAACCTAATTTTAAGTCACAATTCTAAGGTTTCTGTCAATGTTTTTGCCGCGTGTGTATGATAAAATCTCGCAACGTTAGAAATAGTAATATACTTTTATTGCTGCTGGGATCGTCGGTGATCCCGTCGACCTCAGGGGGTTAAACATGATAATGTAGCAGTGAACGCCACAGAATCGAGAGTCGAGAGGTTTTGCTTTTTCCATTTCAGGAATACTTTTTTATTTAAATAAAGTGTGTAGTTCAGGGGAAGTACAAGACACGCATCGGAATCAAATGCCAGGCGTTTTACAAGATGACATTGTGCGTCAGAAACCTAACTAGCTCAAATACATTGATTTTGAATTCCCTCAAACTGATGGGCGCCGCTCAGCTGTGATGGTGAGTCTATTTGTTTTAATTCGCACAATTTATGGAATGCAATTCTTCAATAGGGGTAATAATTCACAATTAATAGAAATATTGTAGCAATAAACTAAGTAACCTATGATTATTGACTGGTTTCGTCAAATGTCAAAGCAGAGATACGGTAGCTCTATTTAAAGGCTGGGATCATATTCGTCATGGTTAACTCTTTTGGTAATTTTCCATTATTTTTCTCTGTGGGGGTCCATTTCTGCCATTTTGCACACTGGCCCAAAGTACACTAGCACCGGCACTGCTCTGGTCCCCCATCTCCTGTTACCCCTCTTCTTCTCCTCTAACCTCCAACTATATCTCCTCTTCTTCATTTCTCTTTTTTACACCTGTCTCTCTCCTTTCATCTACAAAACAGGAACCTGCTGTAAAACAGGGTTAAAACTGAGCCAGGCCACGGAATTGTTTCCTGTCTGTGTATTTTTAATTTTATCTTTGCACATTGTTTCTTTATACCTTTCCTGTACAAATAAATAAATACAAATCATTTTGCAAGGTGGACATGACTCTTGGCAGTGGTATTAATGTACACACCAGTGAGTTGTCCAATTTGTTGGCACAATCAGTATAATGTTATATGTTAATACCATTGAGAACTACAGTTCCCAAGAGACACTGCGCCAGTGGCACGTGCAGAGCAGTACACGATGCGTTATGTGGAGTTTATCTGGCGCAGGTTTTTCACTTGCAGTTCAGTCATCCCTCAATGCAGGAGGCCGATAGAGCCTTTCTGTCCATCAATGATCACATTGCCCCTCCCCAGTAATCTACATAATTTGCCACTAAGTAAGCACAGAGGATGATTGACTGCAGCGTTTCCAGAACTTAATTAACAAAATAATATTTTTATAATAAAAATTTAAAAAATAGTTCCCTAGGCTGGGGACCTCGGTCTTTACCTCAGCAGGTTTATCGCATCTCTTGTTGTGTGAAGGGGTTATGGTTCGAATCCCGCAGTAGACCTGTCCCTGTGAGATGAGCAAAAGTATTAGGAAAGTCATTCGCAAGCTAGCTCCACACTACAGCTAGCTCAGCAAGTAACAAAACCAAAACAAAACAAAACCTCGCCCTCACTCTTAGCTTGACAATTGTAGGAATTCCTTAGTAAGAGTTTGTTTTTGCAGCTTTGTGAATAGGTTTTAAGGTGGGACTCCTAACTAAAAGGTTTTAGTGTGATTTAGAAGTACTCCTAGTGGTAAGATAAAATGCTTTGTGAATACGGGCCCAGAACAGCTTCAGTCCTCCTTGCTGAATGCTGTTATACAAGTTTTGAACTGTTTCTAGCAGAGGCGCGGGAAGATGTTTGGACTTAGGGGTGCTGAATTCCGAAATGGAAAAATATAACGCAACGGGGATTGAATAGTATTGTTTTGAATAGTACTTGCACTGACCAGTCTTTTTCTCCACTGCTCTTATACAGACATTGTAATGAACACGGTCGGTTTTTTACATAATGCAACCACTTCCACCTATCAAGCCAACCTGGCTCAAAAGAATGTGAAAAGGTTTCGGTGTTGATTTAAGTTACACATCTGAAAGACATCACCAAAAACATTGTTTCTACTTTTGGATGGAATTATTTTTTATAAGTAAAGCAGAAAAAAACAGAAAACCTGTGACTTACATCACTGTTTGGTATTAAGATAGTGCACTCACCTCCTGCAACAACTCGTTGACGAAAGGGTCAGAATCACCACTAAAAGCCCTCAGAACCCTCTGTGTGCCTTGTGTTTGAAAGATTAAAGTTTCATGCAAGACCATTTTTTCCATGGACCGGGGGGGGGGAGAGAATCACGCGCATAACAAAACACAATAAAGTGCATATTATATCATTTAATTATTAATTTAATTATTACATTTATAATGTAAATGTGACTCAACTCAACTTCTTTTAAATGCAGCTTTCTTTTTTCAAAGAAGCTCTCCAGCAATGTTTGTTTTTAATCATTTTTGCTAGGGTTAGCTTGTGGGCTTAATTTATTGGTGCATGGAAAAAAAAATGAGACAAGTGCGGAAAAGAGGCACAGACGGAAGTGGTAATTTTTCAAAATAAAACACCCTGCAGACTGCGATAGTCAATAAAATGGAAATAAAATTAAAACGTTTTTATTCTTTCTGTGCGGCCCGGTACCAAATGATCCACGGCCCGGTACTGGTCCGCGGCCCGGTGGTTGGGGACCCCTGCTGTAATGTACGTGTTTAAAAAGGTAATCCGCTTCAGTAAAAATATCCAGCTGTATAAATGGATTGTATGTAAAGAAATATAAACTGTGCAAGTCGCTCTGGATAAGAGCGTCTGCTAAATGCTTAAAAATGTAATGTAAATGTAAACTGGTCAAGCATGCTACATGTCTGGTGTTCAATCAACCTAAGTTCACCCATGTCACCCCTCTACTCTCCTCTCTGCACTGGCTCCCCATTGCAGCACCCTACACCTCAGCCAGACCCCTCCACTCAGCCTCCTCTGGCCAAACGGACTGTCCCATCCCTCCGGGCACCCGGCAGCCACTCCTCACGGTCTCACCTCTTCTCTGTCCTGACCCCTCGCTGGTGGAACAACCTTCCGCAATTGGTCAGGACCGCGGAATCACTGGCCATCTTCAGCAAGAGACTCAAAACCCACCTTTTCAGACTCCACTACCACTGAATTCTGTACATCTAGCCAATTGTCATCACCACTGCCTACTTGCTCAACACTTCTTGTATATACATCCCTGCCTTCTCATTTAATAAAAAAAATTAATAATAATAATAAATTACTAACCTTTTCCTTCGCAGTATTACAGGTATGGTATGCAGCTGCCTACAATGATGTCTATCGCTTGTGGCAGCCCAAGGGGCTGCACAAGGAAATGGCTGCCTAGCCTACAACACATGGGAGTCAGGAAACACTACATTTCCCAGCAGGCCACAGTCACACCAGAACAGAGTGAAGGCAATGGACCTAACAACCAGCTGAAGGCCATTTCAAGGTCTATTTAAAGGGCTCATTGCCATCACAGTAATGAGAGGAGTAGGAACATGTTAGGGAAGGAGTCAAGGCAAGGAGTCAAGGCTGACTTCCTGTTTCCTGTTTGCCGTTTGAACGCGATGCGCGCTGTAGTCACTGCTGCTCCAAGTTTTACTGCCCGCATTTTCTGCATTTTTATACTGGTTTAAATACAAAACTCTTTTCTATTTTTTTATTTAGCGTTGGCGGAGAGGATAGTTGAGTTAGAGGCCTGCATCCGGACTCTCAGAGAGATTAAAGATCATGAGAGTTTTATTCAGTCGTGTGTAGCTATGCCGGATGCACCTGTGAGCGCCTCTCCCATCGCACCAGCAGAAGAGCCGACGCAGCACGGCCAGTTTGTCACGGTTCGGCGGGGACATAGTTGTCGGCCTAAGCCGGCCGTACACCACCCAACTCACGTTTCAAATAGATTCTCCCCACTCACACCTATTGAGGAAAAAGAGAAAGCTCTTATCATTGGCGATTCCATACTTCGAAACGTGAGAATAGCGTCTCCGGCGACCATAGTCAATTGTATTCCGGGGGCTAGAGCTACCGATATTGAATCAAATTTAAAAGCGCTGGCTAAAAGTAAACGTCGATTTTCCAAAATTGTTATCCACGTCGGCGCTAATGATGTCCGGTTGAGGCAATCGGAGATCACTAAAACAAATTTTCTCGTTGTGTAAATTGGCAAACGAGATGTGTCGGGAAGTAATAGTCTCTGGTCCCCTCCCAGCTCGTAGAAGTGACTAAATCTACAGTAGATTAACGTCGCTAAATCGCTGGCTGACTGAGTGGTGTACATCAAATAGCATATGGTTTGTTAATAATTGGCCTACGTTTTGGGGAGAGCCTGGTTTACTGAAGAGAGACGGACTCCACCCGAGCTGGAGGGGTGCTCTTCTTTTATCTAATAACATAGGCCATAGTCTGAATCGGCGAAATTGACATTCAAGAGCTACAGCCAGGCAGAAGACAGACGGTCTTAAACAATTGTCTGCAAGTTTCCCTGAGCTCGTGACTAGTTTCTACCCCAGTTCCCACATAATTGAGACTGTCTGTTCCACGTAGAGAAAATCGTAGTCTATTGAAACTCAAACGCTCTCGTGGGACTTTTTCTAATAATCTGATAAGGATCAACACGAGCCATCGTTTGCATTTAGTGCAAATGCTAAACCTAATTTCGATAGAACTCTCCTTAAAATTGGGTTGCTAAATATAAGATCACTAGCTCCTAAAGCTGCCCTTGTGAACGAACTGGAAATTACTACTTATGGGTCAGTGACAAATAAGGGTTTCAAAATGGGGAATAAATGAATTTAGTTAAAAATGCGAATTTAAGCTCTTTCTACCTTCATTAGAATGTTATGTATATATTTCAACAAGTTTTGTTCTCTAAGAATTACATTTATGCATTTTTATTATTAACAATTAGATTTTTCCATCAAATATGCCATTCGGGATAACGGTCATGGATTTTCGAATAATTTGGTTATTTATATTTATCAACGTACAATACTTAATAGATATCCATCGTTTGATAGCAACAAACATGTTGTGCTCAGGAAATCAAAATTGTATCACAATTAATATCAGAAATATAGGCTTTTCTACTTACACAGGCCCATTTGTCTATGTTTTCACCCAAAACGTAATGCTGAAAAGTGAAAAAGCTGGGAAATGTCTAAAAATGCAATCTAGTAAAGGGGTTAAGATTATTGTTGCATCCTCAACTAAAGAAAATTGAATTATGGAATATTTCAAGAAAAATCAGTGTTATCCCGCCTGACTGACATCGTTATCCCGAATGACATACTGTGAGATTCCGAGTGGGATGATCACGAAGTGTAGTCTCAGCAACAAAGATGTATCTAAATAAGCATTCTATATTTAATACAAAGTGAGAGGCACTGGCAACTTGTCAAATTAAATGTAAATAATCAGTAGTGGGCAAACACTTACATTCATTACACATTAAACTTTATTGGATATTTTGCCGTAGTAAAACATTTTTTTTTAACATTTAAAAACACTAACCTAGCATTTTGAACACAACATTAACCATTTCATATACAGTAAACATCTGCCATTGTAAAAATATATCAAAATGTAGGCAACAGCAGTAGTGTAATTTATAACGTTTTTAAGTCAGTATAAATTCATTAACATTCATTTTCATATCAGTTAACATTTTCATCAACATTAAAATACCTCATTTTGGGTGAGATCTTCCCATCTATTCCCTAATGATTCGAGAGTAGTAATTAGTCTAATCCATGTATTCTTCATAAACATTTTCATCATCAACACTGAAAAGTTGAACATTTTGATTGAATAAAATGGTCAACATATTGTAGCTATCATCTGGAATGTTGTTTTAACAATTGACATAAAGTCTGACAAATAAGATATAAAGTCCAGGCTATAATCAAACTTCTTTGAGACACACATATGGGCATTTTGCATATAAATCCATGCAAGAAGCACTTTGCACCTCTAACACATTTGTTTGCACCTCCAACACATTGGCATATAATGGGCACATAGCGCGTGACATATGGGTGTCTCAAAGAATTACTTTCATTATATGAAAATGTTTACTAGTTCTATTAAACTAGTAAACAACCATTGCTTCATCCATACTGTACATGAGGGCCTACAGCTTAGTCTGACATTAGATACATAGCCTAATATTATTTTAACTAAAATATCTGTGCAAAATATCTAAAATATCTCAGCAAATTAGTGTAAATCTAACTGCACTTGTAACTGCTCCATCACTATGATACCTTGCTCTCCTTCCTGCAAGAAACTCCTCCTTAGCGTGAGGATCCTTGTTCTTCTTGGCCCTGAACCTTGCAGCCCTCTCTTTGTTGGACAGGTTTGGCATCTAGAACAGAATTTCCCTTAAAACATCAAATCTGTACTTATAAAGCATTGATAAAGCATTATAACTTTAATTAATTCCTAATTATTTGAATAAACACTATAAAAACAATAAAGATAATGACCATGTTTCAATCTCTTTTGGTGGACAGACACAAAGACAAAATATGCCTTAAAACATACAAAACGTATTAATATTGTATAAATATGTTAAATGTGTTATTAATAAGAAATAACAATATATAATTTATGCCTACAAGCTTTAAAATAGTCATAAAAGCAATAAAACTATGCATGTGTCATTCAGAGTAACGAATGACATTGTGGGATAACAGCAAGGTACTGTTATCCCGAATGACAAAATCGTTATCCCGAATGACAAACAAACTGCTTGAACTTATTTAACAGGCAATTACTTGGCCACCTATGGAAAACTATGGCCTTGACCTTCAACATTTTAATATCATCTTTCACATCAAATATGCAAATTTGAAATAAAACAACAGTTTCTATGTGTTTTAAGCGTTGTCCCGTATGACACAGGATTTTGTATCATAGTGCACCAGTGACCGAAAAGGTTAAAGTATTAATATTTTAAAAGAGCTTTACTAACCTTGCTGCACAGTCTGGGGGTCCTTGAGAATCTTCTTTCTGATGCAACTTCCTGTCACATGGCTATCACAATGCCTTATGGTGTAAAATTGCTCTTGAATGTCTGTTATCCCGAATGACATTAGCTAAAATCCCAATGCTGGGACAAAAGTGTTTCACGCATAAAAATGAAATGAAGTACGGAATCCTCACAATATGTTTATACATCCATAGAAACACTCACACAATTATGCCCAATGGGTAGATTTAAAGTTTTATTGAGGTTTTTAATGTTTTCGGAGCATTTTTGCACTTTGATTTTAGGTGCGGACAGTTATCCCGAATGACATTTTGGCACTTTGGAGCTCCATAGCTCCTTAAATTTCCATTATTCATAATAACTACTACTACTAGTCAATGAAGAGGGGGACATTTAGTAATATAATGTAGTTTTAATTTAAAAGTATATATTTTTTATATTATAAATATGTTTTGGACACCAAAATGGACACGTCACGTCATTGACCCTTATACCGTCTAGAAACGGCTCTGTCATCGATTCTACGCAAACAGCATTCAGCAAATAAGCTGAACTGTGGGCCCGACGTTTTTAAGCGTAATGCTAACCAGCAGTCGTTCGTTAAATAGTTCCCGTGTAAACTAATCATATAAATATGAGTTACAACGACCCAAACTCAGCCAACGTTGGCTCGCTGGCCAGATACGCAAACATTGACTCAGCGATACCGCATGTTCAGCTAACACGAATAGACGCCAAATGTTCAAACCCAAGTAACGAACAAGCGATCCGATCGCCAGCGAATAAACACGAGCGAACTGGCGGTGTTAATTTGGAGAATTAACGGCCAAAACCTTCGCGAGCAAGTTCAGCTCATTTGAGCTCCCTAGCCTAGCCTAGCATGACCAGGGCCCTCTCAAAGCCCCGCTCCGCTAGCCTAGCCTAGCATGACCAGGGCCCTCTCAAAGCCCCGCTCCGCTAGCCTAGCCTAGCATGACCAGGGGCCTCTCAAAGCTCCGCTCCGCTAGCCTAGCCTAGCATGACCAGGGGCCTCTCAAAGCTCCGCTCCGCTAGCCTAGCCTAGCATGACCAGGGGCCTCTCAAAGCTCCGCTCCGCTAGCCTAGCCTAGCATGACCAGGGGCCTCTCAAAGCCCCGCTCCTAGCCTAGCCTAGCCTAGCCTAGCATGACCAGGGGCCTCTCAAAGCTCCGCTCCGCTAGCCTAGCCTAGCATGACCAGGGGCCTCTCAAAGCTCCGCTCCGCTAGCCTAGCCTAGCCTAGCCTAGCATGACCAGGGGCCTCTCAAAGCTCCGCTCGCCGCTCAAACGCGTCGGGCATCCTGTTCGCTAGCGCCAGAGCTCCGGCTCTTCGCTTTAGCTGAACGGTAGTTTAGTTTTGAAGGCAGCCAGCCGTGATCTGAGCTCCACAGTGCGATATGAGGCCTACCGCGACCCTACGCGCGGCTACCGTCAGCGATCCACGCCTGTAAACATCCACCATTCCAAGAACACATTGCCTTTCCCCTGCTATTCACGCTATCAGGCAAAAACTTACATCTAAGAATGATGTTTTGGTCTTTCCTTCGGTAGATTAACGATGTCCAGTAGTGATGGGACGAGCGACACTGGTGCGTCAGCACTGTGCCGAGAGCTCAAGAGTGAAACCCCGTATTACTTGTTAACGCCGTGGAAGCACACATCTTGGAAGCTAGTTCCGAAAAGCGGCCACCTTATTGGTCTAGCGCGATCACGTGACGGCCGCTTCACCACTCGTAAACAAACTATTGATTACGCCCTGGACGTACTAGTGCCGAATTAAAACACTGATTATAAAATAACTGCAGGATTCCACAAGTAGAACTTTTTTTTTCTCGCTCAACACCAATAGATCTTTTTTATGAAGTAAAAAGTGTGTAGTCGGGTTTGATGGGAACGAGATGAAACGAAAAACGGGTTCACCTTATGGCCTAGGCCGTAAGGTGAACGCCGAAAATGTGTCTAGAAAGCGAATCTCGTTCCCATCAAACCCGACTACACACTTTTTACTTTATAAAAAGATCTATTGGTGTTGAGCGAGAAAAAAAGTTCTACTTGTGGAATCCTGCAGTTATTTTATAATCAGTGTTTTAATTCGGCACTAGTACGTCCCGGGCGTAATAAATAGTTTGTTTACGAGTGGTGAAGCGGCCGTCACGTGATCGCGCTAGACCAATAAGGTGGCCGCTTTTCGGAACTAGCTTCCAAGATGTCTGCCTCCACGGCGTTAACAAGCCGTAACGAAGATGAAGAAAATCCTGCCAAAAGTCCTCCGAAAGTGTGTTTAGTGCGTTCAAAATGATATATCGCAAGTTCAGGACTAAATAAAAGGTATCCAGGACGTTAATTTAACATTTTATTTTGTTTCTGGTGAAATTTCATTGAAATGTCGATGCGAAATGCGATATTTTTGACCGGAATGTGAGATATCTTTGCCCAAATGCTAACTGCCTCCGCAAAATGTAATTATCAGATAAGATAGATTTGTTCTTGCACTTACCTCAGCCCTGGTTATGCTCTTGGATGCTTGTTTAGTAGGGAGATGTACTTATGATTTCCGGTGACTAGCAGTTCTCTTGCTTACCTACGTTAAATGCACTTATTGTAAGTCGCTTTGGATAAAAGAATGTGCTAAATGCCTGTAATGTAATGTAATGAATGTGAATAAAAAACGAAAATCATATGCTGAGGGTTCTGCTTGCAACTTTATTCTTGCAGCATGTGAGGCCATTGACAGCTACAGTACATATAGAACCGTAGGCAGAGGTCTACGTCGACCGAGATTTGACAAAGTAATGAGCATTCAACGATAACAATGCACAATTTGACTACATTAGAGAGGGCTACGGAGCTAAGAAGAAGCAACAAAGGTGAACGTTTGATGACACAGAGATGCCGTTCTGTAACAACACATGCACAAAACTGTACAAGTACACTGATGAGATATTTTGTGATGTTAAATTAATCTAAATAAAAGTTTATTTGATTTAAATAAAATTCAAAAGTACACCTCAACAAAACCATCATCTTTATGAACAGTTAGAGCAGTCTGTGTCAAAGCAAGACAAAAAAGTGTCCCAAGTCTATAGATCAGAAACACCCCACCCCCACCCCACATCTCCCAGGTAACACAGCAAGTCTCTTAGTCATCACTATCACTATCAGGAGAGCTATCATCACATGTAGCCCTTTCCTCAGTTTCTTTGAAAACATTTGCACAATTTTGGCACCGACATAAATCTGTACAAGACAGTCTTGCAGACATACAGGAACATCTTCCTGTCTCGCATTTGCCTTGCCTGCAACTGCAGTGGACTACCTGCAACACACTTTCAGGGGCAGGTTTTCTAGTCATCCAGGTCACTGTTAAGTCCCCATCCTCAAGGTGCCATGCATTGCCAGCAGGTGATGGGGCACACACCTTAGCTTTAAGAGATGATCTCATTATTGCTGCTTGGTAGTTTGCCCTTTTGCAGTGTTGGTACAGGGTGTCACTTGTGGGGGGTATGGATAGTTCTGGCAAAGCTGATGATGCCATGCAGAACGCCTGGTGACTTAGCTAAGGTGTCATCAGCTCTTGGCACCAGTGTGTTCGGCACTTATTGGGATCCATACCTTCTCCGGTTGTGACTCTACAAGTGCCTTTTATGGCAAGGGCAAAAGAAAGCCATTTTCTGTTGCTTGCTAAAAATATGAATACCTGACTGCCTTTACAAATATGGGTAGCAGCTTTAACCTGGACCAGTCTACCTTTGCAATACTTTGCAAATACGTGTGCCACCTGTATGACCAGTCAGCTGCTGAAAATGTTAATGAGGCACGATACAAGGCGTTCTGCATGGCATCATCAGCTTTGCCAGAACTATCCATACCCCCCACAAGTGACGCCCTGTACCAACACTGCAAAAGGGCAAACTACCAAGCAGCAATAATGAGATCATCTCTTAAAGCTAAGGTGTGTGCCCCATCACCTGCTGGCAATGCATGGCACCTTGAGGATGGGGACTTAACAGTGACCTGGATGACTAGAAATCCTGCCCCTGAAAGTGTGTTGCAGGTAGTCCACTGCAGTTGCAGGCAAGGCAAATGCGAGACAGGAAGATGTTCCTGTATGTCTGCAAGACTGTCTTGTACAGATTTATGTCGGTGCCAAAATTGTGCAAATGTTTTCAAAGAAACTGAGGAAAGGGCTACATGTGATGATAGCTCTCCTGATAGTGATAGTGATGACTAAGAGACTTGCTGTGTTACCTGGGAGATGTGGGGTGGGGGTGGGGTGTTTCTGATCTATAGACTTGGGACATTTTTTTGTCTTGCTTTGACACAGACTGCTCTAACTGTTCATAAAGATGATGTTTTGTTGAGGTGTACTTTTGAATTTTATTTAAATCAAATAAACTTTTATTTAGATTAATTTAACATCACAAAATATCTCATCAGTGTACTTGTACAGTTTTGTGCATGTGTTGCTACAGAACGGCATCTCTGTGTCATCAAACGTTCACCTTTGTTGCTTCTTCTTAGCTCCGTAGCCCTCTCTAATGTAGTCAAATTGTGCATTGTTATCGTTGAATGCCCATTACTTTGTCAAATCTCGGTCGACGTAGACCTCTGCCTACGGTTCTATATGTACTGTAGCTGTCAATGGCCTCACAGATGCTGCAAGAATAAAGTTGCAAGCAGAACCCTCAGCATATGATTTTCGTTTTTTATTCACATTCATTACATTACATTACAGGCATTTAGCACATTCTTTTATCCAAAGCGACTTACAATAAGTGCATTTAACGTAGGTAAGCAAGAGAACTGCTAGTCACCGGAAATCATAAGTACATCTCCCTACTAAACAAGCATCCAAGAGCATAACCAGGGCTGAGGTAAGTGCAAGAACAAATCTATCTTATCTGATAATTACATTTTGCGGAGGCAGTTAGCATTTGGGCAAAGATATCTCACATTCCGGGTCAAAAATATCGCATTTCGCATCGACATTTCAATGAAATTTCACCAGAAACAAAATAAAATGTTAAATTAACGTCCTGGATACCTTTTATTTAGTCCTGAACTTGCGATATATCATTTTGAACGCACTAAACACACTTTCGGAGGACTTTTGGCAGGATTTTCTTCGTCTTCGTTACGGCTTGTTAACGCCGTGGAGGCAGACATCTTGGAAGCTAGTTCCGAAAAGCGGCCACCTTATTGGTCTAGCGCGATCACGTGACGGCCGCTTCACCACTCGTAAAAAAACTATTTATTACGCCCAGGACGTACTAGTGCCGAATTAAAACACTGATTATAAAATAACTGCAGGATTCCACAAGTAGAACTTTTTTTTTCTCGCTCAACACCAATAGATCTTTTTTATAAAGTAAAAAGTGTGTAGTCGGGTTTGATGGGAACGAGATGAAACGACAAACGGGTTCACCTTATGGCCTATAGGCACCTTTTCTGTTAACGATATTCACGGGGTGGACTTAGCTATACAGATAGAACATTTCTCTATGCTCAACTCAATTTGTCTAGAAATGTGACTTGACTACTTTTAGCAGCAGGCCCTTCAATTGCTAAATGAACACTGACAGCTGTACTAGTTACCCCACATTAGCTAAACACTCATATATACTGTAACTTATGACACCGCACTGTATGTGCGAGGCGTGTATTACTAGCACAGATGTAAACATAATGTTAGGCTAAATTGGGAACTTTTCTCTCTTATCTGATTAACTATCTGTTATGGAGCCAAACTGCCAATATGCATCTACACAGCGACTCAAATTTGGTAAAGGTTGTTCAGGAAACCGAAAGAAGTTTTATTTAAAACCTACTTCAACATATGGTGCTTTCGCTGCAGGTCTGCTGTAGTTGTGTCAGTCGCTCGCGTGACTCGTGAGCTGTGGAAATATTCTCTCTTCCTCGTGCTCGATTTGAAAAAGGCGCCACCAGATGTCAAAATAAACGTTCCTTTCAACAAGAGGTGGAATGAGATGTCAATCAACATCAAACTGTCAGTGATAGCGAATGAAATTTTAGGGTGGCACCCGGGGTGGCCAATCAGATATCAGGGGTGTCCAGTGCCGCCCCGGACACCTCTCTTGCTCCGCCCCTGCAAGGGGCACCAGCTAAAATCTTGCCTCGGGCACCAATCAGGCCATGGCTCTGACTGCGTAACGATGACATCACTTTGCATGGCTGCGTGAGAGGCTGCAGTTCCACTCCGTACCACAAGGTGTCCCCACAGTCCCGTGTACAGCACGGCAACTAGACCACGGGCGGTATAACCAAATAAATACGATTATACGATTTAAATAAGTAAAGTTCACTTGTATGTGTCACTGGCTGAGCCTTTGTGTCTTCGTAGAGTATGATTCCACTGTTCAGGTAGGTGTACAACAATAATATAGTCGGTAGACGTATTTCCATTCGGCACGGATCACACCCGGCTGTTTATTTCCAACCTGGATTTACACAGTCACTTCCGTTCCGTACGTCACATATATCACCCAGGTAGAACTCCCAGAGGGCATTGCAATACAGTATATAACAACTCCTCCCCACTTAATGAACGTGTGCATCACTGACACTATAAACACAGTAACCAAAATAGTCATAATCAACACCAGAAGGAACAGTCCCTAATACTGAGGGAACAATATTTTTATCTAAGGAAAGGAGGTAGAACTACTCAGACACTGACATAACCCCGGGAATTATTATGCCCCATTCTTCAGGGTATGCCACTATAAATCAAGGCGTTTAGGAGGCCTCCGTTCTCGCAGGGGGTACCGGCGGGAAGTACCAGCATCAGGCGAGTCCACGTGGGGCGTCACCGGAACAGCCATAGGTGCAGAGCATGATGACTGTTCTGTCTCTGAAACTGCTGAACAGGTGGGCTCCAGAGAAGCAGGTTCTGGATGACTCGGTGCATCCTGGTTGAGTGCGGTTTGATCTGGGTTGTCCTGCTCGTATGGCTCTACACAGATCACTGGTAGCGGTGGGGGGGTAGTGTTCCCAGACCCCATAGCTCCAGCAAGCAGTTGATCTGTGTGTCTCCTCCAGACAATGTCCTCAGTGGTCCGGACTGTGTAGGACACCGGCCCCGTCTGTGCCAGGACAGTGGCTGGCACCCATTTTGGTCCCCTGTTGTAGTTCCGGGCCAGTACGCGGTCACCTGGGCAGAAGACCCTTTCTTTTGCTTTTTCTGGCGTCGTTCCACCTGAGTCTGTTGGTTCCGTTGCACAGTCTCTTTGGTCATTGGTGGTTTCAGGAGGTCGAGGTTGGTGCGGAGCTGTCTCTTCATGAGCAGTACCGCAGGAGCAGCCCTTGTGGTGGCATGGGAACATTTCGGTACGACATCAGGAAGCGGTTCAACCTCTGGTGAAGAGAGCCTTGCCCCTGCGAAGCTTTCAAGGCGTTTTTCATGCTCTGGATAAATCTCTCTGCTAATCCATTGGTAGATGGGTGATATGGGGCAGAGCGGGTGTGTTGCACTCCATTTGCCTCGAGGAATTGTTGAAACTCTTGTGAGACAAATTGGGGCCCATTATCGCTCACCAGCTGTTCCGGGCAGCCAAACCGACTGAACATTTCCCCTAGTTTCTCAATGGTTTTCTCCGCTGTTGTCGATCTCATTATGGTCACTTCCGGCCACTTGCTGTGAGCATCTACTGCCACCAGGAACATCCTTTCTTCAAACGGCCCTGCAAAATCAACGTGGACGCGCTGCCAGGGTCCCTCTGGCCAATCCCACGGGTGGAGGGGGGCTGGCGGTGGCATGCAGCGCACCTGCTGACAAGATGGACATGTTCTCACCGTCTGTTCAATTTGTCCATCCAGTCCAGGCCACCAGAAGTAGCTCCTGGCGAGCTCCTTCATGCGGACCATTCCGCTGTGGCCTGCATGTAGCTGTTGTAGTAGCCCTTCCTGTAGCGCAGGTGGAATAATCACTCTGCGCCCCCATAGGAGACATCCTGCCTGCACTGAGAGCTCATTCCTTCTTGCGAGGTACGGCTTTAGTTCTGGCAGGTGCCCACTCCTCCCGCTGATCACCACATCCATCAGTTTTGAGAGCACTGGGTCATTTCGGGTGTGTCGTTTCACTTGTGTAGAAGTGATAGGTGCCTCCTCCACTTGCCTGAAGTAGAGGATGCTGGCCTGCTGTGGCTCATCATGACTGACCGGCAGGGGCAGCCTGGAGAGGCCATCTGCATTTGCATGCAGCTCAGATTTGCGATATCTGATGTCGTAGTCATGGGCAGACAACAACAAGGCCCATCTTTGCATCCGACTGGCTGCCAAGGAAGGGATACCAGTATGGGGCCCGAAGATCGTTGTCAGGGGCGGTGGTCTGTCAGAAGAACAAATTTCCTCCCAAAGAGATATTGGTGAAATTTTCTGACACCAAACACAATTCCCAGCGCTTCTCTCTCAATTTGCGCATAATTGCGTTCGGCTTGGTTGAGTGTGCGTGAAGCGAACGCGACAGGCCGCTCTTCTCCATTGGGCATGATGTGAGAGATGACTGCTCCCACCGTGCGGGGAAGCATCACACGCAAGTTGCAAGGGCAGTGTGGGGTCAAAGTGTGTCAGTGTATTGGACTCCAGCAATGCCTTCTTTGATTGCACAAAGGTAGCCTCGCACTGTTCAGTCCATTTCCATGCCTTGCCATGGCACAGCAGCTGGTGAAGTGGTTGCAGCAGAGTAGAAAGGCTTGGTATGAACTTTCCATAGTAGTTTAGGAGCCCGAGGTAAGACCGTAGTTGACTGACATTTTGAGGCGCCGGTGCTTCCACAATCGCCTTGATTTTAGACGGAGCTGTAGCCCTACTGCGTCAATTACGTGTCCCAAGTACTCCACTGAAGACTGGAAAAACTCGCACTTTGATCTGCGGACCCTGAGTCCATATTCTTTGAGCCGCTGCATGGTGGCGTCCAGATTTTCCAGGTGCTCTTGTTCAGTCTTGCCGGTGATCAGTATGTCGTCTAAGTAGCATTGAACGCCAGCCAAGCCATTCAGTATCTGGTCCATTGCACGCTGGAACAGAGCCGGAGCTGAGGTTATGCCAAACGGGAGCCTGCAGTATCGGTAGAGGCCCTTGTGAGTGACTATCGTGAGCAACTCCCTTGACTTTTCCACTACTTGCATCTGGAGGTAGGCTTGTGAAAGATCAATTTTGCTGAACTTTTGTCCTCCAGCCAGTCCAGCGAACAGCTCCTCAATACGGGGAAGTGGATATTGTTCCGCCTCCAGCACGGGGTTTACAGTGACTTTGAAGTCTCCGCAGATTCTCACAGAGTTATTCTTTTTTAGAACTGGAACGATGGGAGTGGCCCAGTCACTCCTGCTGACTGGCACAAGCACCCCACTCTTGACCAGGGATTCCAGCTCAGCTTCGACTTTAGGTTTTATTGCGTAGGGAACTGGTCTGGCTTTCATGAACCTTGGTTTGCAATCTGGCTGGATCTTAAGTTCCACTGTTATGTCCTTCATCGTTCCCAGTTCCTCCCTGAACACCTCTGCATGTTTGTTCAACACCGTTTTATCAGGCATGTGTCAGGTTTGCACACCATGCGGTGCAGCCCAGTCCAGTGTGAGCTCCCCTAGCCACGACCGGCCCAGCAGAGATGGCCGATTCCCTTCGACAACATACAGTGGTAATTCAGCTGTCTGCCCATTCATCTGGACTGTTACATAGACCACACCTTTCGTTCGCACTGACTCGCCAGTGTAGGTTTTCAGTTTGAGGCTAGTTGATTGTAATGGAAGGTGTTGCAATGTTTCCTTGTAAACAGCCTCTGACACAATGGAGACTGCTGCGCCGGTGTCAATTTCCATACGCACTGGTTTTCCCTCCAGCAGTGGAGTTTCCCAATATCCATCTGGACCTCCCTGCACAGACAGTACATACACAGATGCCTCATCTGATGAGCTGTTGGACTCCCTGGTGGTGTGACTTGACTCCACCCTGTGTACAGACTGTCTCTTCTTGAAATTTGACATTGGCTTTTTGTTTACTTGCCTTGAGTTCTTGTCAGCTCCCTTACTCCTGCAAGCACGTTCCAGGTGCCCCTTTTTGCCACACTTCCTACAATCCACATCCTTACTCCAACACTCGGCAGCGAAATGCCCCGTCTTGTCGCATCGGTAACATTTGTCGTAGGCCCCCTTGTCATGGGTGGAGACCTTGTGCAGTTTCCCACTTTCGCTGAGGTGATGAGCTTCCCTGGCAGCTAACTCCATTGACACAGCAATCTCGACAGCTTTATCCAATGTGAGTGCACCTTCAGTTAGCAGACGTTTCTGCGTAGCCTCACTCCTCAGGCCGCACACCAGCCTGTCCCTTATGGTGTCATTCAGCACATCATTGAATGCACAATGTTCTGCTAACCTCCTCAGCGCAGCCACGAACACTGTTACACTCTCCCCTTCCTCTTGGTTCCTCTTATGGAAGCGAAAACGCTCTGCAATTACCAGCGGCTTGGGTGAGAAATGAGCTGTCAACGTAGCCACTATGTCATTGTAGCTCTTATCCCCAGGCTTGGCTGGCTGGACCAGGCAACGCAGCAAACTATATGTTTTCGGTCCCATCACACTCAGGAACGTTGGTACAAGCCTATCCCCGCGATATTATTTGCTTGAACAAAGTATCCAAAACGTTCTGTGTAGGAGCACCATTGCTCGGTACTCTCCTCAAAAGGCCCAATGCTTCCAACCAACCCCGCCATTTTCGTCCGTTAGCCACACAATTTTAAGCACACCGCTCCGGCTACATCCAACAGTGAAGCTAACACGTTAGCCGCCGAATTACCTTGCTTCCACCGCAACAGTCCAGCTCCCCGACTCAGAGAAAACACACGCGGATGTCGAATCAGATCCTCGTCGCCACTTTGTTGTGTCTTCGTAGAGTATGATTCCACTGTTCAGGTAGGTGTACAACAATAATATAGTTGGTAGACGTATTTCCATTCGGCACGGATCACACCCGGCTGTTTATTTCCAACCTGGATTTACACAGTCACTTCCGTTCCGTACGTCACATATATCACCCAGGTAGAACTCCCAGAGGGCATTGCAATACAGTATATAACAGGTAATTCCCCTGAAAATAAGACCTCATCTTACTCGTGATATTTCTTCATATTTGTTCTGAAAATGTCGTTAATTTCCCCTCCCGGTATCAGGGCAGTGAAACCACGGAGACAGTTTGACTGGATGCGCGTGGTGCAGAACTGATACTCAACGCGATAAAGTTACCCTCTAACCAAAACATGCAATCATATGAAAGCGAAAAGAGGAGTCTTGTTCTGTCCGAATATTGGTGAAAATACTAGATTTGTGCGGGAATTTTACCGATATCTAAAGGGTTGAAGTATTTCAAACGTACGCCAGGTCATGCTTTGCTATCGTACTCCTGTCTTCTCACCTGGAATTACTTCAATAACAAGCTGTACAAAGGGATAATCGTGTTAAGAAGTCATATTACTATTCATTAATAATTCATACAATAATTCATATATTTTCCAGGACATGTTATAAAGTTGTACATGCTGTTGGAGCCTGTTGTTTGTTTGTTGTCAAGAATATTTATGTCTGGAAATGTGTTTATTGTACATTATTGTGTTTATGTAAATATTAAATGGTGTTATTTAATTTGTATTGTGTTCCATACCTATATTTAATTACTTACGAGCATATGCCTCTTCCAAATCTTCCGCTTGATTGTTTAGGTCAATGGCTCTTAACACCTTGGCGGTGTGCTCAATGGCATGCTTTTCTCTGAACTTGTTAATTATCCTTCGTGCAATAGCCATCTTCGACTCATTTTCAATCAGACCAAAGCTGATTTCCCGTCGTGCACTCAGCTTGTGCTTAAATTTCTCGAACTCATCGGCAGAGAGACTCTCCAGCGCATCAAGAATAAGATCATAGACAGTATTTTCCATACTGTACTAAAAGTTCAGCTGCTTTTCAGATCAAAGACGTTGTCAGTGTACACCTGCGGGAGAAAAATACTTCAGGTGAAGTGACTCAACCCAGTGAAAATCACAGAGGTGGGACGGGCCCTTGGGTGGCTGCTCAGATGCAGGGCGTGGCAATTGGGCTATAGCCCCGACCATTTTTGGGTATATTACTGACTGTTTGACATGAATTACTGATACAACCATGAACACTGCACTGCACTACTTTTCACTTCATTTCAACTTTGTTGCAAGTGCTTAATGTCATTAGACATCATCAAGAACTATAATATACGTTAGATTCCATAAAATAAATATTCCTGTTCGAATTTGGACAAAAATCGCTAAATTGCTCAATTGTCTTCACCACTGTTTACTTGTTCAACACTACACTTCAAAAATAATAATAATAATTACACTAACCTTTTCCTTCCCAGTGTTACAGGTATGGTACACAGCTGCCTGCAATGATGTCTATTGCTGTATTACTGCACTGATCTCGTGCACTGATCTATGATTGTTCCTACCATGTATTAATGCACATCTTTTAAAGTCGCTCTGGATAAGAGCGTCTGCTAAATGCTTAAAATGTAAATGTACAAATGTTACAACAGTTCTGGGCCCTGTCCACTAACCCCCAAAAGACTAAAATACTAATATTTCAAAAAAGGCCCAGATGTCAGGGAAACAAATAGAACTTCACCCTAGGAACAATTAAAATTAAGCAAACAACCAACTACCCATACCTAGGGTTGAAAATCAATTCCACTGGAAATTTCAACTTGGCCATTAAGGAACTGAAGGAGAAAGCAAGAAGGGCTTTCTATGCCATTAAAAAATCTATTAATTTTGACATCCCAATTAGGATCTGGCTCAAAATATTCCAATCAGTCATTGAACCTATTGCACTGTATGGCAGAGAGGTGTGGGGTCCACTCACAAAACATGAATTTGGAAAATGGGACAAAAATCAATTGAAACCCTGCATGCAGAGTTCTGTAAAAGCATCCTTCGGGTGCAGAGGAAAACACCTAACAATGCACGCAGGGCAGAATTAGGCCAATATCGTTGATCAATTCACATTGAAAAAAGAGCCATACAACCCAAGCCAGCCAACCTAATTATTAATAAACACAAATAAATATACATAACCCATTGGAATGAAATTACAAAAACCCCAAATAAACTTCAATGCTATTTGGCTGTAAACAGACAGTACACCACAGCAGACTATCTGACCACGGTGACTAATATCAATTATGGGAAAAGATGGAATGTGCAAAATTGGCAGCACAATACGTAGCCACCTGCCACAAATTGAGGGACATGGAATGACTGCTCATAGGTTGTAATGAGTTAATTAATGTCATATTGTGTGTTATGTCTAAAAATGTATACCTTTCTGTGTGTTATGTAAATCTGTTGATGTGTTATGTCTGTAACTGTAAATGTGTGCTTTGGCAATAGGAGTCATTTTGTCATGCCAATAAAGGCATTTGAATTAGAATTAGAGAGAGAGTATGTGTGTGTGAGAGAGAGAGAGAGAGTGTGTGTGTGTGTAAGAGAGAGAGTATGTGTGTGTGTGTGTGTGTGTGTGAGAGAGTATGTGTGTGTGAGAGAGAGAGAGGGACAATGTGTGAAAGCAAGAGCAAGAGAGAAAGGGGGGAGAGGGAGTATGTGTGTGAGAGAGAGAGGGATAGAGAGAGAGAGAGAGAGAGAGCCTGCCACAACACGAGGGTCAGTGAGCCAATGTAGACAATACTTCTGTTTTATTTTTTAATTTGTATTTTGTATGTTTGTATTTTTATATGCTTTGGCAATATTTACCTTTTCATTTCATGCCAATAAAGCACTTTGAATTGAATTGAATTGAGAGAGAGAGAGAGAGAGAGAGAGAGAGAGAGAGAGAGAGAGAGAGAGAGAGAGCACCTGCTCACAATCTGCAGCACCTGGTCTCACTCTTTACTCTGAAATTAGTGCTCACAATCTGCAGCACCTGGTCTCACTCTTTATGACTCTGAAATTAGAGAGAGAGAGAGAGAGAGAGAGAGAGAGAGAGAGAGAGAGAGAGAGAGAGAGAGAGAGAGAGAGAGAGAGAGAGAGAGAGAGAGAGAGAGAGAGAGAGAGAGAGAGAGAGAGAGAGAGAGAGAGAGAGAGAGAGAGAGAGAGAACACTGTACTGAGAGGTTTAATACAGTACATACACACTGACTGGATTAGACTACTAATACTATTAGTACTGTTACTGCTCACGAGCTTGCACACTTGCCTGTGTATGTGCCACAGCAGTTTCAGATCTTTAGCCGTATGAAACGCACGTATGAAACGCAAAGGGAAAATGGCTGCTTCCTCCACTAAACCGTTCCTGTTCTAGATTTTTCTCCTTTCTCTCACGTCCACAACTTCCTGTTTCAAGTTCAGCCTCTTCTCAATGTTGAACTAACCATGCCAATATCACCCTCACCTCGCTAACTGCGGTAACAGAAGTTTACAACCTGCTACGTGATGATATTGAAACTCCCTCTTTCCTGCTTATCTGTCTGAGATGGGCGGGGTCGGGCAGAGGCCAGAGTACCGTCAATGTGTGCTTTAGATGTGCACTTATTTTAAACAACGTTTGATAAGATGTCTGAATTTGACAGAAGTTGTTGTTACCCATCACCACACTATCTGCACATTGTAAGCACTTTTAATTGGAAAAGAAGGTCCGTGTGTGTCACCCCACAACCAGTGACACTACAATATATTATCTACAGTAATATGCAGACTAATCACTGGAACTAAGGTTTAAGCCAGACACAGAGTGTCAGGCCGAGCAGAAGTGTTTGCGATGAAGTTAGGCAATAATGAAAACATTTCCATAATTTAAATCAATCAATCAATCAATCAAAACCTGTTTTTATGCAGGGAAGCTCCACTGAGACCGAAGCCTCATTTGCAGTGGGGCCCTGCTACAAGGCACAAGTACAAACATCATATCAAATATAAGAATAATAATAAGAGACAATACAACGCATAAAACAGACAGAGACCGGAACAATAAAATACACTTTACATTAAAATAAAACATTAAAAAAATGTTTGCAATTATTGTTGTATAAAATCATGTCAACAAATCTTAACTTCCCTTCTCAATGGTTTTACTTTGTTACAATAAACATTTTAATAATAATGAAAAACTTTTTTAGTTGATGATAAAATACACAAACTCACCAAAGTCAGTACTTTTGTAGCTCAGGTTTGCTTGATGGCAGGTAGACCAGGACAGGAAAGTACGCTGTGCAGGTGTGAAGTTAAGAACAACAGAAGTGGACCTGCGTTTACACACACATATAATGTCCTGAACACGCAAGCTGACAGTGTATTCCAAGGTCTGGAGAAACAAGACCGCAATAACCCGTAACAATGAGTACGTTTGCAGGCACACAATAATCCGATAACTGGGAATACTCAGGTAATGGCAATAATCTGATTGACGCGTTTACATGCACTTTAGTAATGCGATAATCGGAAAAAAACCTGGTTTACATGATTCAGTCAATTAGTTGTGAAAAATAGTGTACTGTGCTGGTGATGGGGTGGTTCAAACCACTGTGGAGAGTCGGTCACAACTCTGGCTTTGCTTATTGGTGGGGTTCCAATGACCAGGCCGTGGTTGCAATGAAAGGTTTTATTCACATTCATCAAAGTGCAATGTGTGTGTTTGTGTGTGGCGTGGTTTCTGAATACAAACAAAATACAGAAATATAGAATTAGCTATACATATAATACACCAGGGCTGTACGTTAACTTTTTTTGCCCGTAGCACTGGTGCTACAGAGTTTGATAGTTTTGTAGCACAGGCCAAAAACCTGTAGCACACGTATAAAACGTCTCTAAAATCTCTAAAAACAACCAGTAGTGCAGTTCATGACTTAAACGGGTATATTACTGGCAAAAGACATGAATGTAGCATTAAGGGTACACAAAATACAAACCGTAACAAGAAATGTTTTCAGACAAACATTTTTCTTTATTTGCCACATTAAATTACAGGGAACATCTCAGTTTAAATGTATCATAGTATCAAATAGCACTTCCCATCATCACATTCTTGCCAGGGATGCCTTCATATATGTCGCACTGTACAGCCCTGGCTAGGAAGGTTAAAACGTTTTCTATAATGAACTACCAATGATCTATGAAAACACATCTGTGCCATGGAGCAAGGATTAACCAATTTGCAAGACTTTCTGATTATTTGCACAGGACAAACATGCTTACTTCCACTCAACTCCCCTGCGCAGGTCTGCAGTTGGCCTGTTTATCCAGCATTTCCGTCCAGGGAGAGTAAGGGTTTTTCAAACAGAACAGCTTCTCTTCGTTATAAATTAGCCATGGGAAATCTTTCTTCCACTCGGGATTATACTTGTACGTTTTCTCTCGTTTCTCATTATTTGGCAGTGGTTCCACGTGGGCTCGTTTGGGTGTAGCTTTTTCGGCTTCTTTATCGTTACTTTTATTTAGGACAGGGGTACTCAACTTCAGAGGCCAAGAGGGCCACATTTAAACCACAACAGATGCAAAGGGCCACAACATATTATTAAGATATTTGTACAATTGTATTCACTGTATTTAATTCTGATGTTTAATATGCTGCATAGTCTTGCTAGTGTTAATGCATCCCAAAGCATCATGGAATATTAAAAAAATATTCTCAATTTGAGTAACAAAACAGTTATGTGGGTAAATAAAGTTTGTCTTGCTATTCTTTTTTAATGCATTGCAAAGCATCATTGAATGTGGAAAAAAATATTCTCAATTTGAGTAAAGAAAAACCACAGTTAGCCTATGTGGGTAAATAAACTTTGCAAGCCATGGTGGAAAATAACTTACTTATTCCTAGTGAGAAATCTGAGTCTGCATTCTTTTCACAAGTACTTTCAGATCTGATTGTTGCTCAGTTGTAGCTGCTTTTAACAACGCTGCGGAACATGGATTGCTGGGCTTGAAACCCACCTAGCAACGTTTGTATTTTGTGTTTCCTGAGATCGCTGCCAGGTGGATAGACATCTCGGAACTCGGGGTGAAGCTGTTCGTGGTGGCGTTGTAGATTAGCTCGCTTTGACACAGCAATTGTTTTTGACAGATGAGACACATTGGTTTCCCATGTATCTCCGCAAAAGCAAATTCCATTTCCCACGCAGGGTTGAAAACCCTGTTTTCCCTCTAAGCACAATGCGAAAAAGGGTAAGAAGTAAAATGATATGAGCCAGCAATAGGTTATTTTTTTTTTTTTTTTTTCAAATTGTTTTTATTATATTTTATTTTATCTGAGAACAGGTCTGTAGCGAACGGAAATGATTTGATTTCAAGTCGGCAGCAGCACGCCGTAATTAAAATGTTATGAGCCAGATAGGCCTCCATGTAACTTTTTGTTTGTTTGCAAATAGTTTTTATTCTGTTTTATTTTATCTGAGAATATGTAGGCCTAAAGCTGAAGGAAATTCTTTGTGTTTACGTGTTGCCCCAACGAGCGTAGGCTAGCGTAATATTTATTTATTTTTAAAATAGCGTTATGCACGTGAGTCTATTGACGGGACTTATTTTATTTGGAATATAATGTATAAGCAAAAGTAGCCTACTTTTCAATAAAAAATATTATAAATCTACATGCCTTGATGATGCCTTTATATAGCTTGCCTAACAATTGTTTTTAAGCTCAATAAACACAGATAATATTTGACCGGAATTTCTCCCATTTGTCCGGGACATTGAAATCTTCCAGGACACGTGGACCGGCACCAATTTTTTCTAACGGAAACCCTGGCACTGCCTAATTTTCACACGACTTTTGGGGGCTAATTATAATGATTATACATTAATAACCAGGCATGTTGGGGGCCACAAAATAAAGGTTCGCGGGCCGCCTGTTGAGTAAGCCTGATTTAGGACATTAAAATATCTCTTCATTTTGTCGTCTTCCGTTCTTCTATTGTCATTCTTATTCGTCTTGCCCGCTCGAATCGCAGAGGAAAATGGGCTTGTTCGTTAGGAATTGTGGGATTTGGTGTTGGATGTGTGGACTCTACGTAGACGGGGACCGCACGATAGACTACAACTACCAAGTAGAATAGCGAGGCACTTTAATTCACGTCACACAGAATCTAACTTCATAAGCAAGAGAAAAAAATTGGCTATCGCACTGGTGCTACGGCAGTAAAATTATTCATCGCACAGACAATTTTTTTCGTAGCACGTGCGACATATATGTCGCACTGTACAGCCCTGTACACCTTTTCAAATATACATGTTGCCAATAATATCTACTTAAACTTAACATGTACATTCACTATTAACTTACTTAACCTACAGTTGGTAGGATAGCCTATAAAATACACTCCACAGATCACTCTCTGCTTAATGAACGCTATTCGTATACAGACTACAGCATGCGCCATGGGTGCTAAATGCGCATGCGCAGGTGACCTAAAGTAACGTAACTTACTTAAACACTTGCGATGAACAGTACTAACTTCGCTTTCATTATGCATCCTGTGGCAGCCCAAGGGGCTGCACAAGGAAATGGCTGCCTGGCCTACAACACATGGGAACCAGGAAACACTACATTTCCCAGCAGGCCACGGTTACACCTGAGCCAAGTCAAGCAATGGGGACTAACGACCAGCTGAAGGACATTTCAAGGCCTATTTAAAGGTCTGATTCCCATCACACTGGGAGTGTGTTTGGAGAGTAAGTACTGTGAAGACTTTGACCAGACAGTATTTGAGGAGAGAGTGTTTTGGAGTGTTTTTTGTGTTTGACTGGATTGTTTGAGGACCCCCCTTTGGATTTTGACTACGGACTGGATTGCGGAACTGACTTGGATAACGGAATTGGATTGGACATTGACAACGAGTAGGATGCGGACTTTGTGTGTTTGAATTCCCCTGAAGACCCCACCCTTTGTTTTGTGTTCATCAAGAGTTTGTATAATAAATAATTGTTTTGTTTTTGAATACTGCCTCCTCCGTGTTCTTAAACTTGCCTACGCCCTCTGCAAGGTCCGTGTGTGTCGCCCAACCCCTGGGGACACCACAATCCATAAACATAAACATAAATAAATACTCACTGTTTACTCTATGAACATTCTGAGCATTATTAAAATCTTTATGCCCCTGTCATGCCAGGGTGTGTCTGGGCCTCAGGAATGTGTCCGGATGACGTCATTGGATTTTTGGACTGTAGTTGCTATGCCAACATGATGAGCTCGCATTCCTGAGTGACAAAACCTGAGTGTCCGGACACGTCCTGGCATGACATCACCTGGCATTACTCAATGCCCCCAGAAACAGGCTCATACCGGCTACAATGGCACAATGCTTAATTACAGCTCTAAACAACAAACAGGAAGGCAACTTACGGTTTCATGAACGCACGTAAAACACCTTAACCAGGCTTATTTCAGCAAACAGAACAGAGAACTGTGGCATTAAACCGTGAAACTAAAAGTTATTGTGAACTGGCGTTCGGCTATGCTGCACGGGAGCATCTTCTGTTTTCCCTCCTTTTGTAATTCTCGCGTGATTCAGAAGGCGCTCCCTCTCCTGGCCAGTGATTGGCTACTCAGACCCCCACAGCCTAAAGGCACTCCCTCTTTATTTATTTCCAAGTACATGTCATAAAGCTCAAACTTCCTGTTATTTTGGTAACTAACATTTGCTGTTTGAGTTAGTCTTAACTAGCTAGTTAGCTAGGTGACGTGTTGGCTACAATAACTACTTACATCGGTAACAGACAAAGTGATGGCATGTACAAGTATGTTTCAGATTGAACAGATTTTAAGCACTCAGCGTTCTTGTACTCTCGTTAGTACATTATTTCTTAGCAAAAAGGACATCTTTCCGGCTCACTTACTGTAGTGTACCCGTTTCAAGGCAAAGGGAACCTTTGTGAATTCCACACAGATATAACATCAACACTTTCGCATCATAAGTGTCCAGATTTGTTTTGGGGAATACAAGTCCACTGTGCCAATTCCTTATATTGTTATTATGTTACTGCTTAGAGTGTGTGTGTGTGTGTGTGTGTGTGTGTGTGTGTGTGTGTGTGTGTGTGTGTGTGTGTGAGGGAGAAAATAGACAGCATGTGTCTTCTCAACATACCTGTTTCATCTGAAAAGTATGTCACAGCCATTAACCCTTTAACTGAGGGTAAAAATCTAAAAAGCGTGTTTTTACACATAGATTGATTTGTTAAGTTGAATGATCACTGTTAGCACTTTGGGGGACATTAAAAAATGTGCACCATCTTTCCAATTATTGTTGTATAAAATCATGTCAACAAATCTTAACTTCCCTTCTCAATGGTTTTACTTTGTTACAATAAACATTTTAATAATAATGAAAAACTTTTTTTGTTGATGATCAAATACACAAACTCACCAAAGTCAGTACTTTTGTAGCTCAGGTTTGCTTGATGGGAGGCAGACCAGGACAGGAAAGTACGCTGTGCAGGTGTGAAGTTAAGAGCAGCAGAAGTGGACCTGCTTTTACACACACATATAATGTCCTGAACATGCAAACTGACAGTGTATTCCAAGGTCTGGAGAAACAAGACCGCAATAACCCGTAACAATGAGTATGTTTACAGGCACACAATAATCCGATAACTGGGAATACTCAGGTAATGGCAATAATCTGATTGACGCGTTTACATGCACTTTAGTAATGCGATAATCGGAAAAAAACCTGGTTTACATGATTCAGTCAATTAGTTGTGAAAAATAGTGTACTGTGCTGGCGATGGGGTGGTTCAAACCACTGTGAAGAGTCGGCCACAACTCTGGCTTTGCTTATTGGTGGGGTTCCAATGACCAGGCCGTGGTTGCAATGAAAGGTTTTATTCACATTCATCAAAGTGCAATGTGTGTGTTTGTGTGTGGTGTGTGGCGTGGTTTCTGAATACAAACAAAATACAGAAATATAGAATTAGCTATACATATAATACACCTTTTCAAATATACATGTTGCCAGTAATATCTACTTAAACTTAACATGTACATTCACTATTAACTTACTTAACCTACAGTCGGTAGGATAGCCTATAAAATACACTCCACAGATCACTCTCTGCTTAATGAACGCTATTCGTATACAGACTACAGCATGCGCCATGGGTGCTAAATGCGCATGCGCAGGTGACCTAACGTAACATAACGTAACTTACTTAAAACACTTGCGATGAACAGTACTAACTTCGCTTTCATTATGCATCCTGTGGCAGCCCAAGGGGCTGCACAAGGAAATGGCTGCCTGGCCTACAACACATGGGAGCCAGGAAACACTACATTTCCCAGCAGGCCACGGTTACACCAAGCAATGGGGACTAACGACCAGCTGAAGGCCATTTCAAGGCCTATTTAAAGGTCTGATTCCCATCACACTGGGAGAGGAGTAGGAACATGTTTGGGAAGGAGTTGAGTGTGTTTGGAGAGTAAGTACTGTGAAGTCTTTGACCAGCCAGTATTTGAGGAGAGAGTGTTTTGGAGTGTTTTTTGTGTTTGACCGGATTGTTTGAGGACCCCCCTTTGGATTTTGACTACGGACTGGATTGCGGAACTGACTTGGATAACGGAATTGGATTGGATATTGACAACGAGTAGGATGCGGACTTTGTGTGTTTGAATTCCCCTGAAGACCCCACCCTTTGTTTTGTGTTCATCAAGAGTTTGTTTAATAAATCATTGTTTTGTTTTTGAATACTGCCTCCTCCGTGTTCTTAAACTTGCCTACGCCCTCTGCAAGATCTGTGTGTGTCGCCCAACCCCTGGGGACACCACAATCCATAGACATAAACATAAATACCTCACTGTTTACTCTATGAACATTCTGAGCATTATTAAAATCTTTATGCCCCTGTCATGCCAGGGTGTGTCTGGGCCTCAGGAATGTGTCCGGATGACGTCATTGGAATTTTGGACTGTAGTTGCTATGCCAACATGACGAGCTCGCATTCCTGAGAGACAAAACCTGAGTGTCCGGACACGTCCTGGCATGACACCGCCTGTCGCAGCGAATAAGATCAGACTGCTTATCGCCGGTAAAGTGGAACAACAGGTTATTCTCTTACCTGTTTAACTTGAACTCTATGGGCTCAGATCAATGCCAAAAGTATTTCATCTCTGTAAGCAATGACTTGTGCTTGCAACTTATAATTTGTGTCTGAACAATCTGAAATAAAACATTTTGTACTTGTAACCAATGACTTGTGCTTGTAACTTATAATTTGTGTCTGAACAATCTGAAATAAAACATTTTGTACTTGTAACCAATGACTTGTGCTTGTAACTTGTGGTCAAGACCCTGCAGGACTTGGTCCATCACTCGTTGGAAAATAGACGGGGCACTGGAGACGCTGAGACGCTGAGACTGCTTCCTGTTTCCTGTTTCCTGTTTCCTGTTTGGTTGGAGGGCTGTGTTTGCGGTGGTCTGCGTATCTGGCATTTTACACTTGCCAAAATTATCGTAAATATATAACGTTAAACGGTATAAACGTTATATAAATATATTCGGCGTTCATCATCAGAAAGGTAAAGGGAAAAAATATTTGCTCTTAAGTTAAACGTTTGTCGCCGTTAGGGGACAGAGAGGGAATTTTCCATTTTTTCCCACGTCTAGCTCGGAAAGCTTGTTAAAAAGTTACCGATTTGTACTACACCTAGCAGACGCGAGGTTTTTTGTGTGGTTTTTCGCCCTCTCAGGAGCAAATCCAAGAGTAAGGTAATATACTATAGCTTTTGTTGGCTTAAATTTAAATTGAATTGTTGTATTTTAAGCGGAGGAATATTTAAACTAGGGACTGGGGGGGCAGGGAGGGAAATTAGTACTAGTATTATGGATAGGGAGGTACAGACTGCCCAGATTGAAGATACCAGGGCGGAGTATACACAAAAATTTTCGGACTCCAGCTCCCCTGACCTGATTAGTGTGAGAATTAGTGCTAGACTGCCACTTACTGTCCGAAGAGAAAAATCTGCTCCAGGTCGCAGACCTACTGGGGTTTGTCTAAGCAATTTAGTAGATGTGCCTTTAGTTATCAATGTCCAGCCAAAACAAATCACCTCCCCTGACGTACATGTCCAACAGATAAAATTAGCCCTCCTAAATGTCAGATCACTGAATAATAAAACTTTTTTAGTTAATGATCTGATCATAGAAAATAACTTAGATTGCATCTGTTTAGTTGAAACTTGGCTGAATAATGATACAGCCACAGCAATAATGATTGAGACCTGCCCACCAAATTATAGCTTTCATCAATTGCCCAGAAAAAACAGAAGAGGAGGAGGAGTTGCAGCTATTTTCTCTTCAAAACTTATGTTTAGAATCACTGAACTAGGTGAATTCATGTCAATGGAATACCTTGCCATTGAGCTCAAAACCGAATCAACAATATTAGTTACAATATACCGCCCACCTAAATACTCACCAATATTCATACAGGAGTTCTCTGAGCTGATCTCTCTATGTGTGACCAGATACGATAAAGTAATCCTAAATGGAGATCTGAATATACACTTCAATAAAAAATCAGACTCCAAAACTATAGAACTTATAAATACACTGGACAGCTTTGATCTAACGCAACATATAACTGAACCAACTCACCGGCACGGTAACACATTAGACTTAGTAATAACTACTGGGCTAAACATCAATAATGTCTCAATAACAGAATTACCTCTCTCAGACCATCACTGTATAGTCTTTGACACTGAGATAACCTTAACCAGAACAAAAAAAGAAGTTATAGTCCAAAAGAGGCTCCTAGATGACAAAGCTGAATCAAAGTACTCTGATCTCATTACTATATGAGCCACACAGCCATGACAGCTCTCTAAATGAAATGGTAGAAAATCTCAACGATGCACTGTCATCTGTGTTAAACTATGTTGCCCCGCTGAAAACCAAAAAGAAGTCGATAGCCAGAGCCTCCCCCTGGCTAAATCATAATGTTGTCAGCGAGGCAAAAAGGAAATGTCGTGCAACTGAGAGAAAATGGAGGAAAACAAAAACAGTAATCTCTTGCGCTAACTATGATTGTTCCTACCATGTATTTATGCACATCTTGTAAGTCGCTCTGGATAAGAGCGTCTGCTAAATGCCTAAAATGTAAATGTAACTGTAGGCACTGATTTTACAGCATCGACAACAACCAAATTAAAACAATGTGCATTACAGTGCACATAAAATGCAAATCTTGCACTGTTTTTAATCGGTGCAGACACACCAGAATGCTTTCTGCTCATGATGGATGCACCGTCATAGCCTTGCGCCACAACATTATCTCTGTAGTCCAGACCATGTTTTTCAAGGCAATCAATGATCATTTTTGTGAGGCCTGCAGCATCTGAGCTTTCAGCCGACTGAAAGTGTAAAAAGCTTCCGTGGATGGCCCCGTTGTAATAGTACATTTGTTATTTTTTCTTTAAATCTTCGGTTTCATCTGCAATACACTTTCTTTTACTTCTCTTATTATCTCACTTTGTACCATCTCAGCTAAGCCCTCAAGAACTTTGTTCTGGATTTGGTGGCTTGTGTACTTAGCATTGCCATATGCGTTCATCCTTTTCTCTATGAGAGGGTCATGCTTTGCTATTTCTTCGAAGATTGTCAAAAAATGACCCTTGTTGTGAAAGTCATCAGACTCTCGATGACCTCTCTGCGCTATATTTTGAGTGGCAGTTAGTAGGAGCACATCTGCAAATGTTTTAATGTAAGTACAGTTTTCCTCCACTTTATTTTTCTGGTCCTCATTTATGACGTCTAACATTGATGCCTCAGGTAGGGAGCTGCTCTGGGGTCCGGTGGTGATGCAAGGGCTGGGGTCTGTTTGCACCTGATCTGCCTGTTTGTTCTTCTTTAAAAATAAGTCTGATATCTCTCCCTTTCTTTTCGTGATTGTCTAATTTTTGCATAGGGTCAATTAAAACAGTCTATGGTCTATCTAAGCATCCAATTACCCACATTTTAGATTTGGTTTGAGCAGGCTGAATCTGGTCCTCACCTGACGCTTTAAGAACAGCTCCGCTGGTGAACATCCTGTCACGGAGTGTGGAGTAGGGGTGGGGGGATCGATACCAAAATATCGATACTGCCGATACTGTGATTTTGTTGTTGGTATCGATCTCCCCCATAAAATATAGATACCTATGTTTATGAATTTGCTTACCTGAAGCCGGGCTGAGCCAGTGCACTGCTTTCACTAAATTAAAGGTTTATTTCTCAAACTCGCGAGTACACTAGTTGTGTGCAGGGGCATCCGTTTTGAAGCTGCCTGCGCAAATGTGTCTTCATTCTTTGTACAGGCATTCCTGCGCAGCGTTTATGCAGTGTGAGTGCTCAAGAACTTCCTGCGATTGCTCCTGATTGATTCCTCACCTCACAGAACTTTGCGGGAGCAGGAGACCTAAACGAAAACCATGTGAAATGGCTGAAAAGAAGTAAATTGTTGTGTGGTGTTACTTCACGGCATGTGGAATAAGCAGGGCAAGCTGTGACACGTGCAGCACGATGGTGCAACACTCTGGTAATACCACTATTCTATTTAAACATTTAAAACATAAACACCCCGATCAATACGAAGAAAGCCAGTGAAAAAAGAGGGAGGAAGATTCCCAAAGAAGCACACGAAGAACTCAGACGTCCACTGAGAGTCCACTGATGGCGTCATTTCTAAGAGGCAGAGTGTATCCAGGTATATAGTCAAACAGATAACGTTTGCCAGTCTTCAAGAGGTTGATAGTTTATTTTAGTCAAATTCGTTCATGCAGCATGCCTATATTGAATTTAGTACCTCTACTTGCAAGCTAGGTAGCTTAACCGATCTAATACATGCTAACCTAATGTTGCTAGCTAGCTAGGAGCTACCACCAGTTTTAAAGGGTGATTAATGCCAAACTATTCAGAAATATCAATATGATTTTACCCTGATTTTGTAATATTCTCTTTACATTATTTTAATGTATCACTTTACATTACAGTGCTCTGTTCCTGTGTAACAAGTATTGTATTAATTGCTGCACACTGTCGTTACTGCATTAATACCTACGAATAAGGGTTAGGAAGGTTAATGTTAATAAAAATTGTAATGTAGTAAGTACAGTGTAACAGTAAGTAATTAAGATGTTTAATATGTATGTACACAGTAATTACAGTGGAATCAGAGCACTGTGATGTAAAGTTTTACCTTTTCTTTTTTATTTGTAGTTAGGCCTAACAGTAAATCCACTCTCCTTTACCATTATATCTAATTAGATTGGCATTAATTACCCATTGCATAATAATAATAATAATAATCTGTTTAATATTTCTACTTCCATTTAAAATATTTTTCATAAGAGTTTTCGTGTCATGTAGTGTTATATTTTATATATTTTTTATATTTATATTTTTAAGCATTTAGCAGACGCTCTTATCCAGAGCGACTTACAAGATGTGCATCAATACATGGTAGGAACAATCATAGTTAGCAGATCAGTGCAGGAATACTTATCATTGCAGGCATCTGCGACTTACAACACCGGGAAGGAAAAGGTTAGTGAATATTGTTGTGTGGGTAACTGAAAGTGCAAGGAATATGCCACGAACAAAATGCCTGTATTCATCAGTGGTCACTTAGACCAGGCTTTTGGCGCCCCCAACATGAACCTCTGGTTGCCTGGTTATGAATATATAATCATTATAATTAGAAAGTGGTTTTTCTTTACTCAAATTGAGAATATTTCAAATTGAGAATATTTCTTTCCATATTCAATGATGCTTTGCGATGCATTAAAAAAGAATAGCAAGACAAACTTTATTTACCCACATAACTGTTTTGTTACTCAAATTGAGAATATTTTTTAATATTCCATGATGCTTTGGGATGCATTAAAAAAGACTAGCAAGACAAACTATAGATTTGATTTTTACTCAAATGGAGAATATTTTCATATTCTATCATATTCCATGCTTTGGAATTCATTAAAAATGCAAGACTATGCAGCATATTAAACGGCAGTATTAAATACAGTGAATACAATTGTACAAATATCTTAATAACAAGTTGTGGCCCTTTGCATCTGTTGTGGTTTAAATGTGGCCCTCTTGGCCTCTGAAGTTCAGTACCCCTGACTTAGACATTTTCCTTCCCCTTTAAAAGTACAACAGCATTTATTATTGAAAAGTGTTGGTATCGATATCGATGATACTGGCCTAGTATTACCTGGTATCGTATCGAACCCAAAATGTGCAGTATCGCCCACCCATAGTGTGGGGTGCACCTGTACATCACCAAGACATGTGCCAGTTGATGTTTTAACGATACCGAGGACTGCTGAGCCCCTTCTCAGCGCAGATTTGACCGTCTGAACGGACCTTTCCGCAGCTCCATTTTAAGCGGGATGATACGCTGGAACCGGTGTCTGTTTGATGCCATTGCTCCTCAGAAGCTGTTTGAACTCACAGGAAGTGCATTGTGGTCCGCTGGCGGAGACCACTTCCTCTGTCAGGCCATGAGATGCGAAGGTGTTGCGCAGGACTTCTTTTCAATCATCTTTTCGGAGGTAGTGGTTGTCACGGGAACCACCTCCAACCATTTTGAGTGGCTGTCGACGAGTACCAGGAAATACTGTTTGTCTTTCTCACAAAAGTCTGTGTATTCTCTGCCATACACGAGTCGGCCTTTTCCAGCCGTGTAGCGAGGCTACTGCTGGCACTTTCTCACTGCCTGCCCTTCTCACACCAGCATCAAGAGCACCTCCAATAGAGAATATGTTACTCCAGTTTAGTCTGGTTTTGTCCAGCCAGTTAGAGTCTAGTAGTGCTGGTCGATCTCCCTTCACAGTCACCAGGGGTAGCTTTGCTGTTTGCTGCTCGTATTTTGCATTTACAGTCACTTGCCCTAACAAGGGGATATTTTCTCCAGAGAAGGTAAAAGGCTGCATTTTGCTTTTCTCAAGGGGTAAGTGAGACAGTGCCTCCTTGTAGACTACCTCAGACACTAACGTTACGGCAGCTCCTGTGTCTAGTTGCATATCTGCTCTCTTACCTTCTAAACATTAACAGCAATGCCACGTGTCCCATTAGAAGCTGTGTATACTGTGCATACTCCAAACAGTTCATTTTCATTGTCCTGTTCACACACTCATTAGCTTCCGGTTGCACATACTGAGTCTGGACCTGTGTCTTTTTATTCCTACACATGCGTGCAATGCGTCCTACCTTAGAACAATGGTGACATTTTTCTTGCTTGAATTTGCATACCTGCGCTGCGCATTTACCCGCACATCTGTAGCAAGGCTGCAGCTGCTGTGTCCCATTATCACTCTCCTGTTTAGATACATTTTTGCCACTGTATGATCCAAAGCGTTTTTTTACATTCCCCTTTATTCCTCTTCTGATGTACTTTATTCACATTTCCCGTTTCTTTCAGTTTTCCCGAGAACTCAAGGGTGTTAGGTGATGCCATCTCCATAGATTTAATACACATCCAGACGTGTATTTTCATATTAAAGCATTTAACCAATCACATTACATCATAGTCAGACAGTCTCTGACTATCCAATCAAAGGGTGTGAATACGCTGACGTTACCTAGGCCTGCTAGCAGGCCTTGGTGTCCCCAACTCAAAATCTGATTGGTTGAAGCAACAGTTTGATCAACACTTATTTTATGCTACAGGGCCTGCAGAACGGATTGTGAAGGCCTACAGGCAGATTTCTTTGACCCTGGCAACAAATGATGGCTGAAATGTGATTGGTTAAATGCTTTAATATGAAAATACACGTCTGGATGCAGCGCAACCAGGGGAACAGCTATGAAAGGAAGCGAACAGACCATTTGGAATTATTTATTAAGTATTCATGGACAAAATATAATTAACATCAGTCTGTGATTCAGATATTTTTTAGGCCAGCAGAGAAGGCCTTGCAGGCCCTGACGGCCCACCACTGATAAAACGATACGTGTATTACAATAAGAATACGTGTATGGATTATGAGCTGTCTGGCGTTCGATACTTGGGAGGGGGGGGGGGCAACGTCACGTCATTCTTGGCCCCGCCCATTCAAAATGCGTTCTGCGGCCAATGCTAATAACACACATGGGACCGAGTCCCTCTTATCCAAGTCACAAGTAAGTCTCAAGTCATTTGGTCCAAGTCTCAAGCAAGTTACAAGTCATTTTTTCTTGGGCAAGTCAAGTCAAGTCCCAAGTCAAGTCACTTCCCCCCCCCAAGATACTGCAGTATCCAGTCTTTATAAAGAGAAAAGACAAGGTATTAGTATCTGTTTAATAATGATATTATTGACCAACCTATCAAACCTGTTAAAAAAGTATGACAATGAATTTAACTTGTATTATAATTATTGATATTCAGTGAAATAAATGTAATCAAACAAAAAACTAATAACTTTATAAGAGCTTATTTATTTCTTAATTTCTTCTGAATCAAAAAAAATATTCCCTCCCCAATTTGTTTAATCAAAAGCAACATTGCAGCCAGTAGACCTACATAGAATCTGATTTTTTAAAACAAACTGAAAAAAATGTATAAAATCACCCAACTTTCTTGTGCCAGGAACTGTCCGGTAACAGAACAATAACAGATTTAACCCAACTTTAGCTCAAATTGGAACTCTTATAAATTACGTAATTAAAGGAGTGTTTCAGCGATTTAGTGAAACACTCCTAATGATTTCCTTACCTCAGAAATCATTCTGAGGTTTTTTTTGTGTGTCTCATGTATGCTTGTGAATGTTATGGGGACGATTGAAGATTATTGTAAGGAATTTAATTTGGGCCAATCGGGTAATTAGTTTAGTGGTGTGTGGGTCTTACTCATTCCTGAGTTGGCCTAGTTGCTTGTTGGAACCTACGGTAAGTTCATGTGCACCTTTGTCTATTGCAGTGTTTCTCAATCCATTCCTACAGGCCACACTGTCCTGGAAATTTTCATTCCAACCTCCACTCCCAACCTATCATCTGCATCGGTCGTCTGTTAATGATCACTTGAGCATGATTAAGCGGTGGTTGGAATGAAAACATGCAGCGCAGTGTGCCCTGTAGGAATGGATTGTGAAACACTGGTCTAAGGCAGTGGTTCTCAATCCTGGTCCCGGAGAGGTGCAGGGTGTCCTGGTTTTACTTGTTACTCAGCACTTCATTGAGCCATTAAAGTGGTTGTGACATCATTACATAATTGGCTCTGTATTGACTACCTGGGGTTTGGGACAGGAATGGGCAAGGAGGGCCGTATCCATTTCTGGATTTCATGCCAATTATTTAATTAGCCCAATCATTTACGTGATCTGACATTTTAGCTACATTTCTTGATAAGCCCATGAGTGACAGCTGAAGACAGTTCTTGTGTTCCCATATGAAACATGTTACTGTGGTCTAATCTACAAGTGAACCAGCGTTGGTGTATCCAGCTAATTAGCTAATTGGGCCACAGGGGTAATTGGTAGAAACAAAAACCTGCACACACCGGCCCTCCAGGACCAGAATTGCCCAGCCCTGCCCAAAATGTGTTTCCACAGTTCAAAATGGCAACGCTTTGTTCACAAGGAGGAGGAGTCAGTGTATAATAGTGTGTTTTTTTCAATAAGCACGTGGAGGTCTACATCTTTATTTGATTTCCTACCAAATTGTACATTCAGTCCCAAATGTGTATAATTTTATCATGGCATCTGTTCAATATCCTCTGCTACCTAGAATCAAATTGAATTGAATAGGTTATGTGTATGTGTATGTGTGTGTGTGTGTTTGTGAGAGTGTATGTGTAGGTGCAGGTATGTGTGTGTGTGTGTGAGTGTGTGTAAGCATGTGTGTGTGTGTGTGTGTGTGTGTGTGTGTGAGAGTGTGAGTGTGTATCAGAGTGTGTGTGTGTGTGAGTGTGTGTGACCATGTGTGTCAGAGTGTGAGTGTGTTTGTGTATGAGTGTGTGTGAGTGTGTGTGTGTGTGTGTGTGAGTGTGAGAGAGCGTGTGTGTATGTATGTGTATGAGTGTGTAGGTGCAGGTGTGTGTGTGTGTGTGTGTGTGTGTGTGAGAGAGTGTGTGTGTGTGTGTGTGTGTGTGTGTGTATTAGTAGTAGCAGCAGCAGCAGCAATAATAATAATAATAATAATAATTCATTAATTCATTAATTCATTCACATCTGTGATGACTTGATGAGCTTCATCCAGCATTCCCTGTTAAGCATTGCATTGCGAAGAGACAATCCGCACAGTCCTGTCTCCATTTCGATGGACGATTTAAGGGTGATGTTAGGTCGACCCCTACGACGGGGAGAGTCTGGCGTCCAAAGAAGGACACGACTGGCTGGCTCATTGTGCCGAATGATATGTCCGGCTAGCCGAAGACGAGCTGTCTGATGACACTTGAGATGGAGGGGAGGGCACCGTAGAGGCGGAGTTTGGAAGGTGGTCCTGCCAGGAAACATTCTGGACAGCACGCAACATCCGTGTGTAGGTACCATCGATGGACTTAGCGATCTTGCTGGTGAGGGCCCAAGACTCACACCCATAGAGGAGAATGGACTCCACGGATGTTTTAAAGATGTTCATTTTGGAGCTTTTGCGGATTGCAGATTGCCAAACATTCCTCAGTGAGTGGAGAGCAGACCAAGCTTGAGCCTTCCTACATTCAACATCGTGGGTCGAGTTTGTGTAGGAGCCCAGGTATTTGAAGTCATCAACTTTGTCGATCTTACTGCTATCAAGCGCTATGATGTCGCCAGCGGTGGAGGGATTGAGGTGAATGTACTTAGTTTTCTTTGCATTAAGGGAGAGACCAATGGACTTGCAACAAGTTTCGACTTTGTGGAGGAGAGATTCTGCATCTCGAAGGGTGTCAGCAAGCAGACTAATGTCATCAGCATAGTCTAGGTCAGAGAGGTGTTGAGCAGGATATCTACTACTTCTACGGCGAGTCAGAGTTAGACCGTCAGTGTCATTTATTGCTATCCGCAGGGCGTAGTCCAAAACTATGATGAATAGATAGGGGCAAGTGGATCACCCTGGAGAACACCGGTGTTTATGAAAAATGAATCAGTTTCGCCTTCCGGAGTGAGAACGACTGCACTTGTATCCTCATACATGATTTTGATGGCATTTACAGTCTCCTCCGGGATTCCGTAAGCATTCAAAATTTTAAACATTGTGGGTCTGTTGATGGAATCGAATGCTTTGCGGAAGTCAATGAAGATTATTGCAGCTTCTTTTTGGTGATTTCGAATTTCCTCAATTATTCGTCTGAGAGCAAGGATTTGTGAGGAGGTAGATCTCAGAGGCCGAAAACCATTTTGGTTGGGGCGAAGGACCTTTTCCAACTCTGGACGAATACGATTCAGCAAAAGACGGTTATAGATTTTTGCAGCTGTTTGGGTTAGACTGATTCCCCGATAGTTGTCTGGGATGGTCAGGTCACCTTTTTTCGGAACTGGCACAATGCCGGAGATGCCCCATTCAGGCGGGCGATTTCCTTCCAAGGTTGTATTACAGAAGTGTGTAAGACACTTCTTCAGTTTGGGAAGCCTCCAGACTTCGATAGGGATGCTGTCCATACCAGGGGCCTTGCCAAGTTTCATTTGCGCGATAGCCGTATTGACCTCGGCTTGAGAAAATTTGCCGGTTGGAATATTAGAGTTGGTTTTAAAGATTGGGTCAATTGTACCTTGAGCATTGGTATTATTATCGGAATTCAGAAGGTTTTCAAAATGAGACTTCCATGAGGCCATTCGATCTTCACCTTGGATAATTGATAAGGACAATGATGACAATGATAGAATAAGAATAACAATGTATTGATGTAAAAACAGTAGTGATGAAGATGGTGATAATAAAGGATCATTTATTTGATCTTTTATCTATAATTCATATTTATTTCATTATTGACATGTTTTTGAACACTTGTACAGGGACAATTGGGCCAGTGCTCAGAAAGTGGGCATGTGGCTCCATCTGGTGGACAAATTAAATTACTGCACCGGATACCCTGGCATACATGCACTGTATTTATATGCACCCCCAAAATGAGCATCTAGCGATTTCCCAGCGGACTTAGACGTCACAAAACATAGTCAGCTAGCTAGCCACACAATAAGGATAATTTAACAGACTGAGTGTCAGGTGTGTGTGTAGGTGCAGGTGTGTCAGAGTCAGATACTGAGTGTCAGGCTTTTCGTTAAAACATTTTGTCTCATTGGAGTTTTCCCCTCTTTGATTTCTCTCTCCCTCATCCCAGATCACACAGTTTTACAGAAAAGTCACCATAAACCCCAAACCCAGGATAGAGGGGCTGAGTGAATGTGGTCTGGACTCTGTGTAGGAGGGTCATTGTGTCAGAGACATTGTAGAAAGACAGAGTTCCTGCCCCGTGATCCAGATACACTCCTATTCTGGAGGAGGAGGGGGCAGGGAGTGCAGTGCGCTCATTATTGTGCCTGAACCAGCACCGGTGAGGAGAGCAGCCCAAACTCCAGGACTTTTCATTATATCCCAGATCAGAGTCATCACGCCCTCCTTTCCTGCTGATCTCTTTATATGAGACTGCTATACCAACCCACCCCCTCCCCCTCCACTCAGCCTCCCAGTAAGAGCGCCCAGACAGACCCTCTCTGCACAGCACTTGGGGCCTGCGGTCGAATCTCTCTGGTTGATCAGGATATGACTGGTCCTGTTCCACCCATGTCACCTCTCTGTTCCCCTCAGACAGACGGAGTTCTCTACACACTGTGTTGGGGTCCAGTGTGAGCTGACAGGTATCTGATGGAGGAGAAGAAGGAGAGAAGAGAGCTCAGTGATCATAACCATCACATTACATCTCTTACATGTTTTACACACGTTTCAATTAAATATTTACTTTCATTCACACATTTAGCTCTTATTTCCATTTTAAAATGTAACATTTTTTTTAAATGTTTAAAATGATTTTAATTTAGTTTTAGTTACAGACTCACATTGTAAGAAGTCCTCTCTGGTCCTGGGCTCTAGAATATGGAGAGAGATCACAAAAAAGATGAGCTCCTAAAGATGAACTTTCTATCATATTTCCTGGAGAAATGGGAAGATATTTTCACCAATAAAATGCATGTAAGTGCAAACTGGGCTCATCCAGGGTTAATAACAATATGAAATGAAAGTGTGAGGAATATATGGTGCTGAGCGCTGGAGGCTCAGTAGTTTTGGCAGTTTGCTTTTAAACAGCAGTGGCAGTTGGATCTGAGGGTTTGAAACTGTAACAATGTTGCTCATTTCCCTGGTTGCCACGGCGAGCAGACAGAGAGCAGGAAGAAGGAGGTGCAATGACCAGACCAGGAAACTCATACTGAGTTACCACTACTTTGGGCTGAAAGTCAGTTTTAATCCATTAAAAGCTTCATAGAGAGGATACAAAATAAGGTGCCATAGATTAAACACACTATACCTATTAGAATTTGGGAAAAAATACATATAATAATAACAATTGCCAGTATTATCAAGCTTATTGTGTTGTATGGAAGTGAGGAATGGGTTCACTCAGCCAACAAGACTACACTGAATGGGGCAAAGCTCCAGCTGAAACCCTGCATGCAGAATTAAAACATCCTGCCAGTGCTGAGGAATATCCCTTATCACAAAATGATGAAACTGCTAAATATAATTCCTAAATGTTAAAGGGTCTACATTACATAAAATTAAGAAAACTATTTCTGCTGTTATCACCTGTTTGAGAGATCTTGACTAATTCCCCTTTGCAGACGTCCTCCAGTCGCTCTTTCAATTCAGAGACATGTTTCCTCACAGCCTCAAAAGAGACGTGTGGATTGACAGTGATTCTGGCACTTAACCTGAATTGCTTCAGTAAAATATCCAGCTGTATAAATGGATTGCATGTAAAGAAATGTAAACTGTGTAAGTCGCTCTGGATAAGAGCGTCTGCTAAATGCCTAATATGTAAATGTTGGCTAACGGATCCAATCCTATAATAATCCCGCCCCCTCACCAATCAGCTCTCTGGAAAATGGCCTCACCAATCCTAGAGAATTGTGTAATTGTTTTTTTAATATCAGAGATAAAGATTCTCCACGGAGGGAATATTGTATCTTTGCAAGCTTCTAGAGCTGCATGTCACAAATGCAACTACTCAAAGCCATGTGATCACTGTGCAGCAAACTGTATGTATTGCCCTACGTTTTCTAGCCACCGGTACATATACGTATTCTGTTGATGATGCGAGAACCTGTGCAAACATACAGTTTATATAGTTATATGTGTGTAGCTATCAATAATGAATAAAATGTACTGTTGCATATTAAGTGCAGTGTAATTTTCTCATACGATTCTTGAGTGATTGGTGCAATAGATCGCACTCACATTCCCATCACCGCAGCCCTGGGTGAGCCACGGTTGTGAAACCGAAAACCCAGGGTTAAGCCCAAAGTTAGCTCGCTAACCCACCAATGGATCTCTCCATGTTGCATGTGATTGGCTGTGTTACAAACACCGCCCCTTTTGTGTTCACGTGCTCGATCAGCAAAACCAGGGTTGACAGAACGAGTTGATAACCACCATCGTGAGACAGATTAGCCGTAATTGCCTTTGTTAGGCTTTTTTGTAGCCAGCTAACGCAGAGATACCCTGACTATGTGAACTTCCTTCGTGAGACAGGCCCCAGGTCAACCACACTGTATTCTCGAAGATAGCTAAGAGTCTTTCTCTTGTGTTCTCTATTGTTTTTCAGATTTTCCCAGTTTTTCTCCCAATTGGGTGGCCAGTTGTACCCTCTATTTACTCAATTCACCCTCCCCCAGGAGCCCGCCGTCCGCATCTACGGGACAAGCCACTTCCGGCAATGAACCACTTCCTCCGAGACGGAACTCACCTATTATTATTTTAGCTGGGCTGGCGCAGCTGGGGATTGAACCCCAACCGCAGTGGGCAACCTGCACTCTGGGCGAGTTCCTTTACCGTTACGCCACCCGAGGCCCCTTGAGTTCTCTATTGTAAAACTAAATCTGTCTGTGGAATTCAGCTTGACTTTAATAAGAAAACCAGATGAATACTTTTCACCCAAAGTAACTGAAACAAATGACTTATGTACATGTAATATATGTTTGCTAAGCTGACTTGTATACCACATTAGCACATGATTAAAAATGTGTACAAAGTGTATGCACACCACAGTTAGAACAGTCATGTTGTAAATACTCTGCACATTGTTCAGTTGTGTTCTCAAAGAGTTGAGAAGAGGTGATGGACTTTTAATGTGCAGCTAAACTGTAAAATAAAATCTGTACTGTAGAAGGTAATGAATAGAACTCACTAGTAGGGGGGTGGTACTCAATGCTGTTCCTCCTCTTCCTGACTGGCAGAGTGGATCCCTCTGTTTCTGAATCGACCACAACCGTCACCATCCTCTCTATCAGCTCCTCCTCTCTTCTTCTCCATTCCTCCTCTCTTCTGCTCCATTCCTCCTCAAACTTCTGTTTCAGCTGCTTTTCATCCACTTTCTCTCCTTTAAACCATTGTTTAAACCCCTCATCACTCTCTTCTATGGTGAAGTGACCACTTCTGTTCCTGGCCACTGTCTCCTCTCTCTTCTCCAGCAGCTCTGTGACCTGAGTGCAAATGAAACAGTGAAAATTAAAACACACACAGACACAGGGTCAACTCCGTACATCTCCCTTTATTTTATTATAGAACACAACCAATGCACTACACCAGGCGATTTCAATGAGTTCCCCTCCTTGGTTGAAGAAGGGAGATAATTAGTGAAATCACCTGCTGTAGTGAATTGGCTGCAACAAAAACCTGCACACACTCGGCCCTCCATGGAATGAGTTTGACACCAGTGTTCTAGAGCAAGTGCTCCTATCCAATCACAGATCCCCTTAAATATGTAATATACTGTTGATATGGCAACTGCACTGTCAATCATTACCACAGTATCCTAAACATCCAATGACCTCTGGCACATGGCTTTTACCCGCCTCCTCAGTTCACATGGCAGTACCAGACACCCCTGATTCACATATATGTATATATATATATATATATGGTAATGACATACACAGACAAGGTAAACATTACAGATTAAAATAATGCAGGATTATAATTAAAGATTTTAAGAGTTAATCATGAAATGATGACCGATGAGCAACATAAAGTAATACGGTATGCCTATAGCCACCAGCACAGCCATAAATTGCAAATTATGAAATTTGGAATGTACTAGATTTAAAAAACATAGATCGGAACATATTCATACTTATAAAACATAGATCAACAGTAGCAGTGCTCTGCACAGTACAAAATAAACTATATAAACAATTTGAGATTACAGATTCATAGTAAAGCCTTTTTATTTTGGTCATTTGTTTTAAACTTTAAAGGGCAGCTCAGAGATTTAAAAAAAAAAATATATTTTTAAGTGTTTAGTGTGGAATGTCACTCACACCGACCTTTTCCAGTTCAGACTCTGCCTCACTCACTGCAGAACTCATTGTTCCGTATCCAGACGGTACTGATCTCTCCGTCTTACTCCTATTCAGCCACCATGACACCTTCTGTTTGGACCTTTCATGAGCCGATTCATATCCACACACAGAGCTGCCTGCTTCAGAGGGGGCTGGAGTCCCTCCACTCACTGAAATACAACAACAACACCAAGGCCTTTACACTACAGGTCAACCACACTGTATTCTCTAAGACAGCTAAGAGTATTTTGTCTTCTCTACTCTTTGTTTGTTTTTCCCCTGTTTTTCTCCCAATTGGGTGGCCAGTTGTACCCTCTATTTACTCAATTCACCCTCCCCCAGGAGCCCGCCGCCCGCATCTACGGGACAAGCCACTTCTCCGAGGCTAGCAATGAACCGCTTCCTCCGAGATGGAACTCACCTATTATTATTTTAGCTGGGCTGGCGCAGCCGGGGATCAAACCCCGACCGCAGTGGGCAACCTGCACTCCGGGCGAGTTCCTTTACCGTTACGCCACCCGAGGCCCCTTGAGTTCTCTATTGTAAAACTAAATCGGTTTGTGTAATTCAGCTTGACGTTAATAAGAAAACCAGATGAATACTTTTCACCCAAAGTAACTGAAACAAATGACTTATGTACATGTAATATATGTTTGCTAAGCTGACTTGTATACCACATTAGCACATGATTAAAAAGGTGTACAAAGTGTATGCACACCACAGTTAGAACAGTCATGTTGTAAATACTCTGCACATTGTTCAGTTGTGTTCTTAAAAATACTTTTAATGTGTAGCTAAACTGTAAAATAAAATCTGTACTGTAGAAGGTAATGAATAGAACTCACTAGAAGGGCGGTAGGCCATGTCATAGCTGTCCCTCCTCTTCCTGACTGGCAGAGTGGATCCCTCTGTCTCGGAATTGAGCAGAACCGTCCCCATCCTCTCTATCAGCTCCTCCTCTCTTCTGCTCCATTCCTCCTCTCTTCTCCATTCCTCCTCAAACTTCTGTTTTTCATCCACTTTCTCTCCTTTAAACCACTCTTTAAACCCCTCATCACTCTCTTCTATGGTGAAGTGATGACTTTTGTTCCTGGCCACTGTCTCCTCTATCTTCTCCAGCAGCTCTGTGACCTGAGTGCCATCACCCCTGTTCTCATTGTTGAGAACATGATACCTGTTCCCACATTTCTCTACAAGCCACTGGAGGGCCTTCCCTTCAGTCTCAATGTGCTGCTCAATGGTTGTGTCTCCCAGCCAGTCTCCCCTGGTGAACAGCACTATAGTGTGTCTCCAGACTCTCTCACTGAGAAGCTCCAGGTGTTCCTCCACTGGTCTTCTGTGTGAGTCTGTGAATGATGAGCTCACATCAATGACCAGGAAGAGAGCGTAGGGTCCTGGGGGACACAGAGACACACTGCGCACAATCTCCTGTTTATCCAGCTCTCGAGTGTCCTTCACAGACGAGGTGCTCCACCAGCCTGGTGTGTCGACCACAGTGACCTGCCTCCCAGCTACTTCACCCTGTCTCTTCACACACTGTGCAGTTCTTATTCCAGACTCAAACTCCTCTCTGCCCAGGATGGTGTTTCCTGCTGAACTCTTCCCATTCCCTCTCCACCCCAGCAGCACAATTCTCAGCTCTGAGAGATGGTGTTCCTCCCCTGTCAGAGAGAAAGAACACAATATATTCCTCATTAGGGGACAACTCATAACATTTCATTCAGCTTGGAAACCTTGCAGACAAAAATTAAATACTTAATATGAAAAAGTGTGTCTGGTTTTCAAGCTACTGAAATTCACACTTATGACTCCACTACACACCACACTTCACTGACTTCCGATAGCAGCCCGAATTCAATACCAAACACTGGTGCTGGCATATCAGGAGGCTAAGGGTACTGATCCCTCCTACCTCCAGACTCTGATCCTGACATACAGCCCAGCCAGATCTCTCCACTCGGCCTCCTCTGGCTAACTGACTGTCCCGTCCCTTTGGGCACCCGGAAACAACCCCATTATAATAATTTGAGATTTTAATCACCCTGTACATGAGTCACCAAACAGTGTTTTCCTAATTTTTTAACAGCAATAGGACAACATTAATTAATTAATTTAATATGAGATTACTATATTAGTTACTATAATACATTACAGTAAGGACGTTATTTTCATTATGCAATGCTGAACTTTGAAACATTTAATCATCGAAGTCATGTATGTACATAGGAGTTTATAGACCTAATTAAACATTATTCATTTATTAAAGGCATATCAAACACAATACTGAAGGGTTACAAGAAGAAGCAAATGGTGAGGATGCACTTTATATCAGGCGATATAGAATAAGAATTTAAGTGAAGAATAGATTATAGCATAAGTCTAATTTGGTTTTACTGTATACAATAGTTACTAACAAAGCTTAAGCCTATAAGCATATTGAAACAAACCGTCTCAAAAAATATTTCACTGATACACATATTGTTGCTGGCTTTTCCTTGGCCACTCGATCGAATCTCTTCAGACAACAGGAAAAAACTGTTTTATCCAACTTTCATAGAGACACTATGTATATCTTTTCCAGTACAACCCATACAAGATTGAACAAATGTGCACATATCTGTAATACTTACATTTTTATTTGCTTATATTTACTATTTATATTTTTATTATTATTTCCACAGCTGCTTATTATCATTATTTCATATTTTTGCCTATGGAATTAATTTCAGAGTGAAGCATTCTATTGTAATAACTATTAAAAAATGTGTATTTTGATCCTGAGTAACATGCGCTTGTATTTTGAAAGACACCAACCAGAAGTCTCCAATTGTGGCCAGCTTCACAGAGCTAGTGTATAGACAGCCTGACAGTGTAAAACAGGCTGCTCAATGAAGAATACATACCAAATACAGTATTTGCAAATATAAGTTTGAGTTACTGTATTTCTCCTTATAGTGGACCCAAAAGGGATGTTGTACATAGTCTGCAGAGAGACGGTACTCCAGTTTGAGATTACATGTCAATCAGCATTTTACCATATCCAGCTTAATAAATATAATAAAGTGTAAAACAAAGAACCAGATATTTAATGATAATCACATAATAGTCTAGGAGGAAGATTGCCATTTAGATATCTGTCTGTTTACTGTGTTCTGCTTGAGGTATATTTATATGGGAGTTTAATTAATGAAGTATTTTACAGCCATATTGTGATCTATTCATTGGCCACTCTAAACTACTCATATACAACAAAATTTCAGCCAGATCGTTGAGGGCATTTAAAGCTGGGAGTGAATTATTGTTTTATTAAGTGTTTACATTTTAAGGTATAATTTTCAATGAATGGTTATGAACTCCAAATCTTATTGTAGTTTCATTTTCATTGAGTTGTTGAGACACCCCACTAGTGCAGTGACCCCCAGCTGTTCTCTCTGTCTCCCCAGGTCACAGTGAGTGGGTGAGCTGTTCATCCCTCTGTAACAGAGAGTCCAGCCTGCTCTCACACTCAGGACTCCAATCCATTACAGAACTTACCTTCAAACAGCGCTCTGAGAGCTTTCCTCTGTTTCTGCACCTTCGTCATCCTCTGTTCCACTCTTTCTTCCACTGTCCTCCTCTTCTCTTCCACCTCCTGTAAGAGCATTCTCTCCATTTCATAGTGACAGCCACCGTGTCCTGCCACCATCTCCTCTATCTTCTCCAGCAGCTCTGTGACCTGAGTGCCATCACCCCTGTTCTCATTGTTGAGAACATGATACCTGTTCCCACATTTCTCTACAAGCCACTGGAGGGCCTTCCCTTCAGTCTCAATGTGCTGCTCAATGGTTGTGTCTCCCAGCCAGTCTCCCCTGGTGAACAGCACTATAGTGTGTCTCCAGACTCTCTCACTGAGAAGCTCCAGGTGTTCCTCCACTGATCTCCTGTGTGACTCTGTGAATGATGAGCTCACATTAATGACCAGGAAGAGAGCGTAGGGTCCTGGGGGACACAGAGACACACTGCGCACAATCTCCTGTTTATCCAGCTCTCGAGTGTCCTTCACAGACGAGGTGCTCCACCAGCCTGGTGTGTCGACCACAGTGACCTGCCTCCCAGCTACTTCACCCTGTCTCTTCACACACTGTGCAGTTCTTATTCCAGACTCAAACTCCTCTTTGCCCAGGATGGTGTTTCCTGCTGAACTCTTCCCACTCCTACTCCACCCCAGCAGCACAATCCTCAGCTCTGAGAGACGGTGTTCCTCCCCTGGCAGAGAGAAAGAACACAATATATTCCTGATTAGGGGACAACTCATAACATTTCATTCAGCTTAGAAACCTTGCAGACAAAAATTAAATATTTAATATGAAAAGGTGTGTCTTTTTGCACTTTATATCAGGTGATACAGTATAAGAATTTAAGTGAAGAATAGATTATAGCATAAGTCTAATTTGGTTTTACTGTATGCAATATTTACCAACAAAGCTTAATCCTATAAGCATAATGAAACAAACAATCTCAAAAAATATTTCACAGATACACATATTGTTGCTGGCGTTTTCCTTGGCTACTCAATTGAATCTCTAACAGGAAAAATCTGTTTTACTCAACTATCATTGAGACATTATGTATCTTTTCCAGTACAACCCATAAAAGAACACATATCTGTAATACTTACATTTTATTTGTTCATATTTACAGGATGCTCAATGAAGAATAAATACCAAATACTGTATTTGCAAATATAAGTATTAGTTATTGTATTTCCCATTCTGTGGGAATTGCATACAAGGGGCTATATAAAATGTAAAAAAAATAGTTTGATCGACAGAAACAAAGAACTCACTGTGATGGGAGGATACACGCCCAGTCTCCATGTTTGCCTATCCAGAACCCTCCATGCCCAATGCCCTTCTCTCTGTCATAACAACATAATAATCATCCATTCCAACAAACCACAGAACAAAATGACTGTAAATTCATGAACATTTTTATCTTTCATCATTCCATCTTCAATTTCAGGACAGGATTGAATTTTTTTAAATATATCTTCACCGTTGTGGCAATTGCTAAATTACAGATATTTACATTCATAAAAAGTCCTTAATAATTTTTCTTGATATTTTGAAATTGATATTTTCTGTAAATCAGTATCATATTTCAAAACATTTATTAGTTATTTGCATATAAATATTTCACTGTACCAAATCACATGGTCACCATATGCTGTAACAAACCATTGTGATCTGTAAACAGTCAATTCGAGATTTATTATCGTACATTAGCTGACATTTTCAAATAGTAACTAGGTAACAATAATGTAATGTCATACATTTAATACTACATACTGTGTATGTGTGTGTGTGTGTGTGTGTGACTGTGCGTGTATGTGTGTGACTGTGTGTATGTGAGTGGGTGTGTGTATGTGAGTGGGTGTGTGTGAGAGAGAAAGAGAGAAAAGCAAGCAGACATTTAAGTCACATATGACTTTTTTCCATGCTTAGCTGAAGAGGGACACTAGTGTCTGCTTGAGTTTCTTTAATCCCCTAGTCCTGGCGCACTTTAACACAACGTCTGAACAATAGAAACGTGTATATTTCTCTGGATCTGTTCTTGTTGGTGATGTTCCCCTCTTGTGTTTGTTTGTTTTTTATTTATTTGCTCAAGAGGGACAATGTACATTAATGAATATTTTGTGAAGAAATATATAAATGCACCCAATTATAGCCAAAAGGCTCATTTCCATTGGTAGTCCCCCTGCCAGAATGTACAAGGCGGTGTCCTAAAATAAAGGTTATGCTACAATGCAAACATTTTTGATTATATACAATACCATCTAACAGTACATACAAGTTAATAGCATACAACAATACATATACAATCATAGCAGTAACAGATTAAAAAAGTGCAGATTGTAAATTCCACAGACCCTAATGTTCACAGAGTTGATTGTCCACCAGCCATCCTTTCATGTTTTTCTTAAAAGAGTGGTATTTACCTTGCCTTGTATTAATGCACATCTTGTAAGTCGCTCTGGATAAGAGCGTCTGCTAAATGCTTAAAATGTAAATGTAAAATGTATGAGGTGGAGTCTCTTATGCTTTGTGGGATCGAGTTCCATTGATACGCAGTTTTGTAGGAAAAAACAGACTGTCCAAACACACTTTTCCTAAAGGGGACTTCACAGTCTCCTCTTGATGCCCCTCTGGTTACATGTGTTGCAGATGATCTGAAACGGATTAGGTTGCAGAGTGGAGGGGGGGCCAGGCTGTGACGAATTTTATACATAAGACAGCAGTTTTTAAATATGATGAGATTTTCCCAATTTAGCAGTCCATACTTATTAAGAATTGTACAGTGATTCTTTTTTACAGAGGTTTTTTATCAAGGATTTTGAGAGCCTGTTTATATAACAATATTACAGGTTTTAGAGTTGTGGAGTTAGCGATTGACCAGACAGTTGAACAATAGTTAATGTGGGACAGAATAAGAGAGAACAGAAACATTTTTGCAGCTTCTGTAGACATATGGTTTCTGAGATGCCAAAAGTTACTTTGCCAACGTGAATTTTAGATTTTTGCAGACTTTTTTTAACATGTCCTTTAAATGTGAGGTTACAGTCAATCAGAATACCAAGATATTTACATTCATGTACAATTTGCACTCTCTCCCCTGAAATAAAAACATTGGGTTCAATGTATGATTTGTTGGTTTTTACAAAAAACATGGCAACTGTTTTTGAAATGTTAGGTTGTAGACAGCAGGCATTTAACCAAGTAGATATATTAACCATAATCTTAGTAAGCTGTGCAGCAGCATCAGCATGGTTTTTGTCCTTTACTAAAATCACAGTATCATCTGCATACATAACAATATCACAGCCTTGGCAGACAGATGGTAGGTCATTTATGTAGAGACTAAATAGGATCTGGACTGAACCTTGGGGGACACCTGTAGCAAGATTGTTGAAATTGGATTTGACATTTTCTATTTTAACACACTGAGTTCGATGAGAAAGGTATGAGTTGAACCAGCTGGAAGTGCACAATGAGAAATTGAATTGACCAAACTTAGACTGTAGGATTCCATGATTGACTGTATCGAAGGCTTTCCAAAGATCTAAAAACATGGCGCCAACGACACCCCCATTGTCTATTAGTGACTTAACCTTTCAACAAAATAGACAGTTGCAGTTTCTGTGGAGTGATGGGCTCTAAAGCCATTTTGCATAGGATGCAGGAGCTGACAAGAGTTGAGATGAGAAATCAATTGCTCTGCCACTAATTTCTCAATAACCTTGGACATGATTGGAAGTATGCTAATTGGTCTATAATTTGATGCAGAATGAGGATCAGCACTTTTAAAAATGGGCACAACAACTGCAGGTTTCCACTGTTCCACTGACATAAGGAGATATTGACAATATGGGTAATTGGTTTTATTAATAAACATTCAAGATCCTTGATCATAACAGAGTCCATTTCATACACGTCCTTTGACCATTTGTGTTTCAGTGAATCAATGACCTTCGCTACCTGCGATTCCGACACTCTTTCCAGATTGAAGGTGGGTAAAACAGAGTTTTCTGCCATGACACTATGCTGCTGGTGTGGAGGAAAACTGTTGGCAATAGTTTGTAGATTACAGAATCTACAAAGTAATCATTTAAGGCTTCAGCCACATCAAATTACTTATTTGTTAGAGTGCCATTAATCCTTAGTTCAATGTGTTTTCTAACATTATTCTGTCCAGTTAATTTCTTTATTTGCTGCCATATGATTTTTCCCTTGGCATTTTCTATTATTGCGAGAAAATAATCTGCCGTGGCTTTCCTAAGCTCTCTTGTTACTTTATTTCTTATTGAGGCAAATTTCTGCCTATCAGTTGTTAGTTTAGACTTCAGTGATGTTCTTAGGGCCTGGTCTCGTTCTTTCATAATTTGAATTATAGTTTCATTTATCCATGGGAGGGAAGACCTTCTATTTTTTTATCTAAACTTTTTAGAAAATGTTTTAATTGTATTATGTAGTTTTTCTGTAAAGCACTGGCTAATATATTCCAAGTCATCTGATTTCAGCATGTCATCCCAGTTAATATTCTGCACAGCATTTTTAAAGCCTTTTTATTATTTTGTATCCACACGGATTCCGAGTTCTGACTGAAGCTGGAACATTTTTTCCCATTCACTTTTCTTGCAATTAAAGTCAAATTCTGATGTGACAGGCCTGTTATCATGTTATATGATTTTATTATTCTCATCTCATCTCATCTTCAGCCGCTTATTCCTAGTTAGGGTCGCGGGGGGGGCTGGAGCCTATCCCAGCATGCATTGGGGAAAGAGGCAGGAATACACCCTGGACAGGTCGCCAATCCATCGCAGGGCACACACACCATTCACTCACACACTCATACCTACAGGCAATTTAGACTCTCCAATTAGCCTAACGTGCATGTCTTTGGACTGTGGGAGGAAACCAGAGTACCCGGAGGAAACCCACGCGGACACGGGGAGAACATGCAAACTCCACACAGAAAGGCCCCCGGCCTGGATTCGAACATGGGACCTTGTTGCTGTGAGGCGACAGTGCTATCCACTGCACCACCGTGCCGCCATAGGATTTAACTAATATATAACTTATATATTTTACTATATATATATCTTCACCATTGTGAAATTGCTCAATTACAGATATTTATGTAACCATTCTTTGATAAGGATAGAATTTTACCTCAAGGTCAGGTATAGTATGAGTGGACTGTGTATCTATGAATCATCTGGACAAGGCACAAGGTAAGTGGAGTTTTCTGGAATTACATTGTAAGTAAAAATAGATGTTGAATAACAGTATGTACCATCATTAGTATGATGATTCACAATTACCAGATACATATATATATATATATTCAGACCAATTTTGCTGCACCCAGATTGATTTAGGTGCATTTCTTTCCTTCGAATATCTTGTCATCATCTTAAAAGCAGAGTCAAACATACTTATCTTAACAGTTTACAGACCACCAAAACAATCCTCAGAATTCCTTTCTGAAATCTCTGAGCTATTATCTACTGTCATCATGAGTTATGACAGAATAATCATTACTGGTGACATGGATATTCACATCAACCGTAGTATGGACTTGAAGGCCATGGACTTCCTGGATATCTTAGACAACCTAGGATTAATTCAACATGTTAAGAAGTTATGTAGTAAAACTTCACCTTGGATAAATAGTAGGGGAGAGCGGGGTATGTTGTCACACTTTTCACTCTGTCTTACCTGTACTGGGCGCAATACATCGCAATGGTATAAATGTCATACCAAATGAAAGGTGGAAGTCTTGGGCACATATTTTGTATTCATTACATATTCATATCTTATTTCAGTATGGAGTTGTAGACAGTTAAATAGAGGGTGTGCACCCTGATGGGGTAAATTGTCACACTATGTCATAGTATGTGGGGTAAGTTGTCACATTGGATTATCAACAAATAAGAATACAACTAAATAATTGTGAATATAATTTTTTTAACTTTCAAATTCAAAACCAAGTACATTTCATTACAGAACTCATTCATTAAAGAACAAAATGCTTAGTCTTAACAAAACAGACGTGGTGTAATGCACAACAAAACACTTCTAATCAGACTCATCTTCACAGTTCTGGCACAAATAAATTGCCTGGCCTGGGGTGCAAGCATCATGGGCCCACTTCTTGTATCTCACACACTGCACCCAAGTCTCTTTTGGGTGGCTGTTAGAAAATGGCTCCATGCAGACTAGGCAGAAGCACGCCTCTTCATCTGATGATGACTCGTCTATTTTTCTTTTTACTGTTGCCTTTTTGTTCTCGGCAGATCCAGATTTTGCACTTTGCTTCCCTTCCTCCAGAAACAGCCTGTTTTTAGATTGTGATTTTTCCATTTGTAGTGCTTGCTTCACGGGTGTGTCTGTTAGAATTGCGGTTTTGCGCCGCTTTCTTCCATTATTAGTTTGTTTTCGGGGACCAGCTTTTGGAGGTCCTCTGGAGTTGGTAGTCTGCTGCCAGCACTGGCATTGCTGGGTAAGGGTGAGCTGGCATGGGAACTGAACGGGTCTGTGTCTGTGCTTGTGCCTGGCAGGGCAGGGTTGGTACTGGGGCCTGGCGGGGCAGGGCGATCCGTAACATAGGATGGCGCAAACTCAGTTTCCAAAAATACATCCCTGTTGTATGGCTGTACCCCAGCTACCCTAAAGCCAGCCTGAATGTTCAAGGGGGTTGCCGCCACAGGATAAGCGATTGCCACAATCCCAGGAATGTCATAAATTGACATTGTTTTCCCAGGATTGTTCCTCATCCATGCATCACACGCTGTGTTGATGTGCCTTTTTAGCGGCCCGTAGACAGACCTGTCTAAGGGTTGAAGCCAATGAGAGCAGTGGGGTGGGAATGACACCATAATTAAGCCGTTTTCTTTGGCACAATTGAGTCCATCAATGGACATATGAGATATGTGGTTGTCCAAAAGGAGTAAACATGGTTTCTCCTTTGAGCATTTTGTTTGCTCAATGAAATGTTTCAGGAAGTCAAAAAAGTGCACATATTTCATCCACCCCGAGGGATTTGCCGCTCCCCTGCTGCCAGGTGGTCCGCTGTTTAAAAAATGGTCGCGGAAGTTGACATGGGGAAATATGAAATATGGAGGTATACTATTTCCTGTGGCTGACACAGCACAGGCCAGTGTGACAAGCGTCCCCCTTTCAGCGGAAGTCAGTGACCCTACTTGTTTGAATCCGCGTCTAGCCACTACTTTGTCAGGTTTATGGACTGTGGTCACCCCAGTTTCGTCTACATTCCATATGTCCCCTGGTCCAAATTGATGTCTGTCTAGCACAATTGCTAAATTGTCGAAGAAGGCATTGACATTTTCTCGGTTGAAGCTACTAGCTCTGGCAAGGCTAGTTGCCTCAGGCTGCCTTAGCGACAGCATTGGGTGCCGTTTTAAGAAGGCTGTAAACCACTCCGAGCTGGCCTTTTCTGTTTCTGCCCACATTGGTGTGAACTTCAGCTTGTGTGCCACAGCAAACTGGTAGGCAAGTCTTTTGATCTCACTTGGCAACAGACCAAAATAAATGTCAGCTGACCTAGCGATATAATGAACAAGCTGCATCTCCAAATCAGGTGGAAATACCTGCCGTGGCTTTCTATAGCCAACCACTGTTGTTGGCATGGCTGCCTGACTGACAATTTCTTCGCTGGTAACCTTTTCACAATACCGAGTCAGAGTACTGTGGGGGAATCAGATCTCAGCCAGGGCCAGATAGACTGAGTGATCCGAAACCACATTTAATACTTCTTAAAAAACAACACATTTCTTCAGAGTCAGATGTAATCAGGTTTTATTGTACGCAATGCGAAATCACCTACAAGAAAACCAGGCTGTTCGCGAAAGCAGCTCTGGCCTCCTTTCCATGCATAAACCTTTTAACATGTCATAGCTCCTCCTGCCTTGGAGCTTGACGTCCTTACCACTCCCACTTAGCTCAATCCCTCCCCTCAATCTCATGGCATGTTCTCTATACACCATTGTTTTCCTTCTGCTCTTATCCATTAACATTTTTATGTTTCCACCACATGTTGTCTATTCACCATTGTTTCTTCCCTGGCCCCCATCTATTTCTATCTTTATGTTCTCCCCCCTCTTTTCCCCCCATTATTCCTCTGCCCTTCACTCTTCAATACAAAGAATAAACAGTCACTTAAGCTGACCTACCTACATACTATAAATATAAAACATGCGTTAATAATGCTATTTGCTAAATGGCTATACCAGTAATTCAATAAGATACACCATCAGATAATGTCTACTCACTAGGATCCATCATTAAATAATGTTTGGCTGCCACCTCCCCTCCGTGCAAGGCATCTACCACACACGATGCCTTAGGAAAGCACGGAAAATCATAAAAGACTACAGCCACCCAGGCTATGGACTGTTCTCTCTGCTGCCGTCTGGTAGACGTTACCGGAGCATCCGGGCACTGACTACCAGACTCACTAACAGTTTTTTCCCCCAGGCCATCAGGCTTCTCAACCAGCAGCACTAATCCCATTGTTCACATTGATCACATCATCACCCCAATGTGTTCTCTAATCACTTTGTATGTACATTAAATGCACATCACCTCATTTAAATGCACATATCCATCGGCACTACTTTACTTTATATTTATATATTTAAAACTCTTATTCTACGTATTCTACTGTCTATATTCCCCCTTCTTACTGGTTCCGGAACTGCTACAATTGTTTATTGTTTAATGTTTAATGTTGACTGTTTTTCTGTTATGTATATTTCTGCTATTCGTCACTACTTAGTTGTTGCTTGCCATGTCCCAAGAATGTCATTGTTCAGAATGACCTTGTGTTATACTGTGCACTTGACAAATAAAACACTTTGACTTTGTTTGTAAGGACAGAGTAGGGACAGACTACAGACTTGGGTCTATTCTGGTGGCTCCTAAGCTTGTCATGTGTGTGTGCCCCTCAGGCAGATTCTGCCCAGGACTTCACACACAGACCTGTTGTGAGAGTATCATGAATGAACCATTGACTACAACCTTTTAGTGTTTATCCTTCCATAATAGCTTGTAAGTGTATCATGAGGGTACATGAGGACAAACTCCCCTTGTTTACTCTTCCACACGACCCAAGAATGCTTGGCGGTAACCTTTGCAGAATCCCTGATACAAAGGTAAAGGACTAAATCATGGATTAATTTGTTTAATTGTTAATCCATGTCCTCTCACTCTCGCGCTGTGGAGTCTCGTCCCAAACTGGCCTCGTAAATTTTAGCAGCTGAACGAACTTGGAGGAAATCTAAACTGGAGATACACCGCAGCATTTTTAAGGAGCATATTATTGCATATAATAATGTCATTCGCTCCGAGAGAAAAGCCTATTCCTCAAGGATCATTGCAGAGAACAATGGCAATTCCAGGGTATTATTTTCAACAATTGACCAGCTTTTAAACCCTGCACCAATTTCGGATCCTCTCGGTATGGCGTCTGCCGAAAAATGCGATGAATTTGCTCAGTATTTTCATTTAAAAAATAACAACCATTCGGGCAGGTATTGTCAGACATATTAATGACGCACACGAGCTATCTTCTGACAATAAAGCAACCTTGAAGCATTGTAATAGTATCACTGAAGCTGATCTTAATAAAATCGTGACACAGAGTAAGTCATCAACTTGTAATCCCTGTCCCTACAAAATATCTTTAAAAAACTTTTAACTGTCTCACTGAAAACAGTTTTGAAAATAATCAATACATCTCTTGAGACCGGAACTTTTCCAAATGCTTTCAAAACCGCAGTCGTGAAACCGCTTTTGAAAAAAACAAACCTGAATCCAAATGTCCTAAGCAATTATAGACCCATTTCCAATTTACCGTTTATAAGTAAGGTTCTCGAAAAAGTAGTCTTTAACCAATTAAATTACTTTCTAAATGAAAATGACATTTTGGAAAAAATCCTATTCCACAGTACAGAGACGGCACTGGTCAAAATAATCAATGATCTCAGACTTAGTGCTGACGTCGGAAGGGTCTCGGTTCTTGTTCTGCTGGACTTGAGCGCTGCCTTTGATACTCTTGATCACGGTATACTACTGAATCGACTGGAAAACTGGGTTGGTTTATCCGATTGTGCTCTAAATTGGTTTCAATCGTATCTCACACAAAGAAAATGTTATGTTAGTCTCGGAGCTCACACATCAGAGATATACGACATGGCTTTTGGGGTTGCACAAAGAAGCTGTCTTGGCCCTCTGCTTTTTTCATTGTACATGTTACCGTTCGGTCACATAATTAGAGATCATAACGTCGATTTTCACAGTTACGCTGACGACACACAATTATACATCGCAATGGAGCCAAATGACTCAGTTGCTTTGTGCTCCTTGACTGCCTGTCTGTCTGCCGTAGAACAATGGATGAGCAAAAACTTTAAAAACGTAATGAGGACAATACCGCCGGGGTATTTGTCCGATGCGCTTTGGCCATATATTCCGGCGTGTGCCCTCCAGTCGCAGGATGCAGGGTTATTAGTTGTCCCGCCCGTGGCGAAAAAAACGGTTGGAGGTAGGGCTTTTTATTTTAGAGCTCCTTTTCTATGGAATAGCCTCCCCATTTCTATTAGGGAGGCTGATTCCATTAATGTTTTTAAATCCAGACTCAAAACATACTTATTCATTAAATGTTATGGCTGAGTTTGGCGTACATATGCGCACGCACACACATACATACACATACAGTTTTAAAATTATATTTTAGTTTTGCTTTGTTTCCAGTTTTTCTTTTCTGTTAAGCACTTTGAGACCACTTTGCGATTAAAAGTGCTATATAAATGAGGGGTTATTATTATTATTATTAGCCTATACATAGTAAGGTTGTACTGCGATTAAAACCCTCTACATGCTCTCTTGATCCTATTACCACCAGGTTTAAAAAAACTTGTTAACTGTCTGTCAGATGATGTGCTAGCCACTGTAAACTTTACAAACTAGAAACTTCCCAACTGCATTAAAGAGACTGCCCTCTCTTAAAGAAAAATAACTTTGATTCCTCAGTTCTCAGCAACTTTAGACCTATTTCAAACCTTCCTTTCCTAAGTAAAATTCTTGAAAAGTGTTTTTAAACAACTAAATGACAGTAATGTTATTCTTGAAAAATTTCAGTCAGGTTTACGTGCAAACCACAGCACAGAGACTGCTTTAGTTAGGGTGGTAAATGACCTGAGACTCAGTATAGACTGTAATAATGTCTCTGTTCTTGTCTTATTAGACCTAAGTGCAGCATTTGATACTGTGGACTATACAATTCTTTTACATCGTCTTGAAAATTGCTTTGGCCTTTCTGGTATGGTCCTACAATGGTTTCGGACTTATCTGATGGGTAGAATATTTTTTGTTGCCTTAGGAGACTATGCCTCAGAGAAAGCAGACGTTACATGTGGAGTACCACAAGGCTCAGTTCTGGGCCCTTTGCTCCTCTCTTTATACATGCTCCCTCTTGGCTGAATCATCAGAAAACATGGTATTGATTTCCACAGTTATGCTGATGATACACACCTTTATATCGCTGTATCAGCCAAGGATGTAAGCTCAATCAATGCTCTAGATGAATGTATGACTGAGAAACTATGGATGGCACAGAATTTTCTACAACTAAACCAAGAAAAAACAGAAGTCATAGTCATTGGAGTGAAGGCCCAGAGAGAAAAACTATCTAAAGACCTAGAGTCACTGTTTGTGAACATCAAAACTGAAGTAAAGAACCTAGGTGTTACTCATTTAGCAGTCAGCATTTAGCAGACACTCTTATCCACAGCGACTTACAAGATGTGCATTTATACATGGTAAGAACAATCATAGTTCACGCCAGAGATCAGTGCAGTAATACAGTGATAGACATCGTTGTAGGCAGCTGCGTACCATACCTGTAACACTGGGAAGAAGAAGGTTGTCATTAATTGTAAAACACCCCGAGGAGGTTGTGTAACAGTACTCTCCTCTCTGCACCGGCTCCCCATCGCAGCACGCATCAGATTCAAATCCCTGGTGCTTGCTTTTCAAGCGGTTAGAGGAACTGCTCCCCCATACCTCCAGTCACTCATAACTCCCTACACCCCAGCCAGACCCTCCGCTCCACCTCCTCTGGCAAACTGACTGTCCCATCCCTCCGGGCGCCTGGGCAGCCGCTCCGGCGTCTCGCCTCTTCTCTGAGGAATCACTTGCGATCTTCAAAACCCACCTTTTCAGACTCCACTACCACTGAATTCTGTACATCTACACCCAGCTATCTTGCCATCACCACTGCCTACAACACTTTTTGTACATGTATCCATGCTTACTCCTCATTAAAAATAAATAAATAAAATTTACAAACCTTTTCCTTCCCAGTGTTACAGGTATGGTATGCAGCCGCTAATAATGATGCTTATTACTGAACTGGGCCCGTATTCACAAATCATTTTATCTTACCACTAGGAGTACTTCTAAATCGCACTAAAACCTTTTAGTTAGGAGTCCCACCTTAAAACCTATTCACAAAGCTGCAAAGACAAACTCATACTAAGGAATTCCTAGAATTTTCAAGCTAAGAGTGAGGGCGGGGTTGACGTCGTTGCTATGGATGATGTTGTTTCTCATGAACGAGCTTACTCAGAATGCCCACAGCGATTGGCTGATATAGGGGATGGGTCTCTGCCCGCGATTTCAACCTAGAAAATAAATTATATGCTACTGTAAATGGGTATGTAGGCCTACCTGTTCCTGTTATATTCTAGTAGTGTAACGGATCGCAGTTGATCCGTGATCCGTACGGATCAACCCCCACGGTTCGGCACGCATATGATCCGCGGATTAATAGGTAAATTGAACCATCATAGAGAAATACAGTTTTTCTGCCGCTGTCACGTTTTAAAGTAACAATTCTCTAAATCTTGATGCAGAGTTACAGCGAAGAGATAGACAACCATGTATGTTTTGGTTTGCTTTGTTTTTCATACTAAATGCCTTTCTGGGAGGCAGGTTTTTAGAAACGCGACCGAATTAAATCAAATTTAAACAGTAGCGATCTTTAAATTTTTTATTACATTAATTCAGGCATAAGACCACCCTAGTTAAATCGCCTAAGGCGTACTGAATCTAAAAATGTATTTTGTGAAATTTTCGAAAACATTTTTAATGAAATAACTTAAATTGAAAAACTGAAATTATCATTCATTCAATTCCTTGAGAATAGTTCCTGGTAATTTTTGGTGGAAACGCGCCTTTGGTCCCGTTATAATTTTTTTTTGCTGATCCGAAAAATGATCCGATGCACCCCTATTATATTCTAATATAGATTCTAAAATACAAATGTAGGCTACGTGTCACTGATTTAACATGAAACCAAGAATACTGACTAGTCAATTGGTTACATGTCTGCATCTCGTAAACAATCAGCGGGTATCTATATATAATATATATAATATTATATATATAATACCCTCGCGATTGAGGCGGTACCTTTTATGAGCTCTGTATCATTCAATATCTCCAAAGTGTTTACGCGATTGCGACACTTTTGCGGCAGCAGCAGATTTTCGAATCGCCGTGAGTAGGTCTTTAGCGACTTAGAAGTCCTCTTGACTGCTTCTAACTTCTCCTGGACTTAGGATCTGTTTTTAGCTCTCAAACCCTTTGTGAAATACTCTTATCCCAAAAATGTAGGAGTCCCAAATTTATGAGTGAAACGCCCATTCTTTTTCGGAGTTGCTCCTAAATTGCGGAGTTAGGACCGACTTTTACCCTTAAAATGCTTTGTGAATACCAGTGGCGGGCCGTGCATTTTCACACCTAGGCCTTCAGTAGTGCTCTGTCTGAATCAATAACTCAATAACTATTTTATGGCTATAAAAACCATCTTATTGTTATGTTTTGAGTGTCTGTTCGGTTTGTTTTTGCACTTTGTTTATTTATCTTTCTTCAGTCATGTTTCGTTCTCGTCGTGTCATGCACTTCGGGAAATTCTATGTTTCGGTTTTTCCGTCTTCGTTTCTAATCTCGTTTTACTTCCTTCTTACTTTCTAATTACACTTTGTATATACTAGTTAGATGTATATAGTACTAACCAACTAATCTACTAATATTAGGGATTTAGATTAAGTTACTAACACTACTAATCACTAATTATCTCACGCTTCTAACTATCGCTGTC
>JAINUG010000652.1:0-92484 GCA_029706075.1 Aldrovandia affinis | reverse complement strand
GATCATGAGAGTTTTATTCAGTGGTAATGTAGCCGGATGCACCTGTGAGCGCCTCTCCCCATCGCACCAGCAGAAGAGCCAACGCAGCACGGCCAGTTTGTCACGGTTCGGCGGGAACATAGTTGTCGGCCTAAGCCGCCATACACCACCCAACTCACGTTTCAAATAGATTCTCCCCACTCACACCTATTGAGGAAAAAGAGAAAGCTCTTATCATTGGCGATTCCATTCTTCAAACGTGGAGAATAGCTTCTCCGGCGACCATAGTCAATTGTATTCCGGGGCTAGAGCTACCGACATTGAATCCAATTTACATTTACATTTTACATTTACATTTTAAGCATTTGCAGACGCTCTTATCCAGAGCGCACTTACAAGATGTGCATTAATACAAGGTAAGAACAATCAAAGTTAGCGTGCAAGATCAGTGCAGTAAAACGGCAAAGACATCATTGCAGGCATCTGCATATCATACCTGTAACATTGGGAAAGAAAAGGTTAGAGTTTTTTTTTTTTTTTTTTTTTTAATAAACACGTAAACAGTGGTGACAACAGATTGACTAGATGGACAGTGTTCAGTGGTAGTGAGTCTGGAAGAGGTGGGTTTTGAGTCTCTTGCGGAAGATTGAAGTGATTCCGCAGTCCTGACCGATTGCGGAGATCGTTCCACCAGCGAGGACCAGGACAGAGAAGAGGCGCGAGACCGCTGGCGGAGCAGCTGCCAGGCGCCCGGGAGGGAAGGGGCAGTCAGCCTGCCAGCGGAGGAGGCGGAGGGTCTGGACGGGGTGTAGGGGCGTGATGAGTGACTGGAGGTATGGGGGAGCAGTACCTCTGGCGCTTTGAAAGCAAGCACCAGTGACTTGAATCTGATGCGTGCTGCGATGGGGGCTCAGTGTAGAGAGGAGAGTAGAGGGGGTGACGTGGGTGAACTTCAACTGGTTGAACACCAGGGCGAGCAGCAGCGTTCTGGACTAGTTGCAGTGGCTTGATGGCACAGGCCGGAAGGCCTGCCAGCAGGGAATTGCAGTAGTCCAGACGTGAGATCACCAGGCCTGGACCAGGAGTTGAGTGGCCTCTTGGGTGAGGAACGGTCTGATCCTCCGGATGTTGTGGAGGGAGAAACGGCAGGTCCGAGCGTCGCTGCAATATGGCTCGAGAAGCACAGCTGGTTGTCCAGGGTTACCCCAAGACTCCTGGCGGACTGGGACGGAGACACTATGGAGCCTTCCACGGTAATTGACGATCAATCATCGGGGGAGCCCTTCGCTGGGAGGAAGAGCAGCTCTGTCTTCCCCAGGTTCAGCTTCAGGTGGTGGGTGGACATCCATGCGGAGATGTCAGCCAGGCATGCAGAGATCCGTGCGGGGACCTGGGTATCAGATGGCTAATTTAAAAGCGCTGGCTAAAAGTAAACGTAGATTTTCCAAAATTGTTATCCACGTCGGCGCTAATGATGAGGCAATCGGAGATCACTAAAACAAATTTTGTCTCGTTGTGTAAATTGGCAAACGAGATGTGTCGGGAAGTAATAGTCTCTGGTCCCCTCCCAGCTCGTAGAAGTGACGAAATCTACAGTAGATTAACGTCGCTAAATCGCTGGCTGACTGAGTGGTGTACATCAAATAGCATAGGGTTTGTTAATAATTGGCCTATACGTTTTGGGGAGAGCCTGGTTTACTGAAGAGAGACGGACTCCACCCGAGCTGGAGGGGTGCTCTTCTTTTATCTAATAACATAGGCCATAGTCTGAATCTGCAGAAATTGACATTCAAGAGCTAAAGCCAGGCAGCAGACAGACGGTCTTAAACAATTGTCTGCAAGTTTCCCTGAGCTCGTGACTAGTTTCCAGCCCAACTCCGACAAAATTGAGACTGTGTCTGTTCCACGTAGAGAAAACCGTAGTCTCTTGAAACTCAAACCCTCTCGTGGGATTTTTTATAATAATCTGATAAGGATCAACACGAACCATCGTAATGCAAATGCTAAACCTAATTTCAATAGAACTCTCCTTAAAATTGTTTATTTAGCAATTTAGGTTGCTAAATATAAGATCACTAGCTCCTAAAGCTGCCCTTGTGAACGAACTGATCACTGATTATAAACTTGACATTTTAAGTTTGGACGGAGACTTGGCTTAGACCTGATGAATACATAGCATTAAATGCATCTACCGGTTGGATACTCTGGTTGTCACAATCCTCGACAGTCAGGCAGAGGTGGTGGCATGGCTGTTATTTTTGACACTAGACTACGCCTTACTAAGAAATCTATAAACATATTCTCTTCATTTGAAGTGCTTTCCCTGGGCTCCATACAGACTAATGTAGATAATAGATCTATATTTACTTCATCTTTTATACTAGTTACTATCTACAGAACCCCTGGACCCTATGCTGCTTTCCTCTCAGAGTTTTCTGACTTTTTATCAAACCTAGCAGCTATGGCAGATAAAGTTGTGATTATAGGCAACTTTAATATTCATGTTGATGATGGAAATGATTCTCTAGTGAAGGCTTTTGCTTCTATTCTTGACTCCGTTGGTTTTGTCCAAAATGTGTCTGGGCCGACTCATTGTCATCAACATACACTGGACTTAGCTTTATCCTATGGTATTAGCATTAGCAATCTAGTTGTCTCTCCTCATAATCCTGTGCTCTCTGACCATTTCCTTATTATGTTTGAAATTCATGCTACCACTGCTTTTAGATCAAAACCAGTGTTCTACTTTAGTCGCTCCCTAAATTCCTCTACGATACCTAACTTTGTCAGCCTGTTCCAAGAATCATTTACTATTAATCAGGATCCCACTAGTCTACAATCTATTGATCAGCTGACGGACAATCTAAATTACACCCTGCGCAACACACTTGATGCTGTTGCGCCTCTCAAAAAGAAAAAAACTAGCCAAAAGAAGCTAGCACCATGGTATACTGACCACACACGTGCTCTTAAACAAGCTTCTCGCAAAGTTGGAACGTAAGTGGCGATCCACTAAATTAGAAGTATTTTATTCTGCCTGGAAAGACAGTCTGGTACAGTACAAATATGCTCTCTCCTCCGCCAGGTCAACCTATTTGTCTGATCTGATTGAGCATAATAAGAATAATCCAAAATTTATTTTTGATACAGTGGCCAAACTGACAAAGAACCAGACTGAAACCAATGCTAAGCCTCCGGCAGCCAATAATAGTAATGATTTCATGAACTTTTTCTCTGAGAAGATTGAGAAAATTAGAGATGAAATTACTAAAATGGCACCTTCTGCTGTAGTGGACACTGATCAGAAAGCACAGGCTTACCAGGACAGGGTCCTATGGCTACTCTTGAGTTTTTTAGCTCTGGAGTGGACTGAATTTTCTAAATTGGTTATGTCCTCCAAACCATCTACTTTGCCAATTAGACCCAATCCCAACAAAACTTGTTAAATAACTTCTTCCTGTTATGGGGCAATCCATGCTAGACATTATTAATCTGTCTCTTCCATCAGGCTATATGCCAAATTCTCAAAAAGTGGCAGTAATTAAGCCACTTTTTAAAGAAACCAAACCTCGACCCAGAAAATCTCAGTAACTACAGGCCAATTTCTCTTTCTTTTCTCTCAAAAATTCTAGAGAAAGCTGTAGCTCAGAGACTGACTTCATTCCTGACATCAAATTACATCTATGAAACTTTTCAGTCAGGATTTACACAACACTATAGCACTGAGACTGCTCTTAATAAAGTTGTCAATGACTTACTGATATCAGCTGACCGTGGATGCGTCTCTATTCTTGTGCTTTTGGACTTAAGTGCGGCGTTTGACACAATAGACCACCAAATTCTTCTGAGCAGACTTGAAAACCTAGTTGGACTGCGTGGACAGGCACTCTCCTGGTTTAAGTCCTACCTGTCAGATAGGTATCAATTTGTGCAGTTAAATGATGAGCCCTCTGCTCTCATCAAGGTGGAATATGGTGTCCCTCAAGGTTCTGTTTTGGGGCCATTATTGTTCTCCCTTTACGTGTTGCCACTTGGTGATGTCATTCGTAAACATGGCGTACATTTTCACTGCTACGCAGATGACACACAATTATACCTATCAATGAAACCTGGTGAAGGACAATTCGAACAGTTGGAGGCCTGTTTTAAAGACATAAAAGACTGGATGTCAGATAATTTTCTATTGTTAAATACTGATAAAACAGAGATGTTGGTCTTGGGGCCCAAAAACCTCAGAAGAGGGTTAACTGATTTATTTCTTAATCTGGATGGTTGCTCTGTTGCTGCAAGTTTGGTGATAAAAGACCTTGGTGTTACTATAGATCCTGGTCTCTCATTTGATAGTCACATCAAAAACATTTCCAGAGTAGCCTTTTTTCACCTGAGGAATATTGCCAAAATTAGGGGATTCCTGTCATTAATAGATGCAGAAAAATTGGTACATGCCTTTGTTACATCTAGATTAGATTATTGCAATGCATTACTGTCTGGTTGTTCCAATACCTCACTCAGGAGCCTACAACTCGTACAGAATTCTGCTGCAAGGATCCTGACTAGAACAAAGAAATATGAGCACATTAGTCCTGTGTTAGCGTCACTTCACTGGCTTCCTATAAACTATTGTGTAGACTATAATGTACTCCTCTTAACTTATAAGGTGTTGCATGGACTTGCACCCTCTTACTTGACGGATCTACTTCATCCGTACAATCCCCCATGTTCGCTTGTCTCACAAGATGCAGGCAACTTGGTAGTCCCTAGAATATCAAAAAATACAGCAGGTGGCAGAGTTTTCTCCTATAGAGCTCCTTTACTGTGGAACAGTCTACCCGTCTCTGTGAAGGAGTCAGACACGGTCTCAATTTTCAAGTCTAGGTTAAAAACACATCTCTTTAGTCTCTCTTATAGTCATTAGGTGCAGATGTGGAGGGGGCGTAGCAATAGAGCCTTCTGGTGCAACGAGATATCCTTACTGTCACCAATCATAAGTGATGATCCGCCCCTATCAGGACTGCTGATGATGTGGTGGGATGGTCTCTGAGTGCCCTCATGGCTGCGTGCTCCCTGTGCCACTCACCTAATTAGCTGCCCTAGATTACTTCTGTTGGTGCAAAAGTGTTATCATTACTCTTTCCCCTGATCCGGTGTGATATTTATCATAGTCATAATTGCACCTTTCCTCTTTTCTCCCGGCCGTGGCACCTGCCCGAGCTCACCTGCCCCAGAGTCAACCCCCACCCCTGCCATGTGTTAGCTGGATGCCGCTGGCCCAGACCCTAGCTGCTGGTTCCATCCCCCGCCCTGCCCTGGTATCTGGAGGGATGAGGTCCACCCCACCCCTACACTTAGAATGCCCTTCCGGTGGTCTGTTAAGCCTCATGAGCCTCATGGACTATTTGTGTTGTTTTTCTCTGTAACCCACAATTTTCCAGGAGTTCATCTCGACCGCCTTTTAAGGGGTCAGGGAATAATTTTCCAGTCTCCCACATTGATTCCAATGGTTTTCTGGTTTTTTGACTCCCTCTGGAAAATGCCAATTGTGAAGCGCTGTGTGATAACCTGTTTGTGAATGGCGCTATACAAAAATAAAGATTGATTGATTGATTGATTGATATAATGGTTAGGGAACTGGGCTTGTAACGTTAAGGTTGCAGGTTCAATCCCCAGGTGGGGGGGCTATTAGCAGCACATGTGATGCACGCTGGCTCCATTTGCTGGACAAAAAAATTCACTGCATTCTGGCTTGTGCCCCAAGTTCCAAACAGCACAATTTATGCTTTTAAATGCCACCAAATCTCTCCTTCACCCCCAAAACACAACAAAAAATAGTTGCAAGCACAATCAATGAATAGATAACTGAATGAAAACTGATATCATTATGTTTTGTACTTATGGGCTGCTAGCTAACACATTATGTTGGGAATTTCAGCTGGCCTACTAATTCATTATTTCAGCTCAGTCATCAATGCTCTAATGGGCTATTGGTATAATTCTGACCAACGTGAAACAATTGTGTTTTAGGTCTCATGGTACTACTGTTAATATTGTGATTGGCTAGCTGGAGTTCTAATGAATACTTGTATGGTTTTTACTGTGCTAGCCAAAGGGAATGTTTTCGCTTCCTTAATTCATTGTATTTGGGGGGTGTACTGGCCTGCTGACTGTCAAGGCCGAGGTTGATGCCATGGATTTGTGAAGGGGTAGGATGTGGGCAGGGCATGGAAATAGAAAGAATATAGATAGTCTTAATTCAAGAATCACATTTAAAGAAGGAGGATGTTTCCAGATGCAATAACAAATTCTATAAAGTTGCTGCTTCATCTACTGCAGACAACAAAACTAAAGGAACATTGATTGTAGTCCGTAGATCTTTACAATTGACTGTTCTAGATTGTTGAGGTAACTCAGAGGGTAGGATCGCACATATTAAGATCCTTCCCCTATATGCACATTATGCCGTCGGCTCAGTGAGAACTTTCCTACATTACTGTACAGAGATGTCTTTTAACCCACAAGAGGGTGTTGGATTCATCCCACAACCTGAATTTACATGCAGTTGAACCAATTGCCCAGAGCACCAAACATGCCCCGCCCCCTGCACTGCTTTACTGGACGCTCTGAAGCGTTTGAACGTGCTGTCCTGAAAGCTGAAAGAGTATCTGATTTTTCAACAGAAAGATATATGAGATGCGGTGACAGAAATTAGGATGTAAATGAGAGGAACGTTTGGTATTGCCCTCTTGTGTAGGTTTAGCAGGGCTCAGGTATGATGTAGCTGTGTACAGTGAAATGATACAGTGGTATAAAAGCCACCTAAGTAACTAAAGGTCTGGGGTAATGTGATTCCTAAATGTAATTGAGGCCTGAAATGTAAGAAAATATTTGATTATTTGCAGACATTTTGTATTCATAGATTTTTTTACATAGGCCTATAAAATCTTTACCCTAATTTCAAACTTAAAAGATTCTCTTTCAGATACAGCATTATAAACATGTAATTTATTTGATTAATTAATGAGACAGACAGGTGTGTGCTGCGCTATAAGGAGCACTCACAGACCAATTCCCTTGCTTACTGTTAGCGCACATATACACACTAAATATGACATTATTACTGTTAGCACACATATACACACTAAATATGACATTATTACTGTTAGCGCACATATACACACTAAATATGACATTATTACTGTTAGCGCACATATACACACTAAATATGACATTATTACTGTTAGCGCACATATGCACACTAAATATGACATTATTACTGTTAGCGCTCATATACACACTAAATATGACATTATTACTGTTAGCGCACATATACACACTAAATATGACATTATTACTGTTATCAATCAATCAATCAATCAAGTTTATTTATATAGCACAGTTTCGTACAAATTAATGCAATTCAAAGTGCTTTAACAACAGTGAGTTAATTTATGGAGACAAAAAAATAAATAAAAGATTAGAATCAGTTTAAAATATAGGAAATCAGTTTAAAAACACAATAAAATTAAAATTAAAATTAAAAACGAAATAAGATTTCGCTGACAAGTAAAACTGATAAAAGTGCAGTAGAGTGATAAAAGTGATAAAAGTGCAGTAGATTTAAGATTTGGACTGGGCTTAATAAGAATATAGTAAAATGCAGTACAGTTTAATCATTACAGTCGAAGGCCCGTGAAAAGAGCAAAGTTTTCAGTCCGGTTTAAAAGACATAATTGTAGGAGCATGTCTAAGGTCATAAGGTAGTTGGTTCCAGTTATGGGTCGCGTAGAAACTAAAGGCTGCCTCACCATTTTTTGTTTTAACCTTTGCACGATGAGCTGACCCGATCCTAAAGATCTGAGTGGTCTGTTTGGTTCATACTGTCTAAGCATTTCCAAGATGTATTTTGGTCCGAGCCGTTCAGTGCTTTGTAAACTGTTAGTAACACTTTAAAATCTATTCTATGGCGGACTGGAAGCCAATGTAACGATCTAAGGATTGGAGTGATGTGTGCACTTCTTTTGGTCCTTGTAAGAAGCCTGGCAGCAGCGTTTTGAATTAGTTGGAGCCATTTCATGGACCTTATTGAGAGGCCAGTGAAAAGTGCATTACAATAATCAACCCTACTTGAGATGAAAGCATGAATGAGGGTTTCCAGGTCTTGTTCAGACATGAAGCCTCTGACTCTTGCTATATTCTTCCAGATGATAAAAGGCGGATTTGGTTATCGACTTGATATGATTATCAAAGTTAAGATCTGAGTCGATAAGCACACCAAGGTTTCTAGCCTGCGTGGTTGTTCGTAAACCGAGTGAGTCAAGGTGGAGAGCAATTTTTTCTCTCGGTTCTTTGCTCCCGAACACCATAATTTCGGTTTTGTCTTTGTTTAGCTGGAGAAAGTTTTGACACATCCAGCTGTTTACTTGCTTTAAGCACTGGTATAGACAGTCAATAGAGTTGTAGTCGTCAGGAGTGAACGACAGGTAAATTTGTGTGTCGTCTGCATAGCTGTGGTATGAGGTTTGGTACTTCTGAAAGATTTGACTGAGGGGGAGCATGTATAAATTGAACAGCAGAGGGCCAAGGACAGAGCCTTGGGGGACCCCAGAGGTTAGAGTAGTCAGTTCTGATTGGTGGCTGTTAATGTTTACAAAGTATTCTCTATCTTGTAAGTAGGATTTGAACCAGTTTAAGGCTGTGCCCGAGAGCCCGATCCAATGGTGTAGCCTGTCTATGAGTATTTGATGATCTATAGTGTCAAAGGCTGCACTGAGATCCAGCAGAACGAGAACAGAGATCCTACCTGAGTCACTGTTTATACGGATATCGTTTACAACTCTAATGAGTGCCGTCTTGGTGCTGTGGTGGGATCTAAAACCAGACTGAAAAGTGTCAAAAAGGCAGTTTTGGGTTAGAAAGTTGTTGAGTTGATTAGAAACGGCCTTTTCAAGGATCTTGCTGATGAAGGGAAGGTTAGAAATAGGGCGGTAGTTATTTAATTTAGAAGGATCTAGATTTTTCTTTTTTAAAAGAGGTTTAATTACTGCGGTTTTTAAAGCTGTAGGAAAAAGCCAGTCCGAGTGAGCAGTTAGCTATTTGCAGTAATTCTGAAGATAAATAGCTAAAGTTACCTTTTAAAAAGCTGGAAGGTGCAGGGTCTAAAGAGCAAGTAGATGGTTTGAGGTGCAGCACTATTTCTTCAAGCGCCTTGTTGTCAATTTCACTGAATTGCGACAAACAAGGAGGGCAGTTTTTTGGCAGATAAGAGAATGGTGCGGCTATGTTGCCGGGTGCAGAGGAGCTAATGGCTGATCGAATGTCACTAATTTTGATGCTAAAATATGAGGCAAATTCATTGCATTTATTAACAGAGCAGAGTTCAGGAGGAAGTTGAACTGGAGGGTTTGTCAGTCTGTCGACTGTGAAAAGAGAGTCTGGGTATGATTAGTATTTCTGTTGATGACACCAGAGAAAAATAACTGTCTGGCTCTTTTTATTTCCAGATCGTAAGCATGCAGCTTCTGTTTATAAATGTCATAGTGAATTTGCAGCTTCGTTTTCCTCCACCTGCGTTCAGTTATCCTACATTCTCTTTTCATACTTTTTACTGCTTGGGAGTTTCTCCAAGGTGCTCTCTGTTTGCTAGTTATTGATTTTTGTTTTAAAGTGCGATATCATCCATAATATTCACGATTTTGGAATTTATGTTGTCACAGAGAACATCAACAGAGTCTGATACTATGCTAGGTATTGATGAAAAAAAGTGACAAATAATGCACCTGTATGCTCATTGATAGATCGTTTTTTAACAGAGCGTAAGTTAAACTGGGTATCTGGAAGAGTCAGCATATCAAAAAATACACAGTAGTGGTCTGAGAGTGCCACATTCTTCACATCAATACCTACAATGCTTAAACCTTTTGTGATTACTAAATCCAGTGTATGACCACGACAGTGTGTGGGGCCCATCACATGCTGAGTCAGACCAAAGGAATCAAGTACTGCTAGCAGTTCTTTAGCATAGTTATTAGTGGGGTTGTCAATGTGGATGTTAAAATCACCAGTTATGGCAAAACAATCATAATCAGTGGAAACTACTGAGATGAGTTCGCTAAAATCATCTATAAATTTGGGAGAGTATCTTGGAGGTCTGTAGATGGTTAAAAATAGTGTTCGAGGAGAACCTTGTAGCACAATACTGAGGTATTCAAAAGAGGCAAAAACATCAAAGGATACTTGCTTGCATTGAAATATGTCTCTGAAAATGGAAGCCACTCCTCCGCCTTTTCTGTCAACACGAAGAGCGTTCATGTATTTGAAGTACGGGGGAGCTGACTCTATCAGTACTGTTTCACTGCTGCCTTCTTCCAGCCATGTTTCTGTTAAAAACATAAAATCTAATTTATTGGCCGTTATAAAATCGTTAATAACATGTATAACATGTAAACATAATAATATGTTAGCGCACATATACACACTAAATATGACATTATTACTGTTAGCACACATATACACACTAAATATGACATTATTACTGTTAGCACACATATACACACTAAATATGACATTATTACTGTTAGCGCACATATACACACTAAATATGACATTATTACTGTTAGCACACATATGCACACTAAATATGACATTATTACTGTTAGCACACATATACACACTAAATATGACATTATTACTGTTAGCATACATATACACACTAAATATGACATTATTACTGTTAGCGCTCACACACACTAAATATGACATTATTACTGTTAGCACACATATACACACTAAATATTACATTATTACTGTTAGCGCACATATACACACTAAATATGACATTATTACTGTTAGCACACATATACACACTAAATATGACATTATTACTGTTAGCACACATATACACACTAAATATGACATTATTACTGTTAGCGCACATATACACACTAAATATGACATTATTACTGTTAGCACACATATACACACTAAATATGACATTATTACTGTTAGCACACATATACACACTAAATATGACATTATTACTGTTAGCGCACATATACACACTAAATATGACATTATTACTGTTAGCGCACACACACTAAATATGACATTATTACTGTTAGCGCACATATACACACTAAATATGACATTATTACTGTTAGCGCACATATACACACTAAATATGACATTATTACTGTTAGCGCATACACACTAAATATGACATTATTACTGTTAGTGCTCACACACACACTAAATATGACATTATTACTGTTAGCACGCATATACACACTAAATATGACATTATTGCTGTTAGCGCTCACACAAACACTAAATATGACATTATTACTGTTAGTGGACTGTCGGAACAGTGAAGTTAGAATAAAAATGGTCTATTCTGTGAATCCAGTAGCCTTAACAGTCAAATGCCCTTGTTTAAAGTTCAGCACTCTGAATACTGAACATAAGTGGTATTATGTGTTAAAACCCCTCACTTATCCTACATCTAAAATATATGTATTTGATTTAATATAATAATTACTACACAGGATACCAATTATCAATTCAATCTCCAAATTCGTTGATAGGCAGAGCAAACTGGTGGATCAACCTTCATCAAAATATACAACTCACCATTCAATTAAAAATAACAGCTGGTTTATTCAGTTACAACAGTTAGACAAAACATTCAACGTCCAATCTACAGACATAGGTTCAACTACCTTAACAAATACTAAATCTGAACATCCAATATGTAGGGTTTAGTTCTGTCTCCTCACATATGGAACATTTATCGCTACCATTTCACAAGCTTGCTCGTACCACGTCAAGCTCTCCTCTCATCTGGCCACAAAAGACGTAAGTTCCAAAGTGGATAGCCCCAACAATTATCACCCACATGGAAATAAACATTCAATTGGATATTCCTGCTTAACAAATACTAAATTCTAGACATAAAATTGACATGTAACAATCACAAAAGAGATTAAATGGAAGAGAATGATACCAAACCAAGCTTGTCTCTCTCCAAATGCAAAACACACGCAGGCGAGGTGTTAGCTGGCACCAGATCTTCCAACAGAGAAATAGGACAGAGAAACTTGTCGAATTCCACCCCCAATTTAAACTTGTGTCACCAACAGGTCAGACTTTAAGTGTTGGGGGGGGTTGGCTCACTCCCTTCTTAGCCCATAATTTACGATTTGTGGGAAGGCCCAGCCCAAGCCAGGTTCAGACTCCCTTTTTATATTTTTGTTTCGAGTCACTTACTACCACAAGATATATTTTCAAGGTTGCCATTGAAATGCTCCTCTCATGTTGAGACTAGTGGCGATATCAAACATCACTAGGGCCTAGTGAAGCCAGCTTCATTTATACTGAGATGTTGGTTGAGCTGAAATTTGGAGAGGCATAATATGCCCAAGAGCATTGCTACCAAGTGAAGAGGCCAATCATACCATGTTGACCTCCACTTTAATCTGGCGGGCCATAATTGTTTTCTCCATGATCCATAATATTCAGCTCAACTGTAGGTATAAGCCTGAAGGTGTGGGGTGTGGCACTGGTTCACCAACCCAAGTGCCCTGGCTTCACTCACAGAGCCATAAACCTGCCAAAGATGGCCCCACTTTGTCTGCCTGCGCAGGATGGTTAAAAAGCACCTCCCCGACAGCACACAAACACACACACACACACACACTAAATATGACATTATTACTGTTAGTGCACACACACACACACACACACACACACACTAAATATAACATTATTACTGTTAGTGCACAAATACTAAATATGACATTATTACGGTTAGTGCACAAATACTAAATATGACATTATTACGGTTAGTGCACAAATACTAAATATGACATTATTACTGTTAGCGCTCACACACACTAAATATGACATTATTACTGTTAGCGCTCACACACAAACTAAATATGACAGTATTACTTTTAGCGCTCACACACACTAAATATGACAGTATTACTGTTAGTGCTCACACACACACTAAATATGACATTATTACTGTTAGCGCTCACAGACACAATAAATATGATATTATTACTATTATTACAGGATTAGAGAGATGCAGAGTAACCCTTCTTAACGAGATGAGAGAAAGCAGTGTACACACTGTCACAGCTCTATATTCTCACACTCCTCCTCCTCCCCCCCCCTCCTCCTCCACCCGGTGGAAAATCTTTCCATCTGACTGCTCTCTCCACCTCAGTTTAACTCCGGTAATCCCCTCATCAGCCAGTTTCACCTTCATCTGAGGAACAAACACAAACACACTCTTCTCCTGAGAATATCATTCATTTTATTCCTTCTTAATTTAGTTCTAGTACTGAACCAATTCATTTTGAAATGCAATTTCCTCATGATTTTTCCATGTACATGGCAAAATGATATCAGAAATTAAATAGATAGCCAGCTGCTGCCAGATACTGTTAAACTGTAGCTAAATGTAATATATGTGCTGGTATTGCTCAGGAATTTAGGAGCAAGTCCCAAAAATAATGGGCGTGTCACTCATAAATTTAGGAGTCCTACATTTTTGGGATAAGAGTATTTCACAAAGGGTTTGAGAGCTAAAAACAGCTCCTAAGTCCAGGAGAAGTTAGAAGCAGCCAAGAGGACTTCTAAGTCGCTAAAGACCTACTCACGGCGATCCGAAAATCTGCTGCGGCCGGCAATCGTTGTCGCAATCGCGTCAACACTGGAGATATTGAATGATATAGAGCTCATAAAAAGGTACCGCCTCAATCGCGAGGGTATTATATATATAATATTATATATATTATATAAGAACATAAGAACATAAGAATACATAATGATGAGAACGGGCCGTTCGGCCCATCTTGGCTCATCATGTCCTAATCAAAAGAACATCTAGTACTACATCTAGCCTGGCCTTGAATAGCCCAAGCGTTTCTGCCTCTACTACCTGACCTGGCAAGCTGTTCCAGGCATTGACAACTCTCTGCGTAAAGAAAACTTCCCTAATATCTGTGCGGAATTTGCCTTTAACTAATTTCCACCTGTGGCCTCTTGTTCTGCTGACCCCACTTATCTTAAAAAATCTTTGGTATTTTACTTTGTTAATCCCTTTTAGGAATTTAAAACCTCAATCAAATCCCCCTAAGTCTGCGTTTGCTAAGTTTAAATAGATTGAGTGCCTTAAGTCTATCCTCATAACTTTTACCTTTCATACCAGGTATCAGTTTAGTTGCCCTTCTTTGGACTTTTTCAAGAGCTTCAATATCTTTCTTGTAGTGCGGTGCCCAGAACTGCACACAGTATTCTAAGTGCGGTCTGACAAAGGCGTTATATAACATTAATATAACCTCCTTTGATTTGTACTCAATACTTTTTGCTATGTATCCCAGCATCCTGTTGGCTTTTTTCACTGCTGTAGCACACTGCTTTGATGCAGATAGGCTTTGATCCACTACAACTCCTAAATCCTTTTCAAATTGAACACCTGCTAACTTTTCTCCTCCCATAAAATACTCCTGTCTAATGTTTTTATTTCCCACATGCATTACTTTACATTTAGCTATATTGAACGTCATCTGCCATGTATCTGCCCATTTTTGGATTTTGTTTAAATCATCTTGGATTACTTTAGTTGATTCCAAACTGTTTGCCAAACCCCCAATTTTAGTATCATCTGCAAATTTAACTATTTTGCTACTAATGTCCATATCCAGATCATTTATGTAAATAAGGAAGAGCAGAGGTCCCAGCACCGATCCCTGCGGGACACCACTGCCCACAGCACCGAGGTCAGATTCGGCCCCACCTACTGTTACTCTTTGTATTCGCCCTTGCAGATATATAGATACCCTCAGATTGTTTACAAGATGCAGACATGTAACCAATTGACTAGTCAGTATTCTTGGTTTCATGTTAAATCAGTGACACGTAGCCTACATTTGTATTTTAGAATCTTTATTAGAATATAATAGGGGTGGATCGGATCATTTTTCGGATCAGCGAAAAAAATAATAACGGGACCAAAGGCATGTTTCGAATGAATGATAATTTCAGTTTTTCAATGTAAGTTATTTCACTAAATCTTTATTCGAAAATGTCAAAAAATACATTTTTAGATTCAATACGCCTTAGGCGATGTAACTAGGGTTGGAACTAATTTAATAAAAAAATAAAAGATCGCTAATGTTTCAATTCTATTTTATTCGGTCGCGTTTCTAAAAACATGCCTCCCAGAAAGGCATTTAGTATGAAAAACAAAGCAAACCAAAACATACATGGTTGTCTATCTCTTCACTGTAACTCTGCATTGAGATTTAGGGAATTGTTACTGTAAAAACAGCGGCAGAAAAACGACCATATTGACCCGAATATAAGACGATGCAACTTTTTCAGACTTTTTCTAGGAAAATACGGGGTCAATACGGTATTTCTCTATGATGACCCATCCCTATATCAGCCAATCACTGTGGGCATTCTGAGTAAGCTCGTTCATGAGAACAACGTCATCCCTAGCAATGACGTCAACCCCCGCCCCTCACTCTTAGTTTCACAATTCTAGGAATTCCTTAGTAAGAGTTTGACTTAGGAGCTTTGTGAATAGGTTTTAAGGTGGGACTCCTAACTAAAAGGTTTTAGTGTGATTTAGAAGTACTCCTAGTGGTAAGATTGCAAAGGCCCAGGTTGCAAAGACACTGAAAGTATTGGTAGCTGATGCAGCAAGGTGGGTTAAGAGAGCAGGAGAATTAAAGCAGGGAGCTCCACACGATGAGCAAGTGCTCATTTTATACACACAGCAGGGAACTCCATGGCTGAAGTGACATGTTTAGAGCGTATGATTTCACAGATTAAAGATTGGGTTTCTCGCTCTCTCCCCCCACCCCTCTCTTCTCTCCCCCCTCCCCTCTATCCGTCTCTATCTCCCCCCCTCCCTCTCTCTCTCTCTCCCCTCTCTCTCTCTCTATCTCCCCCTCCCCTGTCTCTCTTCATCTCTCCCCTCCCCTCTCTCCCTCACTATCTCCTCCCTCCTCTCTCTCTCTCTCTCTCACCTGTTGTAAGATGGCTTCAGCAACTGCAGGATCATTCATATTCAGAGCTGAATTTGCGGTCAGCTTCATTCGCAATACACGTCTCTCCTTCACTGCAGAGTCACACACACCTTCACCTAAAACTCAAACACGTACACCCAGCCAAATACAAAGACACAAACACACACACCCAACCAAATACAAAGACAGAAACACACGCACACACACACACACACACATAGAAATGTCTATATCATGTTCATGTGTAAAAGTTATTCTGGGTAATGCCTGTAAATGACCTCACAAATAAATTACTCACTAGTAAGGATGCAGCCAGATGATCCCAGAATCAGTGTCACACTAATATTTTACACAGATTTAAATCAGGGTGTGTGTGTGTGTGTGTGTGTGTGTGGCTATAGTATTACTGATGTGTGTATTATATAGATGTGTATCAGGGTGTGTGTGTGTTGCTATAGTATTACTGATGTACAGAGTGTATATAGATCTGTATTAGAGTGTGTGTTGCTATAGTATTACTGATGTACAGAGTGTATATAGATGTGTATCAGGGTGTGTGTGTGTTGCTATAGTATTACTGATGTACAGAGTGTATATAGATGTGTATCAGGGTGTGTGTTGCTATAGTATTACTGATATACAGAGTGTATATAGGTGTGTATCAGGTTGTGTGTTGCTATAGTATTACTGATATACAGAGTGTATATAGGTGTGTATCAGGTTGTGTGTTGCTATAGTATTACTGATGTACAGAGTGTATATAGATGTGTATCAGGGTGTGTGTGTGTTGCTATAGTATTACTGATGTACAGAGTGTATATAGATGTGTATCAGGGTGTGTGTGTGTTGCTATAGTATTACTGATGTACAGAGTGTATATAGATGTGTATCAGGGTGTGTGTTGCTATAGTATTCTGATGTACAGAGTGTATATAGATGTGTATCAGGGTTAGTGTTGCTATAGTATTCCTGATGTACAGAGTGTATATAGATGTGTATCAGGGTGTATGTGTGTTGCTATAGTATTACTGATGTACAGAGTGTATATACAGTAGATGTGTATCAGGGTGTGGTTTTGGGTGCTGCCCCAGACTCACCCACACATTTGCTGCATATGAAGTTGAGCTCCTCAATCTTGGGCAGGCTGACCCACTGTTGCCCTGCTCCAGATTCTACTGCCCCCTGTGCCCACACTCCCGGTATCATTCCCTGGGGCCCAGTTTTGGTACCACGTAATCTCCCCATCGAGCCAGAGCCAGAATTTCATAGCGCAGGAGAAGCGCAGGCCCATCCACACGTGAGCTGTGGAGCGCTCTGAGCCCTCCTGTTCACCCAGCGCTGGACCTGCTCTGTGGGCACAGAGACCAGGTCTCCATAGTGCTGTCTGCAGAAGCTCAGGGCCTCATCCCAGCTCTTATTCTCACGGACCAGGATCATATTATCTGAAAAGAGAGCTAGAAGATGAGTAATGACTAATCTAAACATGACAGAACTGAACATGTTCAATCTGAGGATATTTACTGTAGCTCGTGTTTTCCCCACAGAGCCTGCCTTAAATAACAATTTTTGTCTTCAATGTTTTTGTTATTACAGAACAAAAATTCACATCTTCTCCAGTTCAGTGTGTAATGTGTGTTAGTCACATCGCTGTTAAATTACACATTGTAGCATTTTCAGTGGCACTTTCCTCCTCCAATGGGCAGAAAGAATCTCTCCCCATCTCCTGATCTGCAGACCAGCTATAGGAGCTTAGTCAGCCCAAAGGCCCCTTCAGAGTTACAGGCTCCACTTGAAGACACCAGACACCTCAACTCCCCAACCCCTCCCCTGACTGAAGGAGATTCCCTGTCAATCATGTGTGACATGAGCACTCCCAATACAGACTGACCAATCAGTTTAAATCTGGGATAGACTTTACATTGCAACTGGGCAAGCAGGACACAGATGGACTCACCGTCATAGCAGAAAAAGGGAACATGATGTTACATATACGATCTCTCCATCTCCCTGACTCTGAAATTCTCATTACAACACAGTTCTGATTTCCTCCAGCATTGTCGGGTTGTTCTGGGTTCCATCTGCGGTATGAGGAGTTGCTCTGGTCTGACCACTTCCAGGACTCTCTGAAAAGGCCGATCCACACCACCTGTCCGGCCAGGTTCCATATCTCCTGGTTCTCAGCCTGGTTCCTCACACTGGCCAGGTCTGTGTGCTGCTCTCTGCAGTAGCTCTGAGCTTCTCTCCAGGTCTTCCTCTCTGTAATCAGGATGTATCTCTGAGCGGCGTCTCCTGTAAAGACACAGCAGCCTCAGGCTATCTCTCTGCGTTCATAAAACTGTGTATGAGAGTGTGTGTGTGTGTGTGTGTGTGTGCATATGTATGTGTGCGTGTGTGTGTGTGTGTGTGCATATGTATGTGTGCGTGTGTGTGTGTGTGTGTGTGTGTGTGTGTGTGTGTGTGTGTGTGTGTGTGTGTGTGTGTGTGTGTGTGTGTGTGTGTGTGTGTGCATAGTGTGTGTGTGCATATGTATGTGTGCGTTTGTGTGTGTGTGTGTGCATATGTATGTGTGCGTGTGTGTGTGTGTGTGTTTATGTGTGTGTGTGTGTGTGTGTGTGTGTGTGTGTGTATGTGTGAGTGTGTGTGTGTGTGTGTTTATGTGTGTGTGTGTGTGTGTGTGTGTGTATGTGTGTGAGTGTGTGTGTGTGTGTGTTTATGTGTGTGTGTGTGTGTTTATGTGTGTGTGTGTGTGCGTGTGTGTGTGTGTGTGTTTATGTGTGTGTATGTGTGAGTGTGTGTGTGTGTGTGTTTATGTGTGTGTGTGTGTGTGTGTGTGTGTGTGTGTGTGTGTGTGTGTGTGTGTGTGTGTGTGTGTGTGTGTGTGTGTGTGTGTGTGTGTGCGTTTATGTGTGTGTGTGCATATGTATGTGTGCGTGTGCGCATTTTTGGGGGTACATTTCTAAATTATATTTTGACCATGATTTCACAAACACAATATGGGCCTCAGGTCACAACCATAATTGTCACATGGTCCACAATAAAAAACAAAAAAAATAGGAAAACGAACCGTTTCCCATAGAAACCTAAAGAGATTAAAAATAATTATTCATATTCATAATATTGTATGGCACTCTACATTTTTATCACTGACACTTTAATTGCCTTCATACATACGATACAGTCACATTCCAAATTATTGGCACCCTTGATGAAAATGAACAAAATAGGTTGTATAAAATAAACAATAATTATAAGAAATCAAAATTATTGGCACCCCTAAACCAAATAGTCATAAAAACCGAACAAAATTTAATTTGGTGCTGCAGTGGATAGCACTGTTGCTGCACAGCAAGAAGGTCCCGGGTTCGAATCCCGGCCGGGGTCCTTTCTGTGTGGAGTTCATGTTATCAGTTATCTGTGTGCATGTTCTCCCTGTGTTCGCGTGGGTTTCCTCCCACAGTCCAAAGACATGCACGTTAGGCTAATTGGGGAGTCTAAATTGCCCATAGGTATGAGTGTGTGAGTGAATGGTGTGTGTGCCCTGCGATGGATTGGCGACCTGTCCAGGGTGTATTCCTACCTCTTGCCCAATGCATGCTGGGATAGGCTCCAGCCCCCCCATGACCCTGACAAGCAATAGGCAGGTTAGATAATGAAATTTAATTTGCAATAAACGTCTACTTATTTAAGTTAATCTCAGTTTTAAGGAACTGTATTGTGGCCATAATACACGTTGTAGCAGCCCAAGGGGCTGCCCAAGGAAATGGCTGCCTGGCCTCCAACACATGGGAGCCAGAAAACACTACATTTCCCAGCAGGCCACCTGAACGGAGTCAAGCCATTAGGACTAACGACCAGGTGAAGGCCATTTCGAGGCCTATTTAAAGGGCTCGTGTCCGCTACATGGCGGAGGAGTAGGAAAGTGTGTAGAGAACTGTGAAGTCGATTGACTAGCCGGGATTTGGAAAGAGTTTAGAAAAGTGAGTTTGATTGTTTGTGTTTGACCTGGATTGTGTCAGGACCCCCTTTGGATATTGACTACAGACTGGATTACGGAACTGCCCTGGATTGCGACATTGGATTACGGAAAACGACGACGAGATAAGGATTGTGAATTCCCCCAAAGACCCCACCCTTTTTTTGTGTTTGTCAGTATTAGTTTAATATATCATTGTTTTGTTTTGAATACTGACTCCTCTGTGTTCTTTAACTTGCCTACGCCCTCTGCAAGGTCCGTGAGTGTCACCCAACCCTTGTGGACACCACAACATGTAGAACCCCTCTGTTATCCATCACTATGAGGAAAGCTAAAGAACTATCAAATCAAAAGAGACGGATGGTTTTTGACCTACACATTTCAGGTAATGGGTACAAAAAATACATAAATGGCTAAATACCCCTAATACCCCTGTTAGGAAATAATAAATAAGTTTCAAACATCTGAAACAATTGTAAATTTGCCAGGAAGAGGACACAAGTACATGTACCTACATCCAGTGAGGAAGATGGTGAGGGAGAAAAAGAAAAACCCCAAGGACTACAGTTCAAGAACTGCAGACTTTAGTTGCGTCTTAAAATCAACCAAAAACAGCTTTCTCCATACCAACAGGCTCTTTGGAAGGGTTGCACAAAGATGGCCCTTACTGAGAGCAACCAACAAATTCAAATATCTGGAGCTTACCAAACGTCATTGGAAATATGACTGGAACCAGGTGCTATGGTAAGATGAAACCAAAATGGAAATGTACACCATCGACATGTTTGGCTTTAAAAGAGGATGCCTACAAGTAAAATAATCTAATTAGGATCAATGAACAGCTATTTACAATTCAGCGGTTGAGATTATGGTTGGAATGAAAACCAGCATACACAGTTGGTCCCCAGGACCAAGGTTGAGAATAATACATGCCATTTAGCAGACGCTTTTATCCAAAGTGACTTACAGTAGTGAATACTTGCATTTTTTCAGTATATGTGGTCTCAATGGGAATTGAAGCCACAACCTAAAAGCGTTGCCAACGCCATGCTCTACCCACTGAGCCGCACAGAATCACTGGAGTAGGGTGTGCAGTACCTTCAGAAAGTACTTTAAAATAAAGAACTGAAATGTAAGTATTCAACCCCCTTGATGTGACACTGAACTGAACTCAGGAGCATCCAATTTCCTAATGAAATCACTCTTGAATGGAGAACACCTGTTGTCAGTTTATTTGATCATGATTTCAGAAGAAATACACCTGTCTACATAAGGTCTAACAGTTGACAGTGTATGTCAGGGCACAAACTCAAACATGAAGATCAATGAGCTGTCCATCAAACTCTGTGAGAGAATTGTAAGGAGGTATAAATCTGGGGAAGGGTAAAAACATTTTGTAGCGTTTTTAAAATTCCCATGAGCACAGTTAAGTCCATCATTAAGAAATTGAAAGAATATGGAACCACCCAGACACTACCTCGAGCAGGCTGCCCTCCAAAACTGAGCAATCGGACAAGAAGGACCTTAGTCAGGGAAGTGACCAAGAACCCAATGACCATCCTGACAGAACTACAGACCTCCATGGCTGAGACTGGAGACCCTGTCCAGGAGATGACAATCTCTGCAGCACTGCACAGAAGTGGTCTCTACCCACGGGAGAGTGGCCAGAAAGAAGCCTCTCCTGCAAAAAGGGGGCCACATGGCAGCACACCTGGACCATGTGCAAAAGATTCTGTGAGGCATGTGGCAAACTCCTGGCGCAAACCAAACACAGCTCACCATGTGGGTGCCAAAGATCTGCACCATTGAATGGAGCCAGGAAGAGATGTTTGACTGGGGAGACGATTGTTTGAACCCCAAACAAACATATGGTTTACAAACATAATAAAAACCTAAATGTGATTCTCACTTGATTAAAGGACTGAAATTAATGAAGAATATAGAAAATAAAATGTACACATTTAGATGTCTCAGCTCATAAAATATTCTATAGTATTCAATTACAACTTGTTTAAATAAGTTGAACAAACCTATATGACATCCAGTGAGACCATAAATGAAGCACAGCTGGATGGAAATTACTGTACCTTACTGTATTTATGACAAAACACCTTTGGTCAAACTCATGAAAGTACTTAAAAACCGTTCACTTATTAATTCAAGTCAGCTCATTTGTGAACATTTACAATGTAGATATTATGGAAAATTCCTGGATTGCCAGACACATTTCAGTTTTAAGTTCCAACTGAACCCCTCTAACTAGCCACAGGTCACTGGATTCATTTTTGTTCCATTAACCTTAATGAACTGAATGAGGTGACCATGTGCTGGAGGCACTCAGTGTTTCACCATTCAGACTCTGAATATCCAGTTGCTCAGACTCCTAATAATGGGTCAAACTGTGCAGTCCAGCTCGGATGGAACTAAAACCAGAAACGTCTGCGGCACTCCAGGACCAGGTTGCCTACCCCTGCTCTACACTATAAAGACATGAGGCAGTCTTGCAGTGATAATCACTGCCCTACTGTGTGTGTAATGAGATATAAACAGACAGGGGTTCTCACCGTCATAGCAGATGGAGGGTAGTTGAGTTTATCACAGGTCTCATCATGCCATTGCCCATTGATTTTCATTAGTACACAGTGCTCTCTGCTATAATAATTGGCTGGTTGCCCGCTATCCCACCAGTTTCTAAACTCAGTCTCCCCCTCACTATAGAAACCGCTGTCTACCAGAGACCACTGCCAGCTATCCCTGTCATCGTACAGTCCTATCCAGGCATCTCCATTAAAACCACTGTCTACTGCTTCCATCAGTGCCTTCATTTCCTCTGGGTCGTCTATGGTGGCCAGGTCAGTGTGGTTCTCTCTGCAGTAACTCTGTGCTTCAGTCCAGCTCTTCTGTATGTTCACAAAGTGATACTGATGAGAGAGGCAGGAACAGAGTGTGCAGAGCCCTGTGAAACACACACACACACACACACACACACACACTACATTTACATTTGACATTTTAAGCATTTTAAACATTTAGCAGAGCGACTTACAAGATGTGCATAAATACATGGTAGGAACAATCATAGTTTGTATACAGTATGTACAGTATAAACATACTTGTATTCATCATGTTAGCAGGACAGAGGTCAATTATGCATGTTTCTTTTAAGCTGGTAAACAAAATATCACCTCAGATTTTCAATTGAATAAAGTAAATTCCTATTCTGTTTCTATCATGCCTATCAAGGGGACTTACAAGAAATTTTGCATACACACCTAAATAGCTTGTTTATGTTACAGAATGGGGATCTCATTTGCATACTTATGCAAACAGCTTGTTTTTACATCATCTATGTTTAAACATTTTCAAAAGGCGACAATAACAATGTAGTTCAGTAACGCAATACCTTTGAATACCTTTGTAACTCAAAAAATAAGTCACAAGCCTTCCTTTTCCAGCAGGATGAACTAAACAGCATCCTTTTATAATTAAGAATACTCTTCAAAACAATATGTTGGTTACCTAGTTTTTATAACATGGTTTACAAGAGAGAGACAGTATATAGATATTAGATTATTAGTGCTACAATATTTAATTGTAACCCAGTGGCCTGTTCTGTCTGGGCTAAATTTCCAACGGGTGTCAATCCTCTCTCTCTCCCCTCCCCAAGCATCAAAAATAACTCCTTGGGGGGCGCAACCGGTAAAGGCACTTGGGTTGCTCACTGCAGCCGGGGTTCGATCGGCTCTGGCCAGGAGTCCCGTTCAGGGACGGTGATTGGCTGTCCATCCCAGGAGGGAGGGAAGCCGGTGCGGGCTCGGCACATGCACAAGAGGGCTATCTGTGTGTACCGGAATCACAAATCACGGATGTGTGAGTACAGTCTCGAAGGTGGTGTTACCACTGACAGGGCTTATTACACCAGAGCACCTAGGAATGTGGGCTTTCGGAACCAGTTTAGCCAGCGTGTTGAGTGTTAACACTTTTCCATTTGGAGTTCCTTAAATGTTGAAAGTTATTATTGTTTGAATATAGGTTTGAATATACATTTTCTAGGCCACACCAGATAAGAGTGAAGGCCTGTGTGTCATGATTGGCCTTGTCACATGGTAGTGTTATTCTTTGCCTGAAAAAATTATACTACTGGTTGGACTTGATCATTATTATTTACAAACATTACCTCTATTTTCAAAAGCAGGAGTTTTTTTTTGTGATCTTAATAACTAAGCTGAACTACCTAGTAATTTATTCATTTTAGTCTCCTCCAAAGTGTATACAGTGAATATTTTGAGACCTTAGCCCTGCTTTCGATAACCTAGAGTACTTTTAGGAAAGGTATCTGTAAGACCTTAAATAAGCCAGTCTGTGCCATAAATAAACCCCCCCTTAGTACTCATTAACTTCACCCAATCAGCAGAGTCCAATCTGGCCCTCCACCACACACCAACACCTGGAGACACCCAACACCTGTTCATCCACTTCAGCTCGGCTTTCAATACCATAAACCCGGCCAAACTCTTCGATACTGTTGGACATGAATACTGACCCCTGCATTTGCCACTGGATCCGAAGCTTCCTGTGGAGAAGGCAACAGAGGGTCAAGGTGAACAACCTTTCACCTCGCCCTCTGACCCTCAGCACAGGCGCCCCCCAGGGCTGTGTCCTCTCACCCTGGCTCTTCTCCCTCTACACAAACTACTTCACATCCCATCACCGCTCCATCACCATCCTCAAATATGCAGATGACACAACCATAATAGGACAACAACGAAGGTCGATACCATGAGCAGGCAGCCCAAGCAGTTGATTGGTGCCTTGACAACAACCTCCAGCTCAACACTTCCAAAACAGAAGGCAACTTTTAGACTTCAGGCACAGACCCCCCCCAAAAAAACAACCCCATATACATCTCAGAAGCCCCATAACCATCACTGACTCATTCAAATTTATCGGTACCCACATCAGCAATACACTCAAATGATCAATACTGAACATATCAGCAAAAAGCCCAGAAAAGGCTGTTTTTCTTTAGACAGCTTAAGAAATTCAGAGTAAAACAACACCTTCTCCTCCAGTTTTACAGCCATCATTGAAAGCATCCTCACCTCATCCACAACAGTCTGGTACGGTCACACGGACAGTCAAACACGCAAAACACTGCAGCGCATTGTCAATCAATCATCCAAGATTATTGGCACCCCCTCCCATCAGTAGAATCTATTTCACAAACGCACAATCAAAAGGGCAAAGAAAATCCTCTCTGACCCCTCTCACCACCTCTTCCCGCCAATGCCCTCTAGGGGCGCTACAGGTCTCTGTCCACCAAGTCATCCCATTTTAAAAACAGTGTCTTTCCCACTACAGTAAGGACTATGAACTCTTCTCATGAACCATGACAGATGCACCTGCACTTAAACACTTATGCCAATCATGTGAATATTGTCTGTGAATACTGTCTTGTGCCTGTTTGTGAATATTGTCTGTCTTGCTAGTCATTGCTATGTCTGATGCTGCTGAACTGAGCTTGCCTACCATACTGCATTCAAAGCAAATTCAACCAACCTCGGTCATGTGGTCATTAAAGAAAATGGATTGATTGCTTATTATCTTCCACCCTACCTGGTGAGGTAACCTCATTATATTACAGGAGAGAGGGTCCAAGTTTTAATTGGAGTTTGGATTAAGTCTGGTTCGAGTTGGGAGAAGACAAGAGATTTCTTCTTTTGTTTTGTGGTGGTTCCCTAGTTCTGTTCCATCTTTTATTTTCCCTCCTTTTTGTTCCTGAGTGCCGAAGCTGGAATTTGTTACTCTTTGGCAAGGTCTGGTCTCTCACGGCTGGTCATTTTCCATTATAATTGTGTGCTTAATGTATTATTTTTAGTTAATTATAAGTAGTGACCACTGCACTCACAAGTGAGTGTATGAACTATCATTTTGTTTCTTGTTTAATGTCTTTCATGTAACCTATTTAATAAACACATTTAATCGTAAATCCAATTTGGAGTTAGTTCTGACTTGCAGGTTGATTCCACCAGTTACTGCTCGATTAACCTATCAACGTATTTGGAGGTTTAAATTAGAATATCTTAACAATGAATTTAAATTTGTCAAATATTTTTCTAGGTGTATAGCATTTAGGAGCCTTCTGTTCCTTGCTCCCGTGAGTTGTCCTTGAGGGGTATCCTGTTATAGTAAATAGTTCAGAGCTTCCACACCCTAAACTTGAGAAATTCTAACTTGCCCGACAAATAACAATAAATAAATGAAATCCAGATCCTGCATGTTTGTATTGAGGTACTACCCTACTATCCTGTAAACATCAGCAAAGCAGAGGCACAAACACAAAAGACAAAAGTAACTAAGTCGAAATAAGTAAACATATTCAGCCTTAAGAATGAAAGAATTTAAATGCATAAAGAAATCTAACAAAAGTTTGTATATCAGTAGTCAACTCAAATACAGAGTTCTTAAGTCATCTTGAATAAAAAAATCTTAGATTTCTAAGCTCATAAAGTTGAATGAAATGAACTGGACAAACAAAACAAGTACTGAAAGAGTGCGCTGTACCAGGGGGGATTCTAGGATTTGACCTTTAGGGGGGCTCAGCCCCCAGTGAGAATGTGAGATGTACACATGCAAAGCACAAACCTACATTTTTTGGTTAAATTAAATTAAATTAATTGACTGTTACATTCCACCAAAACAAAAACACCACAATGGTGGTCGCTCTCAAAATTGAAATACCCACTCTCTCTCTATCTGTGGTATTTTTTTTAATAGATATGAAGTAAAAATGTTTTTAGAAAAGAATGACTAAACATTGTCAGGAGGGCTGAGATGAAAGTTTAAATTCTGTTAGATAATAATAATAATAAACAAGTGCCAGATGTGAAGATCTCAGAAACCGCTCATTGAGGGAGCTGGAGCTGTTACCTGCACCCAGTCTCTGTCATGTTCAAATATGACCATACTTAGATCCTATATTCATACATGTTTAAATATGACCACACTTAGATCCTATATTCATACATGTTTAAATATGACCATATTTATATCCTACGTTTATACATGTTTAAATATGACCATACTTAGATCCTATATTCATACATGTTTAAATATGACCACACTTAGATCCGATATTCATACATGTTTAAATATGACCATACTTAGATCCTATATTCATACATGTTTAAATATGACCATACTTAGATCCTATATTCATACATGTTTAAATATGACCACACTTAGATCCGATATTCATACATGTTTAAATATGACCATACTTAGATCCTATATTCATACATGTTTAAATATGACCATACTTAGATCCTATATTCATACATGTTTAAATACGACCATACTTAGATCCTACGTTCATACATGTTTAAATATGACCATATTTAGATCCTATATTCATACATGTTTATACAGGTGGCAGTGTAGTATAATGGTTAGGGAACTGAGCTTATAACTCAGAGGTTGTTGGTTCAATTCCCAGATGGGGGCACTGCCATTCTACCCTTGAGCAAGGTACGTAACCTGAATTGCTTCAGTAAAATATCCAGGTGTATAAATGGATTGTATGTAAAGAAACGTAAACTGTGTAAGTCACTCTGGATAAGAGCGTCTGCTAAATGCCTAAAATGTCAAATGTAAATGTACTTAGATCCTACATTCATACATGTTTAAATATGACCATACTTAGATCCTATATTCATACATGTTTAAATATGACCATACTTAGATCCTATATTCACACATGTTTAAATATGACCATACTTAGATTCTATATTCACACATGTTTAAATATGAGCATACTTAGATCCTATATTCATACATGTTTATATGTGGTACTGTATTTGTGTATTTATTTTATATTTGAGTCATACAGTTACAATTTATGACAACAGTCTTCTGCACATACATTGTAAGTTTATAACACTGCAAATGCATTCATGAAATGTTTAGATTTTCATAGCAGTGTTTCATTTATCACACCAGTGTGTGAGTCGTCCTCAGTAGAGTATTCATTTGATGCATGTGTGTATAATCTTGAGAAGAGTTCACATAGTTTTGAGTGCAGTGTTTAATTTGCAAGTGGTTTGAGGAGATATACCAAAATTGGGTTACTGATTGAGTTTTGTGTTTATAGAGTCATAGTTTCAGGAAAGGTACATTTTACATACATTTTACATTTTAAGCATTTAGCAGACGCTCTTATCCAGAGCGATTTACAAGATGTACATTAATACATGGTAGGAACAATCATAGTTAGTGCATGAGATCAGTGCAGTAATACAGCGATATACATAATTACAGGCATCTGTGTATCATACCTGTAACACTGGGAAAGAAAAGGTTAGTACATTTATAAAAATATATATATATATTAGATGGAGTAAGGAGGGGTATATAGTGTTGAACAAGTAAAGGTGTTTAAACAATTGAGAAACTGTAATGTGTGTTTACTCAATTCTATCTCATAGCTTTCAGGGAGATCAGCAAGCAACTCGGCACTTATTACACATTTACCGGTGCCATTCACATTTCACACATTCACTGCATAATAAACAAGTCTGTGCCATCCCTGACCCAAACGCCACCTTGTGTTGGTGTGCCCGTTCACGTCTTGTTGCGCCTATCCTGCTGTTGTAATACTTAAGTACTACGCAACAGTATACTCAAGAAGTGATACTGTATAGGAATGTATACTGTGTAGGAAGTTTCAAATATATGGAGACATGCACACACAATGTCACTGTACGTTCAGGTGTGACGACTGACCTGAGATCAGTAGGACTATAACCGCACGCTGCTCCATTACTGCAGATTGTCACCCTACAGGCACACAAATACAGACACATCTATTTAATACTTTAACATGCATGTCATTCAGGAGTCTTGATTGTTCTCATGGGATGGATAATCATTCAGAAAGGGAACCTATCATTAAAGAATAATTAATAATAGACCATTGCTAGATTCAGAGTACATTTCAATGATAAACATCAAAATTACATTTTCAAGTTTTACTTACCCTTCGTAATGAGACAAAACATTGCCAAACCAAGATATTGTAAAATCTTACCTGTAGTAAAGTTTCTCTGTGTTCGCCTCTCTGTGTCTGTTAGTGTGTCACTCTCTTTCTCTAATAGGCTCTGATATATATACCCGTTTCCTGGACTGATTGATTTGACTCAACATCATTTGTTTATTTTTTGTGTCTGCAACATTGGCATGACATGCAAGATGCAGGGTGATATAAATTATTATAAAACACACAGGCACACATGGTTCTTTGACAAACTCACTTTATCAGTGAAATGTATTGTTTTTAAAAGCTCCTGTTTTTACATAATTGTGTTTTTGGTGTTGCCATATTGTGCTCCTGTGTATCTGCCATTCTGCCACATTTAGTTCCTGTGTGTCTGCCATTTTGCCATATTGTGCATTCATAATTTACACAGTTTAGTTATTTGGCAGACACCTTTATCCAAAGCAACGTACAAGAGTGCATTAATATGGTTGGAGATTATTGCTAGATCTATCGGACAGTAAGTTACAGTCTGATCATTGACACTGCTGAAGTTTGTGCCACAAAACCTGTCATACAAAGGGAAGAGAAAGGAGAAAGGTTTTTTTATATAGATTGAGGTGAAGTCTGAAAGGTGAGTTTTCAGTCTTTTGTGGACAGTCTGCTGTCCTGACCAAGTGGGGAAGGTCATTCCACCACTGGGGGATCAGGACAGAGAAGAGGCGAGACCGCGAGGAGCGGCTGCCTGGGGCCCGGAGGGATGGGACAGTCAGTTTTCCAGAGGAGGCTGAGCGGAGGGGTCTGGCTGGGGTGTAGGGTGTGATGAGTGTCTGGAGGTAGAAGGGAGTGGTACCCCTTGTGACCTTGTATGCCAGCACCAGTGATTTAAATTTGATTCGGCCTGCTATAGGGAGCGAGTGAAGTTGGGGGAGTAGTGGAGTGACATCTGTGAATTTGGGTTGGTTGAAAAGCAGACATTGAGCGGCATTCTGGACTAGTTGCAGTGGCTTGATGGCACAGGCCAGTAAGCCACCCAGCAAGGCATTACAGTAGTCCAGACATGAGATCACCAAAGCCTGAATAATAACCAGGGCCTGGAGGAGCAGTGGTGTGGCCTCCTGGGTGAGGAAGGGACGGATAATCCTGACGTTGTGAAACCTGAATCTGCAGGTCTGGGTAATTGCTGCTACGTGCTCCGAGAAGCTCAGCTGCTCATCCAGTGTCACGCCAAGCCTCCTGGCTGACCAGGATGGAGACGCTGTGGAGCCGTCCACAGTGATGGAAGCATCGATCCTCAGAGAGCTCGTTGCTCAGGGAAAGAGTAGCTCTGTCTTTTCCCGGGTGAACTTCATTTGATGGGTTGCCATCCGGGTTGAGATGTCCATCAGGCAAGCAGAAAACACCAGTTACGCCAGTTATCTGCAGTGTAACTGGTGTTCTGCCACATTGTGCTCCTATGTAACTGGTGTTCTGCCACATTGTGCTCCTGTGTGTAACTGGTGTGCTGCCACATTGTGCTCCTGCCTCCCCCTTCCTCCCTCCCTGCCCCCCTCCCACCAACTGCTCTCTCAGCCTCCAGATGTTACTTTGGCAACATGTAAATAAGCAACCAAATAACCCCAATTAACATGCAAGAGGAAAATCAGAGTCGCTTCATATGTTGATTTAACACAGGCATTTGTTTGTTCTGGTTTGTTTTTCCATTTTCTATTAGGAAAGTTCATTTTCATGGGACAGAAGGACACAGAAAGAGAGAGCATGATCGTGTACAATGTTGAGTTATCAGGCCTTGGCTGACAGTCTTTCAACAGTGATAGATATTTCTATGTGAAAAAAGGGTTGGTAATCTCATGTCTGGACTACTGCAATTCCTTGCTGGCAGGCTTACTGGCCCTGTACCATCAAGCCACTGCAACTGGTGAGCATCTCAGAGGCCGATGTGCGCAGAGCCTTCAAGCGGGTGAACATCCGTTAATTGTTTGTGTGTTTTCCCTGAATTAAATGATTTAATCATTAGTTTTCAGCCTTTGCTTCTTCTATCATTCAGTGGATAACTACCTGGGATCAATCAATAAAAAAATCTAAAACATTTTTCACCATACACTTTACAGCAGACCTTTGCCTGGACTGGGGTCACTTATCTAGTCAGAGCTCTCCCAATTTAGCAACGTCTGTGATCACAAATGTTGAATAAAAAAGGTGTTTTAATTGAATAATGTGCATGTCCCAGAAAAAATAAACTCTGCCCATGATTCTAAACTCTCTCAGACATGAGCCCCATTGCAGTTAACTAAATATTCAACATCATCTCTCTCAGCCTTGATACTCTGGCACATGCAAAACTGTATGCAAACCCCCCCACCCATGCAAACAGGAGGAAAGAGGAAAAGCAGGGAGAGTCATTATTTATTTGTTTGTTTATTTTCCTGATGCAAAACTGGATTCAATCAACATGTGTCCTTCAATCAACATTGACTCAAAGTTGCATAGAATTGTTTTTATCTTTAGAGCAATTCCAGCATTATGGATGTGACATTTGCACTCAAAATGAGAGCCTAAACTTCACTCTGAAAAAGCAGTGAACATATTTAAGACAAAGTTACTGAATATTTTTCTTGTACACATTGGGAGGATCATTGTCCTTCAATATGACACTGAGTCTTTTAGTTTTTTTGAAAAAAGCAAACATCCTTGCGTTATGTCTGTGACAGAAATGGACAAGTATTTTTGAGTGAGTGAACATACCATGAAGAGTCTGAATTGTCATGTCTACATCTAAAATGTTAAATGTCATTTTGTAGGAAAGGGTTTGGAGTATACAAGAACCACACTTTATAAAACACTGCAATTTCACAAGTTAAGTAGTAGTGAAAATATTGTTATGGACGTGACAGCATCCAAAATTTCCATTAATTAATGAAAGAATTCTTGCCAAAAAATCATCGTAAATCATTTCATGAAGCTAAGAGTAGCGCATGTCCATATACAGTCAAGCCGGAAAGTCTGCACACCCCTTTCACCCTCTCCACATTTCATTGCGTTACAGACTTATTCTGTTTTTAGACATTTGTGCTAATTTATTACAAATCAAAATGTAAAATATCATATGTACACAAGTGTGCACACCCTTTGATATGACACCCAAAAGTGAGCTGAGGTGCATTTTGTTTCCACTGATACTGCTTGAGATGTTTCTACAACTTGATTCTAGTCCACCTGTGGTAAATTCATTCAATTGATTGGACATGATTTGGAAAGGCACATACCTGTCTATATAAGGTCCCACAGTTGACAGTGCATGTCAGAGTAAAAACCAAGCCATGAAGTCCTAGGAACTCTCCATAGACCTCCGAGATAGAATTGTGTTGAGGCATAGATCTGGGGAAGGGTATAAAAACATTGCTAAAGCATTGAAAGCACCCAGGAGAACAGTGGGCTCCATCATTGTGAAATGGAAGAAGTTTGGAACCACCACAACTCTTCTTAGAGCTGGCCATCTGGCAACTAAACTCAGTAACCGGGCTAGAGAGCCATGGTCAGGGTGCCTGACCGATTGTCATTTATGGGCTTCAGAGTTCCTCTGCAGTGGAAGAACCTGGTAGGGACAATGTTGCCACTCCATAAGAGAATCAAATTCATGTCTTGCTCTTTTTATTCTACGCGAAAACCAACACAACACCGGAAATTTTGTTCCTGATGTTCTGACACTTCAACATGAGTCAGGAGAAACTGTTAACAGCGGTCTGCAGTACCTTACTTTATTTAAATCTAAAAGCATAAATATTTATAGCTAGCTAAACTTATAGCCATTCAGCCTACATAATCTTATTTAATGTTTGTGTTGGTCTGGCTATTTTGTATTTGGGCTTTCAAAAACGTTTGGACTCAGGAGAAATTTTTGTTTCCAGCTAAATAAATGGCCGTATTGCAAAAATCCTTCTGAGTTTGAGTTTTTGGTTCATAATTGAAGGAAACAATACTGCTAGCCAACTAATATTTATAATAAAGATTCTCAAAATCTATGATGAACTATTCGTTTTGAACCATGCCAAAAAATTAAACGCACCTTTACTGCCTTATCCTGGTCCAGTCGCCTGGGTCCTTGTCCGGACATCACAATTAAACACATATCATTTTGTGGGGTTAGAAATTTGCCATCTGGCCAAACATTTACATGGCAGAGAAGGGACATGGTCAGGAGGTGACCAAGAACCCAATGGCCACACACCAAGAGAGCTATCTAGAGTTCATCTGGGGATGGGAGAACCTGGTAGAAGGACAAACATCTCTGCAGCACTCCAACAATCAGACCTTTAACACACAGCACTTGGCATTCAGGACAAAAACACCAATTTGTGTCTCATCAGACATACATAGCTTATTGAATTCCTCTAACTTCATACACATTTAACACATACCACAAATCAATTACAGTAAAATACACCACACACCACTCACACATAGACTTTCTAGACACCACAACCTACAAAGGTCCCTCATTTATCCACACAAATACATTGGACAAGTTTTTTTTTAAACACAGACACGCACGCCTTACTACACAAAAACGGTCTCCACCCTAAACATGCATTCAAAAGCCTAATAAAGTCACAATTCCTTCGAAATAACTTCATCACTACGATCGCGTAAAATACCAAATACATTGGCTGCAATACTTTCATTTTATTCCTAACCTACGTTTCATCAAATCTGCGTGGATTTTATCATTTAAAGGACTCCAACCCCATGGTTTTCTGTTCTCCCATCAAGAAATCAACCTTACGGTAAGGAATTAGATGATGGCTTCCTCTCTTATTTCCTGCTTGGAGTGCAATATGTTTAGTATTAGTTCTGATGCCAAGTTTAACATAACTGATATTTGTAGAATTAGAATTAGAATTGGCACAGAAAATAGAGAGAGAGTTACATAGAGTCTTTTCTACAAGCACCGGATGCACTGGGGAGTTTAAATAGCCCAGATATCAGTGCTATTCCCACAGCAGAGCCTTCGGAGCATGGCGTTTTTGTCACGGTTCGAGGGAGGCATTCACCAAGGAGGTCATACACCAAACCCACATTTCAAATCGTTTCTCCCCACTCAGTAATACACCTACTGAGAAAGCTCTGATTATTAGCGATTCCATTTTACAAAACGTGAGAATAGTCACCAGCAACCATAGTCCTGCAGGTTGCAGGTTCCAGTCCCAGGTGGGGCACTGCCATTGTGCACTAACCTGAAGCGCTTCAGTTAAAAATGTGAAGGTCGGGGCGGTGGATAGCGTAGCGGTCTAACGCACCCGTATCTTGGCTGGTCTGATATGAGTGTGAGTTACCTGTCAGGGACGCGGTTCTAAACCCGTCTCTACCAGACCGGCCTTGGCCATCAGCCCCGATCGGGGGCGGCGTTTGGCTGTCCGCCCCAGGGGGAGGGGGGAGGGTGAGCCGGCTCGGGTCCGCTGTGAAGCAAGTAAGGGAGTCTCCAGAACGTGGGTGGGGGTGAGCTCCGTCTTGAAGGAAGTGGAGTTCGCTGCCCTCTGAGAATTAGCTTGCCTCGTAGAGACGAGCGGCGGACTCGTGTGGGGAGGGGAGGGTAAATTCTAAATAAATAGCGGGTGTAATTGGTTAAATAAAGGTTTTTAAGATGAACTCACCCAGGTTGCAGGCCTGGCTGGTGAGGCGTAGCGCTGTTGCTGATAGGCTGGTCAGGGCGTAGCGCTGTTGCTGATAGGCCCATTCCTCATCGTTGGGGGAGGAGATTATGAACAGCCTGCGTCTCCAACGGAACCTGAGATCACACCACCACCACAGCCAATCAGAAAGAGCCAGCACACCACCACCACAGCCAATCACAGAAGCTGAGATCATATTAAATTTACATTTTATGCATTTAGCAGACGCTCTTATCCAGAGCGACTTACAAGATGTGCATTAATACATGGTAGGAACAATCATAGTTTGCGCAGAGGCTCAGGTCTGAGTGCTGATTGGCCCTGACAGGCTGGAGAGACCCGCTTAGGTCTGAGTGCTGATTGGCTCTTACAGGGCAGAGATATTGGAGCTCTGATTGGCTCTTACAGAGAAGCATACTCAGATCTGAACTCTAATTGTTTGGACTCGACTAAAGTAATCCAAGATGCAGTGTAGTGTAATGGTTAGGGAGCTGGACTTGCTGGTTCAATTCCCAGGTGGGACGCTGTTGTACTCTTGAGCTAAAGGTACTTAACCTGAATTGCTTCAGTAAAATATCCAGCTGTATAAATGGATTGTATGTAAAGAAATTTAAACTGTAAGTCAGTCTGGATAAGAGCGTCTGCTAAATGCTTGAAATGTAAATATAAGTGTGTGTGTGTGTGTGTGAGAGAGAGAGAGAGAGTTTTGACTACATATAAAGGCAGCCTCGGGAGGTTTTGACTACATATCCCAGCAGCCTCGAGAGTTCTGTTTCCTGCCTTGCCTCTCAGTCCTTTTCCCCGCGCGCTTTTCGGAACGCATCCGTGTGTCAAGTGTGCAGTCGCGAGCGCTTTCTCCTGCAGCCGTATAAATCGCGAGAGTGAACCGATTGCTGGTGTGTGTTTTTTTGTTGTTGCTACATACCGTCTACGTTGAAATCCGCGAGGATCGCGTTGAGCCTGCTAGCTGGCTAGCGAACACATTTTCTTCAGAAATGTCCGACTACGACCCCGCAAGTTTACCTGATCTTCTGCCCCTCTACTACCGGCAACTTTTCCCCTTTTCGCAGTATTATCGCTGGCTGAATTGACCCTTCGCTAAACCACGCCCCCCTTAGTTACTGTTGCTAAGTCCGTCAAGATTTCGGAGCCAGCATGGTGCTCCCACTGTCGCTAACTGCACTCCCTGGAGAAATATTGTCCAATTTTTAGAAAATAGAAAAAGCGATTTCAGATAGAAGCAGACAGAAGGGTCTACAATATGCATTTGAAGGTTATATTCAAGATATCACACTGACTCAGCGACAAAATGACGTAAAAAAAAATTAAGATAGAAGCGAAAGCCTACAGATCAGAGTAAAAGTGAACCACGGCGATTGAGACAGAGGACAACGACATTAAGGAGCAACACCGTTCCTGTAAAGCTGGGTAGGTCTCTATTCACTATTACAATCATTAAAAAGCAAAAGCAGTAGGCCTATATAACGTTACATTCAGTAGTAAGTTAGCTATCATTAGCTAACTAACGTAACATTAGTAGCCTATAGTGTGCTGTAACGACATTACTCTGGTTAGCTCCACAGGTATCTCCATACCCTGGACCTCTGTAAAGCAAAAAATATCAGCAGTGTGTCAGCCCAGTCCTCCACAAGATTTGGGTACTCGGGACTGGGCTTCCCATTGACAAAGTGCTGAAATAGTAATGAAAAAATAGAATTACATTTTGACATCAAGGTAACGTTACCCACAGGTTTTTTTAGAGCTTGACTGTAACATCTTAACGTTAGCAAGCTGGCTGGATCACGAATAACAAAGCTAACATTTAGTCTAACTTTACCAACGTTGCAACCCGGAGCTGTATATCCAGACCGTAGCCACGTTAGCTTAGCTGGCTAACACTTTTCAGGATTTGATTTTGGTTTTGTAAAGGAAAAAAAACGTAATACTCCTTCCAACCTCTCTGGGTAATGAGTGTCACTGTTACAAGTGCCCCAGGCACAACGTTTAACCATAATTAGCTAAAAATCCACAAAACCAGCTCGAAAATGAAGAAAATCTCAAATTTTTCCGTCAAAGTCAATGGAGCTCAGCAAAAAACTGTCACACCTCTGTCGGAGTCTGTCAAATACTGCGCTGTGATTGGCCCGTCTGCGTTTCGGGGCGTGGTTTAGTGAAGGGTCAATTACGGAGGAGGTGGGTAGGAATTAGCATTATATCGACGACGTATAACTTGTATGGCTTGCTAGCGGCTTGTGATTTGCTTCCTAACTTGCGAAGTTTAACTCTAGTTATCTACCATAACTAACTAACGCAATAATAACGCTAAGTTAGCTAACCTTAACGTTAACTGACGAAGGTTTCCATAACTAACTAACGCAATGCTAACCATATACCTATTGTACCTATTGTATATGCACCTATTGTATATGCACCTATTGTATATGGTTGTGTGTGTTATGTTTCTGTGATGATTTGTTGACTGTATCCCTTTATTGTGTCGTGATAACATGTGGATTGTCTGCTGTTGTCCATTTATGTATTTGTGCTGCAGAGTATAACATACTGTACCGAACTGTACCGAAAGCAAATTCCACCGGCCGTGTGGCTAATAAACCATAAATCTATATCTATCTAAGTTAGCTAACCTTAACGTTAACTGACGAAGTGCCGGGCTAGCATGTTAGCAACAGTTACCATGAGCTGTCGTCTGCATGGTTTATCGAACTTTAGCTGTGTGTGTGTGTGTGTGTGTGTGTGTGTGTGTGTCTGTCTGTCTGTGTGTGACGTCCTTCATGTTAACTTGTTAAATCGAGTAAAGAAGATTTCTCAGGACATTTAATGTTTGGACGCGTTGGACCATCAATCAATTGAGTAAGATTAAAAGAGTCACAGACAGATTTAAATTCTCCAGGTGTATTCAAACCATTAAGAACAGGACCTGGGTTAGGTTGAATGTTACCTGAGAGTAAAAGAAAAAGAAAAACAATACACTTCTTTTTTGTAGTGTGGCAACACTGAGCGGTTAATTTTAAGCTTTGATCTTTGGCAAACATGAGGCGAGAATGATAAAAGCCAGTCGTGCAGACCAAGGAAGCTGATAAAATGAGATAGAGTCACAGAGCCATCAGTGATTTGAGGGATCCGCTTGAGCAATGGTGGGCCGTCAGGGCCTGCAAGGCCTTCTCTGCTGGTCTAAAAAATATCTGAATCACAGACTGATGTTAATTATATTTTGTCCATGAATACTTATTAAATAATTCCAAATGGTCTGTTCGCTTCCTTTCATAGCTTTTCCCCTGGTTGCGCTGCTTCCAGATGTGTATTTTCATATTAAAGCATTTAACCAATCACATTTCAGCCATCATTTGTTGCCACGGTCAAAGAAATCTGCCTGGAGGCCTTCACAATTAATTCTGAAGGCCCTGTAACATAAAATAAGTGTTGATCAAACTGTTGCTTCAACCAATCAAATTTTGAGTTGGAGACACTAAGGCCTTCTAGAAGGCCTAGGTACGTCAGCGTATTCACACCCTTTGATTGGATAGTCAGAGAGTGTCTGACTATGATGTAATGTGATTGGTTAAATGCTTTAATATGAAAATACACGTCTGGAAGCAGCGCAGCCAGGGGAAAAGCTATGAAAGAAGCGGACAGACCATTTGGAATTATTTAATAAGTATTCATGGACAAAATATAATTAACATCAGTCTGTGATTCAGACATTTGAGCGGACATTTTCAGCCCTAAAGCGAATTAAAACTTATGCCAGAAATACATCAGGGCAGGCTCGACTTTCAGCATTAGCTTCGATGGCGATAGAAAAGGACTTCTTGATGGAACTGAAACACACGGATAATCTGTACGACAGAGTAATTGAACTCTTTTTGAGGAAAGAAAGGAGGATGGATTTTGTGTACAAATAATACAGATTTTTGGTGAGTAAAATGTTGCTATTTTCCTAAATAATATTGCAATTTTATGAGGTTATTATTGATGTTTTTGTATGTGTGTCGCAGCTGTAGCACCCCAGGTTTGTTTCTTCAGTAAAGGCATTTATTCGATTCAGACGGAGCCATAGGCGTAGCGTGGGGGGTGCTACCCCGCCCCCCCCGGTCCGCGAAATAAATAAACTGGTCTCAGCTTTCTCTCGCGTGTACGGGGTCCCCCGTCCGTCCGTCCGCGGAAAATGAAACCGGTGAAAGGTTGGGCACCGTTACTGCGCTACGCCACTGGGCGGAGCACTACTGAAGGTGTGAAATGCACGGCCCGCCACTGCACTTGAGATAGTTCCATATAGGGCCACGGTCCCAGTTTGTGCCCCTGCAGCAACGGAATAGCAGAGGAGGCTCATCGTGGACTCTACTCCTTTCGCTCACTTCGTAGGGAGTCAACACAACAAATAAAACCAGCAGAGATGGTAAAATAATCATACTGATGGCGGGCGTGAACTGATAAAGAATCAGGAAATCCCCGATCGTCAAATCCGTGCCAAGTGAGCTGGAATCCAGTCCAAGTTTTCTGTTAGTTCCTTAAAGCCAGTCGTGATATTGAATGACGTCACGTTGTAAACAGGAAGACTCGCTCAGTTCTCAGTGTGCAGATGTCCTCCCAAATTCCCACAGTACAGACGAAAATGCACTTTCACGGAAAAACCCCCCAGCCACAATCCACTCAAAAACGAATCGCCCAGCACTCCAATCCTGGCCCGCTGGGGAAGCCCGCCGTCTCAGTGCCGAGCCGGGGAGCGTCGGCGAATCCGCCGGTGGATGGATGGAGAAAGTGGGCGGAGAGTCCAAAAGAATGTCGTAGCTGTCAGCATTTGCAGTAGGTAGACTACAGTCCGATGCCAACAGAAACAAACTCACTGCTACTTTGAATCAATAGGCAGTTATCCGAGGCATTGTAACAACTATTAAAATTAATTTGATGTAATCCGTAAAGCTGACGATCAAAGCACAGATATTACAAACAAACAATTCGGCACACTCCGATCAAACGCCTAATCACGCATAGACTACACACAGGTCCGAACGAGCTGCCATCTTGGATTACTTTGAAGACGATCCTGGGGGGATCTCCAATATGATATATAAGATAAATAATTTTGGTCCCAATATCGAACCTTGCGGCACACCACAGTAATGTCTAGACTAGTTGATCTATATTCACCCATTTGTACAAACTGTTGTCTGTTACCAATGTAGCTTTTTAACCACTCGTACCCCACCCCTCTAATACCATACCTTTCCATCTTTTGCAGTAAAATATCATGATCAATTGTATCAAACGCTTTCTTTACATCTATAAAAAACCCTACTGCATATTTCTTATTGTCAAGTGAACTTGTTAATTCTTCTACTAATTCCATTAAGGCCATTGAAGTTGATCGGTTTGTTCTAAATCCATACTGGCTGTCCATCAGTAACTGATGCTTTTCCATGAAACTATCCAAACGTGCAACAAATAGCTTTTCCAGGATTTTAGAGAACTGAGAAAGCAAGGAAACTGGCCTGTAATTGGTGAAAAGATGTTTGTCTCCTGCTTTGTATAATGGGATCAAGTTTTCATTTTGCTAGGAAACGAGCCCAATTTGAAAGATAGGTTACAAATGTATGTTAAAGGATCTGCAATAGCAATAATTACTTTCTTAATTACCATCATATCAATATCATTCCAATCTGTTGATGTCTTATTCATGAACATGTGGACAATATTAATTATTTCGTTTCTGTCAGTAATTCTCAAAAACATTGTCGCTGGATTTCTTTCACCAAAATATTGTGTGACACCTCCCCCTTGTGGAGGGTTTATTTATCTTGCTAGTCCGGGTCCCACATTCACAAAGGAATTGTTAAACCCCTCAACCACATCATTCATGTTAGTAATTGTCTTTTCATTGTCAGTAAAATGGTCTGTGTAGCTAGAGTTAGTTGTTCTATTTCTAATGATTTTATTTAATATATTCCTTGTACCCTTGATGTTATTTTTGTTCTTTTCTAATATATTATTATAATAATCTTTCTTACATTTCCTAATAATATCAGTTAATTTATTTTTATGTATTTTATATTTAGTTTCTTTATCTCTAGTTCTATATTTCATAAATTCTCTATATAGGGTATTCTTTTTTTTACAGGCATTTGACAATCCCTTTGTGATCCAAGGCTTATACAGACACTTTAATTTCTTCCTGCTTTGTTGCACTGGACAGTTTTTGTCATAAAATAATAGGAATGAGTTTAAAAAAGTATCATATGCTGAGTCAACATCCTCTGCTTCATACACATTCTCCAGTCATGGGATATCAATTCACTTCTAAAGTCATTTAATGCTTCTTCCGTTCTCACTCTCATGTAGCTAGTAATATTTCCATCCTTCTTCATCCTATAACCACAGCTATAGATCACAAACACTGGCAAATGGTCACTGATATCATTCATTAGTAATCCGCTCACTGTATTGTTTTCCATGTTATTAGTAAATATATTATCAATTAGGGTAGCAGAGTGCGATGTTATTCTACTAGGCTTAGTAATACTAGGATATAAACTCATGCTATACATTGCAGCAATAAACTCATCGGCCGATAAAAGCTTGTTAGGATTTAGTAAATCTATATTAAAATCACCGCAAATGAACGTGACCTTATGCTCCGTCTTTGTAAACATATCTTCCATCAAATTCTTGAATACCTCAATACTGGAGCTATAACAATAATATTTTTCTTTTTTTCCATGGAAATCTCTATGGTAATACATTCACACACATCATCAATAGTAGTAGTCATACCCTCTACAACCTTATACTTTAACCTTCTATCTACATACAGAGCCGTACCCCCTCCCATTTTGTTTACTCTGTTCATGAAGTTCAATTCATAACCTTCCAACTCAAAATACATTCCTTTCTCCAAGCTAAGACAAGTTTCTGAGATTGCAAATACATTGAATGGTGTGTTGAACTGGCTTATATAATCTTTAATACTTTGGAAGTTCGCATATAGACTTCTGCTGTTAAAGTGAATAATTGATATACAATTATCTAATTTGATGTTATTATTAAACAGTTCATCAGTATAGTAACAGCAGTTATTACCATACTTAAAGAAGTTACTCTCAGGGTCAATATCTTCATCCAAATGCATGTTGAAAGGCAACATTTCTTGCTATAGCCAGTTCAGTTGTCCTTTGTCTACTAGTCATTGTTCAAGTGTCCTAATTTGTTGAACAAGTAAACAGTGGTGAAGACATTTTAGCTAGATGGACAGAGTTCAGTGGTAGTGCAGTCTGAAAAGGTGGGTTTTGAGTCTCTTGCGGAAGATTGCAAGTGATTCCGCGGTCCTGACCGATTGCGGAAGGTTGTTCCACCAGCGAGGGATCAGGACAGAGAAGAGGCGAGACCGTGAGGACCGGCTGCCAGGCGTCCGGAGGGATGGGGCAGTCAGTTTGACAGAGGATGCGGAGCGGAGGGGTCTGGCAGGGGTGTAGGGAGTGATGAGTGACTGGAGGTATGGGGGAGCAGTACCTCTGGCCACTTGAAAAGCAAGCACCAGTGATTTGAATCTGATGCGTGCTGCGATGGGGAGCCAGTGCAGAGAGGAGAGTAGAGGGGTGATGTGGGTGAACTTCGGCTGGTTGAACACCAGACGAGCGGCAGCGTTCTGGACCAGTTGCAGTGGTTTGATGGCGCAGGCCGGTATAAGAACTTTAAATAAGTATCTAAACATGAATACAGGTGCAGCTCCTGAAGTGTGCTCAGTGGGAGGTGTTTCTGTCATGCATCTTATTTAAAACAGCATTGATTTTTGTAAAGCCTAAAAATGTCTTAAATGACACATTTCAATACTTTAAAAAGTTTGACCAATGACAGTACAGTGTGAATGGCTTGTGAAAGCAGCTGTGTCATTTTGACTGGGACACGAACTGGGGTTATCAACTGAAATTTCTGGAAAATGTTTTGTATTCAGATTTCTTTTGAGGAAAGAGTAAAATAAAATGTATTCTTATCTTAGTCCGTCACGTTTAATGCTGATATCGCATTTTTTGTACTGAATAATAAATCAGTATTTGTAATAACAGAAACTGTATTTATTTGTTGTGTTCATAATACAATTGTACTCATGGTTATTGTATGTATTGTTTTGCCGTTGCTGCTGTTTTACATTACCGTATTTTTGGGAATCGGTTCGAGGTCAGTAAACACAACCAGAATTAATACTGTATTGACCCGAATATAAGACTGACCCCGATTATAAGACGACCCCCTTTTTCAAGACTCATTTTTGGAAAAATACTTTTTGAAGACCAAATCTTGTTTGTATAAAGAAAATCATTTTATTTGTCTTCACATTGAATAAAACAATGTAGGCTGTTTGTAACATCTTTTGGTAAAATCATGTTTTCAATATTCAACAATTGTCTAGATTGCAATAAAACAGTAGTGCAATTGTCAGGAGTGTAGTAGGGGTGGAACCAATGCAGGCGCGAAAGAGACCCAAAATACGGAAATATGTTTATGGTATTTATTTTCCACAAACGTAAGCAAAACAATGTCTGTGGCGACACGCAAATAACTAACCAAACAAACCAAAATGATAAACGAACTGGAACAAACAAAGCTAGCTAAACAGCAAATCCAAAACGTAATCCAAAACACGGATTTAACTAAACAGAGGAATATTGTATTTTCTGACCTGCCCAGAGACTACAGATGAAATGTGGAGCTGAATCTGGTAGTAAATTGACTCTCATCCATTTTCAAAACCATATACTTTGCCTGTCAAATAAACTTGTATGTTCTGATGAATTCATAATCACTGTTCAAAGATTAATTAATTAATTAATTAAATAAATGAATTAATCTCTAGAGCTGTAAAATCACTCATTCTATAGCTGCTCCTTGTTTCAGTTGGGGTTGCGATTTCTGTTACAATTAAATTTACTAAAATGCTTTAATGAAGCTCCAAATTATAACTTTTTTGTGAGTTAACAAAAAACTGTTGTGTTGATGCTTTGGGAGGACCAGGTCAGAGCATTTGGATTTGGGTTGGTGCTGGATGTGACCTGGAGTTAGACTCCAAATGGGGGCTCCAATGCTGGTATTCATGCAACACGATTCCTTGTTTTCAGCGTCCAGTTTGCAACTTCAAACCTTTTCAACCAAAATAAAAGTTTGCTGTCGTTGTCTTGTTTTAGAAATTGGAATTTTGCTGCCAGCTGATGCTGCGCATTACATCCACATAATTTGAAATGATTGCATCCACTTCATGGACGTGATGTAGAATGCATTTTGCTCAATTGTAGGTGGCTATTTGGCTAGAGAAAGTAAATGGACTAATATTCTTTCTTACAATCAATTAAAATTTATGAAGTATAACATGTGAACTATTTTGGAATAAACCCATTTTTAAAACTATGAAATAATGTAATTACTCCATACTCCAATTACTCCATTCCATACATTTAGACTTGTAATAAAAAATAATGTGATTTACTATGATATAATTCAACATGGAGCAAGTTGATACAGTCTAAGGCAATGTTTTTTTAACTAATATATAGATGATGTACTCCGATCAGCCACAACATTAAAACCGCCTGCCTAATATTGTGTAAGTCCCCCTCGTGCCACCAAAACAGCTCTGACCCGTCGAGGCATGGACTCCACAAGACCTCTGAAGGTGTCCTGTGGTATCTGGCACCAAGACGTTAGCAGCAGACCCTTTAAGTCCTGTAAGTTGCGAGGTGATGCCTCTGGATCGGACTTGTTGATCCAGCACATCCCACAGATGCTCGATTGGATTGAGATCTGGGGAATTTGGAGCCCAAGTCAACACCTTGAACTCTTTGTCATGTTCCTCAAACCATTCCTGAACAATTTTTGCAGTGTGGCAGGGCGCATTATCCTGCTGAAAGAGGCCACTGCCATCGTGTACCGTTGCCATGAAGGGGTGTACTTGGTCTGCAACAATGTTTAGGCAGGTGGTACGTGTCAAAGTAACATCCACATGAATGCCAGGACCCAAGGTTTCCCAGCAGAACATTGTCCAGAGCATCACACTGCCTCCGCCGGCTTGCCTTCTCCCCATAGTGCATCCTGTTGCCATCTCTTCCACAGGTAAACATGCACACGCACCCAGCCATCCACATGATGTAAAAGAAAACGTGATTCATCAGACCAGCCCACCTTCTTCCATTGCTCCATGGTCCAGTTCTGACGCTCACGTGCCCATTGTAGGCGCTTTTGGCTGCGATGCACTGTGTGTTCTGACACCTTTCTATCATAGCCAGCATTAACTTTTTCAGTAATTTGTGCTACAGTAGCTCTTCTGTGGGATCGGACCAGACGGGCTAGCCTTCGCTCCCCACGCGCATCAATGAGCCTTGGGCGCCCATGACCCTGTCGCGGTTCACCGGTTGTCCTTCCTTGCACCACTTTTGGTAGGTACTAACCACTGCATACCGGGAACACCCCACAAGACCTGCCGTTTTGGAGATGGTCTGACCCAGTCGTCTAGCCATCACAATTTGGCCCTTGTCAAAGTCGCTCAGATTGTTACGCTTGCCCATTTTTCCTCGTCCAACACATCAACTTCAAGAACTGACTGTTCACTTGCTGCCTAATATATCCCACCCCTTGACAGGTGCCATTGTAACGAGATGATCAATATTATTCACTTCACCTGTCAGTGGTTTTAATGTTGTGGCTGATCTGTGTATGTTGCTATAGTAGAATAATCAGAGGAATAAATCTGTATACTATGAGTTTTGTTGAAATAAAATAAAGAGTATAAAAAAACACATTTAATATATTACACTGTTAGAATCTGCTTGTTTTTAGAGTAAGTGGGGTGATAAGGATACCTCAGTCTGTCTACTTTCTAAATCAGTTGAGTTTCAGATCACTGTGTCCTCTTACAAATCCTTACAGGGGTTTATTTGGTGTGGTTTGGAGTGGGGGAAGAACTTGTTAGTGGATTTGATATGATCGATTATTTGAATACCAGGAGCACAACGAACATGACTTTTAAATTATGTGGAGGTGGAAATTATAATAATGATGTTGATAATCGTAAGAAAATTAATAAGGCATAAGTGAAGGAAAGGTAAAGAAAATGGCGCTTTAAATTTGGATGAAAACGCAGATGGTATTTATGAAGTGAAGAAATTAAACAATGCTTTTGACATGAATTTTGGGGAGGAGTGACAACAGTTCTACGGCTAAGCCGTTGACCAGAAGCTGCCAAGCGTAGTGTTGTACGGCTTTCCAATATCAGGAGATACAACTATGGCAACATTAAAGGCCTGGTAAATGAGCTGGAAACAGTGATGCCAACAACCCTCCATATACCATTCATTGTGGAGCAAACAAATCAATGCACAGGATTCCGGAAACAAAAAGATGGCAGTAGTTCTGGATTATATGTTTGCCTGTAAGCCAAAAAAGGTTTTAGCAAGAAATTCAAAGCAAATTTAAAATTATTCTATTACAGTTAACATCAGGTAACCTTGCATGATATTTATTAATAATAATAATAATAATGAATTTAATCTGAAGCACGTTTCTAGGAACCCAAGGACTGTACAATATAAAAAGGTTAAAATAATAATACTAATAATAAAAATAAATGAACACATTTAAAAACAAAGCACAGAATCTTAGAAAAGAGGAGAACTAAACTACAAGAAAGCCAGGCTGAAGAGGTGAGTCTTCAGTCTGGATTTAAAATAGACATGGACTGTGCATTGTGGATCAAAGCAGGGAGGGCATTCCAGAGGCTAGGAGCAGCTGCACTAAAGGCCCTGTCCCCCACAGTGCGCAGCCTGGAGTGGGGAGTGAGGAGGAGGTGTGGGGAGTGAGGAGGAGAGCAGCCTGGTGTGGGGAGTGAGGAGGAGGTGTGGGGAGTGAGGAGGAGGTGTGGGGAGTGAGGAGGTGTGGGGGAGTGAGGAGGAGGTGTGGGGAGTGAGGAGGAGGTGTGGGGAGTGAGGAGGAGAGCAGCCTGGAGTGGGGAGTGAGGAGGAGGTGTGGGGAGTGGTGTGGGGAGTGAGGAGGAGGTGTGTGGAGTGAGGAGGAGGTGTGGGGAGTGAGGAGGAGAGCAGCCTGGGTGGGGGGAGGAGGAGGTGTGGGGAGTGAGGAGGAGAGCAGCCTGGAGTGGGGAGTGAGGAGGAGAGCAGCCTGGTGTGGGGAGTGAGGAGTAGAGCAGCCTGGTGTGGGGAGTGAGGAGGAGAGCAGCCTGGTGTGGGGAGTGAGGAGGAGAGCAGCCTGGTGTGAGGAGTGAGGAGGAGGTGTGGGGAGTGAGGAGGAGAGCAGCCTGGTGTGAGGAGTGAGGAGGAGAGCAGACTGGTGTGTGGAGTGAGGAGGAGGTGTGGGGAGTGAGGAGGAGAGCAGCCTGGAGTGGGGAGTGAGGAGGAGGTGTGGGGAGTGAGGAGGAGGCCAGTGTCAGAGGAGCATAGCCTTCGAGAAGGGGTGTAGGTGTGGTGCATGCCTGAGAGGTATTTTGGGGCAAGGTCAGGGAGAGACTTATAGGTGAGGAGGACAGTTTTAAATAAGACAGGACTTGACCAGGAGTCAGAGGAGGTGCAGGAGGGTGTGGGTGATGTGGTTTCTTGTGTGTGAGAAACCTGGCCGCAGAGTTCTGGATGTACTGGAGCGTATCTAGGGCCTTACTGGGCTTTACTGGGCACCCCGATGAGAACTCCATTGCAGTAATACAGGAGAGAGGTCATGAAGGCATGGATGAGGGTCCCTGCCACAGAGTTGGTGGGTGATGGCCGGAGTCTGGATATGTTCTTTAGATTTAGTGTTTAGGAAAGAAAATATAAAGTAATATGTAAAGTAATTAAAACCAATGAATTATACAAATAAAATATAAAAAACAGAATTGTATATTTTATTCTCTTAGTTTTCATCCAGTAATAAAATAAATACAAGAACAAATAAATGTAGTTCTCGCTTTTATTTTGATTTTTTCCGCCATTGTGATAACCGGAAGTCGATGCCTTATTGTCGCTCGTTGTTGCTAGCTTCATACCCAAGAGCCAGAGCCCCACACTCCTACAACTCCCCGCAGGGGACGAGCTCCGTAGACTGGTCGAGTCGTTGGTTTGTTGTAGCCATACCCGATAGATGGGTTGTATTGAGGAGTTTGAGGAATACGGCCGATGGGTCTGTTGGTGTATGTTATACCTGTCGTTTTGTGAGCGTTGGGTCAGAGTGCTACTTTTTATACGACGAACTGCCGACCGGAGGTTTTCTTTAGTTTGTTCTTTAGCTCGGGACTCAAAGTTGGCCTGGAAGACCGCGGTCTCGCTTTGTAAGGGTGTTTTAATTTCTGGTGCTGAACTGAACGGCCAGCGTCTCCTCGTCTTGTACAAATAATTGTGGGAAGTCGGGTAAGTCACCCCCGTATTCATTAACCCTGGTGGTGCCTGTGTCCCCGAATCGGACTGTATCGATACTACTTGTGTCCTTTAACTCAGCCCAGCCATGATCCGCATACCCTACTCCACAGCTCATCCCTCGCTGGAGTGGATATATTTATAGTGGGGTGGGAGGCGGTCTTTCCCTGCTACCCTGTCATTAATTTACTAGTATGTCTCAATCTAGTTCTAACTTCTAGTTCAATAGCCACTCTAATCATCCAAAATAAATTGTCGTGATACATTCACTTGGCATAGCCGTAGATACCTGGGAGGAGGTTAACGAACTTCGCTGTGTGGCTGGCTGCTTGACTAACATCAATGTAGGGCAGTTCAACTGATGAATCTGAAGTCTAGCAGCCAAATCTAGAGTTGCCATTTCTGTGCCTTGGTACTCAACGTATACATGTTGACCTCATCACTCCATTAAATGGAGAACTTAGTGTTAATCGCCCCATTCATATGGTCCTGTATGGCAGCCAACCCAGCACACAGAGGGCTCTGATGCCTGTCAGTGGTGATTCCGACCCATTTTTCAACCAGTTACTCTCAAAATTGCGCTTGAAATAGGTGAGGTCACTATTTTTGTCTGTTACAAATAATAATCCCAAACGGTGATGTAAGTTACGTCTAACGGGTTTTCTGTTTTTTTAATCTCTAAAACGAATTCCATCCGAAAGTAATACTTTTTAAAGTTAGCTACTGTCTATAGCAATTGTATTGGTTGGTATCAGGTTAAAAAAAGACAAAAGTGAAGTTAAACTAACTGAAATGCCTATGTGTATACTGCATTTCTAGTTATACAGTGGGGAAAATAAGTATTTCACCCCCTGCTGATTTTGTGAGTTTGCCCCCTTACAAAGAAAGGAACGGTCTATAATTTTCATGGTAGGTTCATCTTAACAATGAGAGACAGAATATTTTTAAAAATCCCAGAAAATTACATTATATGAATTTTAAACATTTATTTGTGTTTTATTGAGGAAAATAAGTATTTCACCCCCTAGCAAAACATGACTCAGTACTTGGTGGAGAAACCCTTGTTGGCAAGCACAGCGGTCAGACGTTTCTTGTAGTTGGTCACCAAGTTTGCGCAGATCCCAGGAGGGATTTTGGCCCACTCCTCTTTGCAGATCCTCTCCAAATCCTTATAAATCAATTTTCAGTGTTCTGGCTGAGGGAAGGAGGTTCTCACCCAAGATTTCCCGGTACATGGCCCCATTCATCCTCCCCTCGATCCGGTGAAGTCGTCCTGTGCCCTTAGCAGAGAAACAGCCCCAAAGCATAATGTTTCCACCGCCATGCTTGACGGTGGGGATGGTGTTCTTGGGGTCCAAGGCAGCTTTTTCTTCCTCCAAACACGGCGAGTCGAGTTGATGCCAAAGAGCTCGATTTTAGTCTCATCTGACCACAGCACTTTCTCCCAAGCCTCCTCTGAATCATCCAGGTGCTCATTGGCAAACTTCAGACGGGCCTGTACATGTGCCTTCTTGAGCAGGGGGACCTTGCGGGCACTACAGGATTTCAATCCATTACGGCGTAGTGTGTTACCAATGGTCATCTTGGTGACTGTGGTCCCAGCTGCCTTGAGATCATCAGCAAGCTCCAGCCGTGTAGTTCTGGGTTGTTCCCTCACCTTTCTCATGATCAGGTTCACTCCACAAGGTGAGATCTTGCGTGGAGCCCCAGACCGAGGGAGATTGATGGTCAATTGGTGTTTCTTCCATTTTCTAATTATCGCACCAACAGTTGACTCCTTCTCACCAAGCTGCTTGCCAATGGTCTTGTAGCCCATTCCAGTCTTGTGCAGGTCTACAATTTTGTCCCTGATGTCCTTAGACAATTCTTTGGTCTTGCCCATTGTGGAGAGGTTGGAATCTGATTCATTGATTGATTCTGTGGACAGGTGTCTTTTATACAGGTAACGAGTACTTAATTAGGAGTACTAATTAAGTAAGAGGACTAATCTGTATGCCTCCTGGTCACATAACCGGTCTGTGGGAGCCAGAATTCTTGCTGTTTTGCTAGGGGGTGAAATACTTATTTTCCTCAATAAAACACAAATACATGTTTAAAATTCATATAATGTGATTTTCTGGGATTTTTTTAAATATTCTGTCTCTCACTGTTAAGATGAACCTACCATGAAATTTATAGACCAACCGTTCCGTTCCTTTCTTTGTAAGGGGGCAAACTCACAAAATCAGCAGGGGGTGAAATACTTATTTTCCCCACTGTATATGCCATTTAGCAGACGCTTTTATCCAAAGCGACTTACAGTTGTGAATGCATACATTTTTCAGTATATGTGGCCCCAGTGGGGATTGAACCCACAACCTAAGCGTTGCTAACGCCGTGCTCTACCAACTGAGCCACAGAGAACCACAGAGAACCTCTAGTCAATGAAGAGGGGGGAGGACATCACTTAACTACAAACTTGAGCCTTTATTTCCGTTCATGTTACTGCTGGTTGCTCGCTGTTAGTAGATCCTGGCAAAATACTTCTTGTACCACGACCCCGCTGATGACTCACTTCACACTTACTGTAGGTTTAGTTAAAAAGCCGAGGTCTTGCTAGGGGATATCCATTCGGAAAAATGTAAAAACAGTGAATCAGCTGAGACTACAGCCCACGCATATCTGCTCAGAACCCCTCCATCGGGGCATGATGCACTCAGCGTATAAGAGCGTAAGAATACATAATGACGAGAATGGGACGTTCATGCCATCTAGGCTTAACGGCCTATATACAGCTCTGTGTGTACATGTCCTGATACATGTCTGTAGTTAACACATGACCTACGTTTCAGACATGCCTTTCCTTCCTCAGAGGCTTTGAAGACTGGAGAGGTGGCTCTTTGATTATTGCCGATTTGTCTACAGGAGTCAGAAAAAATGGCAAACAATAGAATAGAATCTACTGTAGAAAGTGCCAAGTTTTATCAGTTGATGGCCAGTACTGCAGCTGTATAGCATTTATGCATGTTTGTGTCAATACCCTGTGATACAGTAGGATTAATTTGATTACGGCTAAATCCCCCCGTTTCCTTGCAGGAGCTGCACTTCTGCACAGCTTTGAGCGGCAGTACGACTCAGGCAGGATTCTCTGAGACAGGGCACTGACAACACTAAGAGCTCACTACAGCACAGGATCAGACAGAAAGAAGAGGAGCTCTGTCCACTGGCAGCAGCACAGGACTCAGACAGGAAGAGTGTGCTAAGACTCAACACACTGGAGCTGTGCTGTCAACACACTGGAGCCAGAGTGTGCTAGGACTCAACACACTGACTGCTGCACTCAACACACTGGAGGACTGCAAGCATTCACACTGGAGCCAGAGTGTGCTACACCAGGACTCAACACACTGGAGCCAGAGTGTGTTACACCAGCACTCAACACACTGGAGCCAGAGTGTGTTACAGCACACAGCGGGGTCAGTGATCTACAGCACACACACACATCACTGATAAAAACAGAAACTGATCTGGACTCCACCTACACTGGGGATCTTATTAAGACAGAGGGCATTGACAGTACAGAGCTGGGATATGCACCCCACCTGCATCCTGACCAGATTAAAACAGAGACTGATGATGGAGGCTACATTAAATCTGCACAGGACAGCGACTTGTGGGATATTACATGTGACAGTATTAAATCTGATAGAGTGAAGTGTGAATCCAGTGAAAGTTTAGTTAGCGGTCTTGTGAATTTCAGTGAGCAAACTAATTTGAATGACCACAGGATAATTCATACAGGTAAAAAGCCCTACAAATGTACGCAGTGTGGAAAGGCTTTTACTAGACTAGCCCACGTAAATGCACACAAGACAATTCACACAGGTGAAAAGCCCTACAAATGTACTCAGTGTGGGAGGTGTTTTAGCCATGCAGGTGGTTTAAAGATCCACATGCATATTCATACAGGTGAAAAGCCCTACAAATGTACTCAGTGTGGGAACTGTTTTAGCCAATCAAATAGTTTAAAATGCCATATGCATTTTCATACAGGTGAAAAGCCTTACAAATGTAATCAGTGTGGAAAGGGTTTTAGCCTATTAGGTGATTTAAAGAAGCACCTGATAATTCACACAGGTGAAAAGCCTTACAAATGTACTCAGTGTGGAAAGGGTTTTAATCAGCTAGCCCATTTAAGTGCACATGAGACAATTCACACAGGTGAAAAGCCCTACAAATGTACTCAGTGTGGAAAGGGTTTTAGCCAAGCAGGTAGTTTAAAGAAGCACCTGAGAATTCATACAGGTGAAAAGCTCTACAAATGTACTGAGTGTGGGAAGGGGTTTAGCCAAGCAGGTAGTTTAAAGAAGCACCTGAGAATTCATACAGGTGAAAATCCCTACAAATGTAATCAGTGTGGGAAGTGTTTTACCCATGCAGGTGGTTTAAAGATCCACATGCATATTCACACAGGTGAAAAGCCCTACAAATGTACTCAGTGTGGAAAGGGTTTTAGCCAAGCAGGTAGTTTAAAGAAGCACCTGAGAATTCATACAGGTGAAAAGCCCTACAAATGTACTCAGTGTGGAAAGGGTTTTAATCGGCTAGCCCATTTAAGTGCACATGAGACAATTCACACAGGTGAAAAGCCCTACAAATGTACTCAGTGTGGAAAGGGTTTTAGCCATGCATGTAGTTTAAAAGACAAATGTACCTGAGAATTCACACAGGTGAAAAGCCCTACAAATGTACTCAGTGTGGAAAGGGTTTTAATCGGCTAGCCCATTTAAGTGCACATGAGACAATTCACACAGGTGAAAAGCCCTACAAATGTACTCAGTGTGGAAAGGGTTTTAGCCAAGCAGGTAGTTTAAAGAAGCACCTGAGAATTCATACAGGTGAAAAGCCCTACAAATGTACTCAGTGTGGAAAGTGTTTTAATCAGCTATCCCATTTAAATTCACACAAGACAATTCACACAGGTGAAAAGCCCTACAAATGTACTCAGTGTTGTGAGTGTTTCAGGTATGCATCTACCTTAAGGAAGCATATGAGAATTCACACAGGTGAACAGCCCGAATCATCCCTGCACCATGGATGCTATAAAAATCGAATCTACAAAAAGCGTAATCGGTGTGGGAAGGGTTTTAACCAAGCAATGTTTTTAAAGAGCCACTTGACAATTAATACAGGTGGAAAGCCCTACAAAATGTACTCTGTGTGGAAATTGTTTTAATGAGAAATCTAAATTAAATGCACAAGACCATTCATACAGGTGAAAAGCCCTACAAATGTACTCAGTGTGGAAAGGGTTTTAGCCAATCATGCAATTTAAAGATTCACCTTAAAATTCATAGTGGTGAAAAGCCCTACAATAGTACTGAGTGTTGTGAGTGTTTCAGCCATACATCTAGTTAAAGAAGCACATGAGAATTAATTTAGGTTTAAAGCCGTAAAGTTTTCAGCATGCAAAGTATTTCATTCAGGTTTCTACTTTACATTTACATTTACATTTTAACCCATTCAGACCTAAAATGCCTGCTAAAAAACGCCTATTAAAACCCTAAGCAATTTTCATTTAAAACCTGAGGTTTTCTGGAAAGAATTTAAAAAAAAAAACACACAACGTACACTTTTTCCCCACATTTCACATTTTAAAAAATCGCATTTAGGTCTTAATGGGTTACGCTCTTATCCAGAGCGACTTACAAGATGTGCATTAATACATGGTAGGAACAATCATAGTTAGCGCACAACAGTGCAGTAATACAGCAATAGACATCATTGCAGGCATCTGCGTACCATACCTGGGAAGGAAAAGGTTAGTGGGGTTTTTTGTGGTTTTTTTGGATGGAGTAAGGAGGGGTATATAGTGTTGAACAAGTAAACAGTGGTGAAGACATTTTAGCTAGATGGACAGAGTTCAGTGGTAGTGCAGTCTGAAAAGGTGGGTTTTGAGTCTCTTGCGGAAGATTACAAGTGATTCAGCGGTCCTGACCGGATTGCGGAAGGTTGTTCCACCAGCGAGGATCAGGACAGAGAAGAGGCGAGACCATGAGGAACGGCTGCCAGGCGCCCGGAGGGATGGGGCAGTCAGTTTGACAGAGGATGCGGAGCGGAGGGGTCTGGCAGGGGTGTACGGAGTGATGAGTGACTGGAGGGAAGGGGGAGCAGTACCTCTGGCCACTTGAAAAGCAAGCACCAGTGATTTGAATCTGATGCGTGCTGCGATGGGGAGCCAGTGCAGAGAGGAGAGTAGAGGGGTGATGTGGGGTTTTGTGTTCTATGGGCTGACTTCCTGTTTCCTGTTTGCTGTTTGCTGTTTGAACCTGCTGCTCCAAGTTTTACTGCCCGCATTTTCTGCAACTTTATATTGGTTTAAATACTGGTTTAAATACAAAACTCCTTTCTATTTTATAATCTTTTCGATTACTCCTGTGTCATCAACTTATAAGATAAGCACAAACGATGGCTGCTTCCTCTCCCCTCCTTTCTTGCTCTAGTTGTAGCATGTATAATCTTAGCTCTCCTGCCGATGTTACTGTTAATGATAATTTTACATGCCATAAGTGTGAGCTTAATTTAGTGTTGGCGGAGAGGATAGTTGAGTTAGAGGCCCGCATCCGGACTCTCAGAGAGATTAAAGATCATGAGAGTTTTATTCAGTCGTGTGTAGCTACTCACGGATGCACCTGTGAGCGCTTCTCCCATCGCACCAGCAGAAGAGCCGACGCAGCACGGCCAGTTTGTCACGGTTCGGCGGGGACATAGTTGTCGGCCTAAGCCGGCCGTACACCACCAACTCACGTTTCAAATAGATTCTCCCCACTCACTCCTATTGAGGAAAAGAGAAAGCTCTTATCATTGGCGATTCCATTCTTGAAACGTGAGAATAGCGTCTCCGGCGACCATAGTCAATTGTATTCCGGGGGCTAGAGCTACCGACATTGAATCAATTTAAAAGCGCTGGCTAAAAGTAAACGTAGATTTTCCAAAATTGTTATCACGTCGGGCGCTAATGATGTCGGTTGAGGCAATCGGAGATCACTAAAACAAATTTTGTCTCGTTGTGTAAATTGGCAAGCGAGATGTGTCGAGAAGTAATAGTCTCTGGTCCCCTCCCAGCTCGTAGAAGTGAAATCTACAGTAGATTAACGTCGCTAAATCGCTGGCTGACTGAGTGGTGTACATCAAATAGCATAGGGTTTATTAATAATTGGCCTACGTTTTGGGGAGAGCCTGGTTTACTTAAGAGAGACGGACTCCACCCGAGCTGGAGGGTGCTCTTCTTTTATCTAATAACATAGGCCATAGTCTGAATCGGCGAAATTGACATTCAAGAGCTACAGCCAGGCAGCAGACAGACGGTCTTAAACAATTGTCTGCAAGTTTCCCTGAACTCGTGACTAGTTTCCACCCCAGTTCCCACATAATTGAGACTGTGTCTGTTCCACGTAGAAAAAACCGTAGTCTATTGAAACTCAAACCCCGTGATTTTTTTCTAATAATCTGATAAGGATCAACACGAACCATCGTAATGCAAATGCTAAACCTAATTTGATAGAACTCTCCTTAAAATTGGGTTGCTAAATATAAGATCACTGGCTCCTAAAGCTGCCCTTGTGAACGAACTGATCACTGATTATAAACTTGACATTTTAAGTTTGACGGAGACTTGGCTTAGACCTGATGAGTACATAGCAATAAATGAATCTACCCCAGTTGGATACTCTGGTTGTCACAACCCTCGACAGTCAGGCAGAGGTGGCGGCGTGGCTGTTATTTTTGACACTAGACTAAGCCTTACTAAGAAATCTTTAAACACATTCCCTTCATTTGAAGTGCTTTCCCTGGGCTCCATACAGACTAATGTAGATAATAGATCTGTATTTACTTCATCTTTTATACTAGCTACTATCTACAGACCCCCTGGACCCTATGCTGTTTTCCTCTCAGAGTTTTCGGACTTTTTATCAAACCTAGCAGTTATGGCAGATACAGTTGTGATTATAGGCGACTTTAATATTCATGTTGATAATGGAAATGATTCTCTAGTGAAGGCTTTTGCTTCTATTCTTGACTCCGTTGGTTTTGTCCAAAATGTGTCTGGGCCGACTCATTGTCATCAACATACACTGGACTTAGCTTTATCCTATGGCATTAGCATTAGCAATCTAGTTGTCTCTCCTCATAATCCTGTGCTCTCTGACCATTTCCTTATTACGTTTGAAATTCATGCTACCACTGCTATTAGATCAAAACCAGTGTTCTACTTTAGTCGCTCCTAAATTCCTCTACCATACCTAACTTTGTCAGCCTGTTCCAAGAATCATTTACTGTTAATCAGGATCCCACTAGTCTACAATCTATTGATCAGCTGACGGACAATCTAAATTACACCCTGCGCAACACTCTTGATGCTGTTGCGCCTCTCAAAAAAAAAAAAAGCCAAAGAAGCTTGCACCATGGTATACTGACCACACACGTGCTCTTAAACAAGCTTCTACTTAAGTTGGAACGTAAGTGGCGATCCACTAAATTAGAAGTATTTTATTCTACCTGGAAAGACAGTCTGGTACAGTACAAATATGCTCTCTCCTCCTCCAAGGTCAACCTATTTGTCTGATCTGATTGAGCATAATAAGAATAATCCAAAATTTCTTTTTGATACAGTGGCCAAACTGACAAAGAACCAGACTGAAACCAATGCTAAGCCTCCGGCAGCCTATAATAGTAATGATTTCATGAACTTTTTCTCTGAGAAGATTGAGAAAATTAGAGATGAAATTACTAAAATGGCACCACCTGCTGTAGCGGACACTTATCAGAAAGCACTGGCTTACCAGGACAGGGGTCCTATTAGCACTCTGGAGTGGACTGAATTTTCTAAATTGGTTATGTCCTCCAAACCATCTACTTGTCAATTAGACCCAATCCCAACAAAACTTGTTAAAGAACTTCTTCCTGTTATGGGGCAATCCATGCTAGACATTATTAATCTGTCTCTTTCATCAGGCTATATACCAAATTCTCAAAAAGTGGCAGTAATTAAGCCACTTTTAAAGAAACCAAACCTTGACCCAGAACATCTCAGTAACTACAGGCCAATTTCAAATCTTTCTTTTCTCTCAAAAATTCTACAGAAAGCTGTAGCTCAGAGACTGACTTTGTTCCTGACATCAAATGACATCTATGAAACTTTTCAGTCAGGATTTAGGCAACACTATAGCACTGAGACTGCTCTTATTAAAGTTGTCAATGACTTACTGATATCAGCTGACTGTGGATGCGTCTCTATTCTTGTGCTTTTGGACTTAAGTGCTGCGTTTGACACAATAGACCACCAAACTCTTCTGTACAGACTTGAAAACCTAGTTGGACTGCGTGGACAGGCACTCTCCTGGTTTAAGTCCTACCTGTCAGATAGGTATCAATTTGTGCAGTTAAATGATGAGCCCTCTGCTCTCATCAAGGTGGAATATGGTGTCCCTCAAGGTTCTGTTTTGGGGCCATTATTGTTCTCCCTTTACATGTTGCCACTTGGTGATGTCATTCGTAAACATGGCGTACATTTTCACTGCTACGCAGATGACACACAATTATACCTATCAATGAAACCTGGCGAAGGACAATTCGAACAGTTGGAGGCCTGTTTTAAAGACATAAAAGACTGGATGTCAGATAATTTTCTATTGTTGAATACTGATAAAACAGAGATGTTGGTCTTGGGGCCCAAAAACCTCAGAAGAGGGTTATCTGATCTATCTCTTAATCTGGATGGTTGCTCTGTTGCTGCAAGTTTGGTGGTAAAAGACCTTGGTGTTACTATAGATCCTGGTCTCTCATTTGATAGTCACATCAAAAACATTTCCAGAGTAGCCTTTTTCACCTGAGGAATATTGCCAAAATTAGGGCTTCCTGTCATTAATAGATGCAGAAAAATTGGTACATGCCTTTGTTACATCTAGATTAGATTATTGCAATGCATTACTGTCTGGCTGTTCCAATGCCTCACTCAGGAGCCTACAACTCGTACAGAATGCTGCTGCTAGGATCCTGACTAGAACAAAGAAATATGAGCACATTAGTCCTGTGTTAGCGTCACTTCACTGGCTTCCTATAAACTATCGTGTAGACTATAAGGTACTCCTCTTAACTTATAAGGTGTTGCATGGACTTGCACCCTCTTACTTGACGGATCTACTTCATCCGTACAATCCCCCACGTTCACTTCGCTCACAAGATGCAGGCAACTTGGTAGTCCCTAGAATATCAAAAAGATACAGCAGGTGGCAGAGCTTTCTCCTATAGAGCTCCTTTACTGTGGAACAGTCTACCCATCTCTGTGAAGGAGTCAGACACGGTCTCAATTTTCAAGTCTAGGTTAAAAACACATCTCTTTAGTCTCTCTTATAGTCATTAGGTGCAGATGTGGAGGGGGCGTAGCAATAGAGCCTTCTGGTGCAATGAGCTATCCTTACTGTCACCAATCATAAGTGATGATCCGCCCCTATCAGGACTGCTGATGATGTGGTGGGATGGTCTCTGAGTGCCCTCATGGCTGCGTGCTCCCTGTGCCACTCACCTAATTAGTTATGCTGCCCTAGATTACTTCTGCTGGTGCAAAAGTGTTATCACTACTCTTCCCCCTGATCTGGTGTGATATTTATCATAGTCATAATTGCACCTTTCCTCTTTTCTCCCGGCCGTGGCATCTGCCCGGAGCTCACCTGCCCCAGAGTCAACCCCCACCCCTGCCATGTGTTAGCCGGATGCCGCTGGCCCAGACCCTAGCTGCTGGTTCCATCCCCTGCCCTGCCCTGGCATCTGGAGGGATGAGGTCCACCCCACTCCTACACTTAGAATGCCCTTCCGGTGGTCTGTTAAGCCACATGAGCCTCGAGGACTATTTGTGTTGTTTTTCTCTGTATCCCACAATTTTCCAGGAGTTCATCTCGACCGCCTTTTAAGGGGTCAGGGAATAATTTTCCAGTCTCCCACATTGGCTCCAATGGTTTTCTGGTTTTTTGATTCCCTCTGGAAAATGCCAACTGTGAAGCGCTGTGTGACAACCTGTTTGTAAATGGCGCTATACAAAAATAAAGATTGATTGATTGATGTGGGTGAACTTCGGCTGGTTGAACACCAGACCAGCGGCAGCGTTCTGGACCAGTTGCAGTGGTTTGATGGCGCAGGCCAGTATAAGAACTTTAAATAAGTATCTAAACATGAATACAGGTGCAGCTCCTGAAGTGTGCTCAGAGGGAGGTGTTGCTGTCATGCATCTTATTTAAAACAGCATTGATTTTTGTAAAGCCTAAAAATGTCTTAAATGACACATTTCAATGCTTTAAAAAGTTTGACCAATGGCAGTACAGTGTGAATGGTTTGTGAAAGCAGCTGTGTCATTTTGACTGGGACACGAAGGGGGTTATCAACTGAAATTTCTGAAAAATGTTTTGTATTCAGATTTATTTTGAGGAAAGAGTAAAATAAAATGTATTCTTATCTTATTCTGTCACGTTTAATGCTGATATTGCATTTTTTGTACCGAATAATAAATCAGTATTTGTAATAACAGAAACTGTATTTATTTGTTGTGTTCATAATACAATTTTACTCATGGTTATTGTATGTATTGTTTTGCCGTTGCTGCTGTTTTACATTACCGTATTTTTGGGACTATAAGGCGCACCGGATTATAAGGCGCAATATCAATGAACGGGTCTATTTGGGTCTATTTTCATACATAAGGCGCACCGGATTATAAGGCGCATCAAGCGTTTTGACAGATTTTTGAGCGCCGTGTACCACATAAAATCGGTTCGAGGTCAGTAAACACAACCAGAATTAATACCGTATTGACCCGAATATAAGACGACCCCCCTTTTTCAAGACTCATTTTTGGAAAAATACTTTTTTGAAGACCAAATCTTGTTTGTATAAAGAAAATCATTTTATTTGTCTTCACATTGAATAAAACAATGTAGGCTGTTTGTAACATCTTTTGGTAAAATCATGTTTTCAATATTCAACAATTGTCTAGATTGCAATAAAACAGTAGTGCAATTGTCAGGAGTGTAGTAGGGGTGGAACCAATGCAGGCGCGAAAGAGACCCAAAATACGGAAATACGTTTATGGTATTTATTTTCCACAAACGTAAGCAAAACAATGTCTGTGGCGACACGCAAATAACTAACCAAACAAACCAAAATGATAAACGAACTGGAACAAACAAAGCTAGCTAAACAGCAAATCCAAAACGTAATCCAAAACACGGATTTAACTAAACAGAGGAACTATAATATTAAACAAAAACAAGAATCAACTTTATCGTAAATTTCTGATTGCCGTCGAATCGTTACAGCAATGAAACAGTGGGGCACATTGGCCTAACTTGTGCAATAAAACAGTGCAATAAAACAACAGTTTCGGTCACATGTGGACGGAGAAACACAATGGCTGGCTTGGGGAACAGTCCTTTGGCGCCCTCTGTTGTTGTGAATGAATATTTACGCTAAAAAATTTGGGGGCGCGAATATAAGACGATGCGATTTTTTCAGAGGCGGTACATAAGGAGCACCGGATTATAAGGCGCACTGTCGATTTTTGAGAAAATTCAAGGATTTTAAGTGCGCCTTATAGTCCGAAAAATACGGTATTGTATTTTTCTGACCTGCCCAGAGACTACAGATGAAACGTGGAGCTGAATCTGGTAGTAAATTGACTCTCATCCATTTTCAAAACCATATACTTTGCCTGTCAAATAAACTTGTATGTTCTGATGAATTCATAATCACTGTTCAAAGATTAATTAATAAATTAAATAAATGAATTAATCTCTAGAGCTGTAAAATCACTCATTCTATAGCTGCTCCTTGTTTCAGTTGGGGTTGCGATTTCTGTTACAATTAAATTTACTAAAATGCTTTAATGAAGCTCCAAATTATAACTTTTTGTGAGTTAACAAAAAACTGTTGTGTTGATGCTTTGGGAGGCCCAGGTCAGAGCATTTGGATTTGGGTTGGTGCTGGATGTGACCTGCAACACGATTCCTAGTTTTCAGCGTCCAGTTTGTAACTTCAAACCTTTTCAACCAAAATAAAAGTTTGCTGCTGTTGTCTTGTTTTAGAAATTGGAATTTTGCTCCCAGCTGATGCTGCGCATTACATCCACAGAATTTGAAATGATTGCATCCACTTCATGGACGTGATGTAGAATGCATTTTCCTCAATTGTAGGTGGCTATTTGGCTAGAGAAAGTAAATGGACTAATATTCTTTCTTACAATCAATTAAAATGTATGAAGTAAAACATGTGAACTATTTTGGAATAAACCCATTTTTAAAACTATGAAATAATGTAATTACTCCATACTCCAATTACTCCATTCCATACATTTAGACTTGTAATAAAAAATAATGTGATTTACTATGATATAATTCAACATGGAGCAAGTTGATACAGTCTAAGGCAATGTTTTTTTAACTAATATATAGATGATGTACACCCGATCAGCCACAACATTAAAACCGCCTGCCTAATATTGTGTAAGTCCCCCTCGTGCCACCAAAACAGCTCTGACCCGTCGAGGCATGGACTCCACAAGACCTCTGAAGGTGTCCTGTGGTATCTGGCACCAAGACGTTAGCAGCAGACCCTTTAAGTCCTGTAAGTTGCGAGGTGATGCCTCTGGATCGGACTTGTTGATCCAGCACATCCCACAGATGCTCGATTGGATTGAGATCTGGGGAATTTGGAGCCCAAGTCAACACCTTGAACTCTTTGTCATGTTCCTCAAACCATTCCTGAACAATTTTTGCAGTGTGGCAGGGCGCATTGTCCTGCTGAAAGAGGCCACTGCCATCGTGTACCGTTGCCATGAAGGGGTGTACTTGGTCTGCAACAATGTTTAGGCAGGTGGTACGTGTCAAAGTAACACCCACATGAATGCCAGGACCCAAGGTTTCCCAGCAGAACATTGTCCAAAGCATCACACTGCCTCCGCCGGCTTGCCTTCTCCCCATAGTGCATCCTGTTGCCATCTCTTCCACAGGTAAACGACGCACACGCACCCAGCCATCCACATGATGTAAAAGAAAACGTGATTCATCAGACCAGCCCACCTTCTTCCATTGCTCCATGGTCCAGTTCTGACGCTCACGTGCCCATTGTAGGCGCTTTTGGCTGCGATGCACTGTGTGTTCTGACACCTTTCTATCATAGCCAGCATTAACTTTTTCAGTAATTTGTGCTACAGTAGCTCTTCTGTGGGATCGGACCAGACGGGCTAGCCTTCGCTCCCCACGCGCATCAATGAGCCTTGGGCGCCCATGACCCTGTCGCCGGTTCACCGGTTGTCCTTCCTTGCACCACTTTTGGTAGGTACTAACCACTGCATACCGGGAACACCCCACAAGACCTGCCGTTTTGGAGATGGTCTGACCCAGTCGTCTAGCCATCACAATTTGGCCCTTGTCAAAGTCGCTCAGATTGTTACGCTTGCCCATTTTTCCTCGTCCAACACATCAACTTCAAGAACTGACTGTTCACTTGCTGCCTAATATATCCCACCCCTTGACAGGTGCCATTGTAACGAGATGATCAATATTATTCACTTCACCTGTCAGTGGTTTTAATGTTGTGGCTGATCTGTGTATGTTGCTATAGTAGAATAATCAGAGGAATAAATCTGTATACTATGAGTTTTGTTGAAATAAAATAAAGAGTATAAAAAAACACATTTAATATATTACACTGTTAGAATCTGCTTGTTTTTAGAGTAAGTGGGGTGATAAGGATACCTCAGTCTGTCTACTTTCTAAATCAGTTGAGTTTCAGATCACTGTGTCCTCTTACAAATCCTTACAGGGGTTTATTTGGTGTGGTTTGGAGTGGGGGAAGAACTTGTTAGTGGATTTGATATGATCGATTATTTGAATACCAGGAGCACAACAAACATGACTTTTAAATTATGTGGAGGTGGAAATTATAATAATGATGTTGATAATCGTAAGAAAATTAATAAGGCATAAGTGAAGGAAAGGTAAAGAAAATGGCGCTTTAAATTTGGATGAAAACGCAGATGGTATTTATGAAGTGAAGAAATTAAACAATGCTTTTGACATGAATTTTTGGGGAGGAGTGACAACAGTTCTACGGCTAAGCCGTTGACCAGAAGCTGCCAAGCGTAGTGTTGTACGGCTTTCCAATATCAGGAGATACAACTATGGCAACATTAAAGGCCTGGTAAATGAGCTGGAAACAGTGATGCCAACAACCCTCCATATACCATTCATTGTGGAGCAAACAAATCAATGCACAGGATTCCGGAAACAAAAAGATGGCAGTAGTTCTGGATTATATGTTTGCCTGTAAGCCAAAAAGGTTTTAGCAAGAAATTCAAAGCAAATTTAAAATTATTCTATTACAGTTAACATCAGGTAACCTTGCATGATATTTATTAATAATAATAATAATAAATTTAATCTGAAGCACGTTTCTAGGAACCCAAGGACTGTACAATATAAAAAGGTTAAAATAATAATACTAATAATAAAAATAAATGAACACATTTAAAAACAAAGCACAGAATCCTAGAAAAGAGGAGAACTAAACTACAAGAAAGCCAGGCTGAAGAGGTGAGTCTTCAGTCTGGATTTAAAATAGACATGGACTGTGCATTGTGGATCAAAGCAGGGAGGGCATTCCAGAGGCTAGGAGCAGCTGCACTAAAGGCCCTGTCCTCCACAGTGCGCAGCCTGGAGTGGGGAGTGAGGAGGAGGTGTGGGGAGTGAGGAGGAGAGCAGCCTGGAGTGGGGAGTGAGGAGGAGAGCAGCCTGGTGTGTGGAGTGAGGAGGAGAGCAGCTTGGTGTGTGGAGTGATGAGGAGGTGTGGGGAGTGAGGAGGTGTGGGGAGTGAGGAGGAGTCCAGCCTGGTGTGTGGAGTGAGGAGGAGGTGTGGGGAGTGATGAGGAGGAAGTGTGGGGAGTGAGGAGGAGGTCTGAGGAGGAGAACAGCCTGGTGTGTGGAGTGAGGAGGAGGTGTGGGGAGTGATGAGGAGGTGTGAGGAGGAGGTGTGGGGAGTGAGGAGGAGGTGTGAGGAGGAGGTGTGGGAATGAGGAGGAGAGCAGCCTGGAGTGTGGAGTGAGGAGGAGGTGTGGGGAGTGAGGAAGAGAGCAGCCTGGTGTGGGGAGTGAGGAGGAGAGCAGCCTGGTGTGTGGGGAGTGAGGAAGAGAGCAGCCTGGTGTGAGGGGAGGAGGAGGTGTGGGGAGTGAGGAGGAGAGCAGCCTGGTGTGTGGAGTGAGGAGGAGGTGTGGGGAGTGAGGAAGAGAGCAGCCTGGAGTGGGGAGTGAGGAGGAGAGCAGCCTGGTGTGTGGAGTGAGGGAGGTGTGGGGAGTGAGGAGGAGGTGTGTGGAGTGAGGAGGAGGTGTGTGGAGTGAGGAGGTGGGGGAGTGAGGAGGAGAGCAGCCTGGTGTGGGGAGTGAGGAGGAGAGCAGCCTGGTGTGTGGAGTGAGGTGGAGGTGTGGGGAGTGAGGAGGAGTCCAGTGTCAGAAGAGCGTAGCCTTCGAGAAGGGGTGTAGGTGTGGTGCATGCCTGAGAGGTATTTTGGGGCAAGGTCAGGGAGAGACTTATAGGTGAGGAGGACAGTTTTAAATAAGACAGGGCTTGACCAGGAGTCAGAGGAGGTGCAGGAGGGTGTGGGTGATGTGGTTTCTTGTGTGTGAGAAACCTGGCCGCAGAGTTCTGGATGTACTGGAGCGTATCTAGGCCCTTACTGGGCTTTACTGGGCACCCCGATGAGAACTCCATTGCAGTAATACAGGAGAGAGGTCATGAAGGCATGGATGAGGGTCTCTGCCACAGAGTCGGTGGGTGATGGCTGAGTCTGGATATGTTCTTTAGATTTAGTGTTTAGGAAAGCAAATATAAAGTAATATGTAAAGTAATTAAAACCAATTAATTATACAAATAAAATATAAAAAACAGAATTGTATATTTTATTCTCTTAGTTTTCATCCAGTAATAAAATAAATACAAGAACAAATAAATGTAGTTCTCGCTTTTATTTTGATTTTTTCCGCCATTGTGATAACCGGAAGTCGATGCCTTATTGTCGCTCGTTGTTGCTAGCTTCATACTCAAGAGCCAGAGCCCCACACTCCTACAACTCCCCGCAGAGGACGAGCTCCGTAGACTGGTCGAGTCGTTGGTTTGTTGTAGCCATACCCGATAGATGGGTTGTATTGAGGAGTTTGAGGAATACGGCCGATGGGTCTGTTGGTGTATGTTATACCTGTCATTTTGTGAGCGTTGGGTCAGAGTGCTACTTTTTATACGACGAACTGCCGACCGGAGGTTTTCTTTAGTTTGTTCTTTAGCTCGGGACTCAAAGTTGGCCTGGAAGACCGCGCTCTCGCTTTGTAAGGGTGTTTTAATTTCTGGTGCTGAAAACTGAACGGCCAGCGTCTCCTCGTCTTGTACAAATAATTGTGGGAAGTCGGGTAAGTCACCCCCGTATTCATTAACCCTGGTGGTGCCTGTGTCCCCCAATCGGACTGTATCGATACTACTTGTGTCCTTTAACTCAGCCCAGCCATGATCCACATACCCTACTCCACAGCTCATCCCTCGCTGGAGTGGATATATTTATAGTGGGGTGGGAGGCGGTCTTTCCCTGCTACCCTGTCTTTAATTTACTAGTATGTCTCAATCTAGTTCTAACTTCTAGTTCAATAGCCACTCTAATCATCCAAAATAAATTGTCGTGATACATTCACTTGGCATAGCCGTAGATACCTGGGAGGAGGTTAACGAACTTCGCTGTGTGGCTGGCTGCTTGACTAACATCAATGTAGGGCAGTTCAACTGATGAATCTGAAGTCTAGCAGCCAAATCTAGAGTTGCCATTTCTGTGCCTTGGTACTCAACGTATACATGTTGACCTCATCACTCCATTAAATTGAGAACTTAGTGTTAATCGCCCCATTCATATGGTCCTGTATGGCACCCAACCCAGCACACAGAGGGCTCTGATGCCTGTCAGTGGTGATTCCGACCCATTTTTCAACCAGTTACTCTAAAATTGCGCTTGAAATGGGTGAGGTCACTATTTGTGTCTGTTACGAATAATAATCCCAAACGGTGATTTAAGTTACGTCTAACGGGTTTTCTGTTTTTTTTAATCCATAAAACGAATTCCATCCGAAAGTAATACTTTTTAAAGTTAGCTACTGTCTATAGCGATTGTATTGGTTGGTATCAGGTTAAAAAAAGACAAAAGTGAAGTTAAACTAACTGAAATGCCAATGTGTATACTGCGTTTCTAGTTATATATGCCATTTAGCAGATGCTTTTATCCAAAGCGACTTACAGTAGTGAATCAAAGTCAAAGTCAGCTTTATTTTAGGCATGGGACGGTTACCGTAATAATGGTATACCGCGGTATAACAGGCCACGGTATAACTAACTACAAACATTTCGTTTCCACGGTATATGCTCTACGGTATTTTTTTATTAAAATAAGCAAAAAATAATAATAATGCTATGCCGAAAATCTATGCACCCCCCCGAAAACGAACCTAAGGTAATTGAGATTCCGAATTTCACTTGGTGCAGAATTCTACTTATGGCGGCATAACTGCTTGTTAACGCCGTGGAGGCACACATCTTGGAAGCTAGTTCCGAAAAGCGGCCACCTTATTGGTCTAGCGCGATCACGTGACGGCCGCTTCACCACTCGTAAACAAACTATTGATTACGCCCGGACGTACTAGTGCCAAATTAAAACACTGATTATAAAATAACTGCAGGATTCCACAAGTAGAACTTTTTTTTTTTCTCGCTCAACACCAATAGATCTTTTTTATAAAGTAAAAAGTGTGTAGTCGGGTTTGATGGGAACGAGATTCGCTTTCTAGACACATTTTCGGCGTTCACCTTACGGCCTAGGAGGTGAACCACCCGAACTGTATCCCCCGTCCAAAAAGACTAAATCAGCAGTATGGGAATATTTTGGATACAAGAAAAACACAGAAGGCAACTTGGAGGAGGAAGGTGCCCCAACATGTAAAACATGCCTGAGAAGCGTGGCAGCAAGAGGAGGCAATACATAAACCTGATAACGCATCTCCGGGATCACCACCCAGCACTCCTAGCCAAGTTCAAGGTAACGTAGTCTTTAGCAATACTTAGGTGCCTTGCTAGCTAACATTAGTGAAATAAATACTATAGGATAGTTAGCAAGGCAGATAACACGGCAAGACGTTCGCTCAGTGAAGTAACGTTAGGGGGGGGAAGCTAGCTGATTACTAGCTAGCTAACGTATTTTGAAGTGTTTTATTTTTCAGAAAATAATAGTTTTACAGTATAAAGTTTACAAAAATATTGAACCAATATTCTGTTAAAATAAAAGAAATCGTAAAAAAAAAATCAGTTTGTTTTTTTACCCAGATTTTAGAGGTGCGCAGCCGCCGCGCTAATACCGTGGTAATGGTATACCGCGGTATTTTTTCCCAAGGTTATCATTAAGTCAAAATCTCATACCGTCCCATGCCTAGTCGGAATATCTGAAAGCAGGGGTTGTGCTCTGAACATGCTGGGTCAAGTCAGCAGCAATGCTTCGCCACGGGGGAGTAAGGAATGATAAATACTTATTATTGCCACAGACTCTGAAGATTATTTTATTTTTGAAGAAGTGTTATTTGTGGTGAGGGTCTCTTGGTCAATCTGGCCTTGAACCGAGGTCGGCCTTTTTCATGACAATACCTGGGAGGAGGTTAACGAACTTCGCTGTGTGGCTGGCTGCTTGACTAACATCAATGTAGGGCAGTTCAACTGATGAATCTGAAGTATAGCAGCCAAATCTAGAGATGCCATTTCTATGCCTTGGTACTCAACGTATACATGTTGACCTCATCACTCCATTAAATGGAGAACTTAGTGTTAATCGCCCCATTCATATGGTCCTGTATGGCACCCAACCCAGCACACAGAGGGCTCTGATGCCTGTCAGTGGTGATTCCGACCCATTTTTCAACCAGTTACTCTCAAAATTGCGCTTGAAATAGGTGAGGTCACTATTTTTGTCTGTTACAAATAATAATCCCAAACGGTGATGTAAGTTACGTCTAACGGGTTTTCTGTTTTTTTATCCATAAAACGAATTCCATCCGAAAGTAATACTTTTTAAAGTTAGCTACTGTCTATAGCGATTGTATTGGTTGGTATCAGGTTAAAAAAAGACTAAAGTTAAGTTAAACTAACTGAAATGCCTATGTGTATTCTGCATTTCTAGTTATATATGCCATTTAGCAGACGCTTTTATCCAAAGCGACTTACAGTAGTGAATGCATACATTTTTCAGTATATGTGGCCCCAGTGGGGATTGAACCCACAACCTAAGCGTTGCTAACGCTGTGCTCTACCAACTGAGCCACAGAGAACCACAGAGAACCTCTAGTCAATGAAGAGGGGAGAGAACATCACTTAACTACAAACTTGAGCCTTTATTTCCGTTCATGTTACTGCTGGTTGCTCGCTGTTAGTAGATCCTGGCAAAATACTTCTTGTACCACGACCACGCTGATGACTCACTTCACACTTACTTTAGGTTTAGTTAAAAAGCCGAGGTCTTGCTAGGGGATATCCATTCGGGAAAATGTAAAAACAGTGAATCAGCTGAGACTACAGCCCACGCATATCTGCTCAGAACCTCTCCATCGGGGCGTGATGCACTCAGCGTATAAGAGCGTAAGAATACATAATGACGAGAATGGGACGTTCATGCCATCTAGGCTTAACGGCCTATATACAGCTCTGTGTGTACATGTCCTGATACATGTCTGTAGTTAACAGATGACCTACGTTTCAGACATGCCTTTCCTTCCTCAGAGGCTTTGAAGACTGGAGAGGTGGCTCTTCGATTATTGCCGATTTGTCTACAGGAGTCAGAAAAAATGGCAAACAATAGAATAGAATCTACTGTAGAAAGTGCCACGTTTTATCAGTTGATGGCCAGTACTGCAGCTGTATAGCATTTATGCATGTTTGTGTCAATACCCTGTGATACAGTAGGATTAATTTGATTACGGCTAAATCCCCTCGTTTCCCTGCAGGAGCTGCACTTCTGCACAGCTTTGAGCAGCAGTACGACGCAGGCAGGATTCTCTGAGACAGGGCACTGACAACACTACCAGAGCTCACTGAGCAGCACAGGATCAGACAGAAAGAAGAGGAGCTCTGTCCACATGGCAGAGACTGCTGCACCAGCACTCAACACACTGGAGCCAGAGTGTGCTGCACCAGGACTCAACACACTGGAGCCAGAGTGTGTTACACCAGCACTCAACACACTGGAGCCAGAGTGTGTTACACCAGGACTCAACACACTGGAGCCAGAGTGTGTTACACCAGCACTCAACACACTGGAGCCAGAGTGTGTTACAGCACACAGTGGGGTCAGTGATCTACAGCACACACACACATCACTGATAAAAACAGAAACTGATCTGGACTCCACCTACACTGGGGATCTTATTAAGACAGAGGGCATCGACAGTACAGAGCTGGGATATGCACCCCACCTGCATCCTGACCAGATTAAAACAGAGACTGATGATGGAGGCTACATTAAATCTGCACAGGACAGCGACTTGTGGGATATTACATGTGACAGTATTAAATCTGATAAAGTGAAGTGTGAATCCAGTGAAAGTTTAGTAAGTGATCTTGTGAATTTCAGTGAGCAAACTAATTTGAATGACCACAGGATAATTCATACAGGTGAAAAGCCCCACAAATGTACTCAGTGTGGAAAGTGTTTTAATCGGCTAGCCCATTTAAGCTCACACAAGAAAATTCACACAGGTGAAGAGCCCTACAAATGTGCTGAGTGTTGTGAGTGTTTCAGGCATGCATCTACTTTAAAGAAGCACATGAGAATTCACACAGGTGAAAAGCTCTCCAAATGTACTCAGTGTGGGAAGTGTTTTAGCCATGCAGGTGGTTTAAAGATCCACATGCATATTCATACAGGTGAAAAGCCCTACAAATGTACTCAGTGTGGAAAGGGTTTTAGCCAAGCAGGTGGTTTAAAGAAGCACCTGAGAATTCACACAGGTGAAAAGCCTTACAAATGTACTCAGTGTAGAAAGAGTTTTAATCAGCAATCCAATTTAAGTGCACATGAGACAATTCACACAGGTGAAAAGGCGTACAAATGTACTGAGTGTGGGAAGGGTTTTAGCCAAGCACGTGGTTTAAAGAAGCACCTGAGAATTCACACAGGTGAAAAGCCCTACAAATGTACTCAGTGTAGAAAGAGTTTTAATCAGCTATCCCATTTAAATAGACACAAGACAATTCACACAGGTGAAAAGCCCTACAAATGTACTGAGTGTGGGAAGGGTTTTAGCCAATCACATAGTTTAAAGAAGCACCTGAGAATTCATTCAGGTGAAAAGCTGTAACGTTTTCAGTGTGCAAAGTATTTAATTCAGGCTTCTACTTTAAATAGTATCTAAACATGAATACAGGTGCAGCTCCTGAAGTGTGCTCAGTGGGAGGTGTTGCTGTCATGCATCTTATTTAAAACAGCATTGATTTTTGTAAAGCCTAAAAATGTCTTAAATGACATATTTCAATGCTTTAAAAAGTTTGACCAATGGCAGTACAGTGTGAATGGCTTGTGAAAGCAGCTGTGTCATTTTGACTGGGACACGAAGGGGGTTATCAACTGAAATTTCTGAAAAATGTTTTGTATTCAGATTTATTTTGAGTAAAGAGTAAAATAAAGTTTATTCTTATCTTAGTCTGTCACGTTTAATGCTGATATCGCATTTTTTGTACCGAATAATAAATCAGTATTTGTAATAACAGAAACTGTATTTATTTGTTGTGTTCATAATACAATTGTACTCATGGTTATTGTATGTATTGTTTTGCCGTTGCTGCTGTTTTACATTATTGTATTTTTCTGAGCTGCCCAGAGACTACAGATGAAACGTGGAGCTGAATCTGGTAGTAAATTGACTCTCATCCATTTTCAAAACCATATACTTTGCCTGTCAAATAAACTTGTATGTTCTGATGAATTCATAATCACTGTTCAAAGATTAATTAATTAATTAAATAAATGAATTAATCTCTAGAGCTGTAAAATCACTCATTCTATAGCTGCTCCTTGTTTCAGTTGGGGTTGCGATTTCTGTTACAATTAAATTTACTAAAATGCTTTAATGAAGCTCCAAATTATAACTTTTTTGTGAGTTAACAAAAAGCTGTTGTGTTGATGCTTTGGGAGGACCAGGTCAGAGCATTTGGATTTGGGTTGGTGCTGGATGTGACCTGGAGTTAGACTCCAAATGGGGGCTCCAATGCTGGTATTCATGCAACACGATTCCTTGTTTTCAGCGTCCAGTTTGCAACTTCAAACCTTTTCAACCAAAATAAAAGTTTGCTGTCGTTGTCTTGTTTTAGAAATTGGAATTTTGCTGCCAACTGATGCTGCGCATTACATCCACAGAATTTGAAATGATTGCATCCACTTCATGGACGTGATGTAGAATGCATTTTGCTCAATTGTAGGTGGCTATTTGGCTAGAGAAAGTAAATGGACTAATATTCTTTCTTACAATCAATTAAAATGTATGAAGTATAACATGTGAACTATTTTGGAATAAACCCATTTTTAAAACTATGAAATAATATAATTACTCCATACTCCAATTACTCCATTCCATACATTTAGACTTGTAATAAAAAATAATGTGATTTACTATGATATAATTCAACATGGAGCAAGTTGATACAGTCTAAGGCAATGTTTTTTTAACTAATATATAGATGATGTACACCGATCAGCCACAACATTAAAACCGCCTGCCTAATATTGTGTAAGTCCCCCTCGTGCCACCAAAACAGCTCTGACCCGTCGAGGCATGGACTCCACAAGACCTCTGAAGGTGTCCTGTGGTATCTGGCACCAAGACGTTAGCAGCAGACCCTTTAAGTCCTGTAAGTTGCGAGGTGATGCCTCTGGATCGGACTTGTTGATCCAGCACATCCCACAGATGCTCGATTGGATTGAGATCTGGGGAATTTGGAGCCCAAGTCAACACCTTGAACTCTTTGTCATGTTCCTCAAACCATTCCTGAACAATTTTTGCAGTGTGGCAGGGCGCATTGTCCTGCTGAAAGAGGCCACTGCCATCGTGTACCGTTGCCATGAAGGGGTGTACTTGGTCTGCAACAATGTTTAGGCAGGTGGTACGTGTCAAAGTAACATCCACATGAATGCCAGGACCCAAGGTTTCCCAGCAGAACATTGTCCAGAGCATCACACTGCCTCCGCCGGCTTGCCTTCTCCCCATAGTGCATCCTGTTGCCATCTCTTCCACAGGTAAACGACGCACACGCACCCAGCCATCCACATGATGTAAAAGAAAACGTGATTCATCAGACCAGCCCACCTTCTTCCATTGCTCCATGGTCCAGTTCTGACGCTCACGTGCCCATTGTAGGCGCTTTTGGCTGCGATGCACTGTGTGTTCTGACACCTTTCTATCATAGCCAGCATTAACTTTTTCAGTAATTTGTGCTACAGTAGCTCTTCTGTGGGATCGGACCAGACGGGCTAGCCTTCGCTCCCCACGCGCATCAATGAGCCTTGGGCGCCCATGACCCTGTCGCCGGTTCACCGGTTGTCCTTCCTTGCACCACTTTTGGTAGGTACTAACCACTGCATACCGGGAACACCCCACAAGACCTGCCGTTTTGGAGATGGTCTGACCCAGTCGTCTAGCCATCACAATTTGGCCCTTGTCAAAGTCGCTCAGATTGTTACGCTTGCCCATTTTTCCTCGTCCAACACATCAACTTCAAGAACTGACTGTTCACTTGCTGCCTAATATATCCCACCCCTTGACAGGTGCCATTGTAACGAGATGATCAATATTATTCACTTCACCTGTCAGTGGTTTTAATGTTGTGGCTGATCTGTGTATGTTGCTATAGTAGAATAATCAGAGGAATAAATCTGTATACTATGAGTTTTGTTGAAATAAAATAAAGAGTATAAAAAAACACATTTAATATATTACACTGTTAGAATCTGCTTGTTTTTAGAGTAAGTGGGGTGATAAGGATACCTCAGTCTGTCTACTTTCTAAATCAGTTGAGTTTCAGATCACTGTGTCCTCTTACAAATCCTTACAGGGGTTTATTTGGTGTGGTTTGGAGTGGGGGAAGAACTTGTTAGTGGATTTGATATGATCGATTATTTGAATACCAGGAGCACAACGAACATGACTTTTAAATTATGTGGAGGTGGAAATTATAATAATGATGTTGATAATCGTAAGAAAATTAATAAGGCATAAGAAGGAAAGGTAAAGAAAATGGCGCTTTAAATTTGGATGAAAACGCAGATGGTATTTATGAAGTGAAGAAATTAAACAATGCTTTTGACATGAATTTTTGGGGAGGAGTGACAACAGTTCTACGGCTAAGCCGTTGACCAGAAGCTGCCAAGCGTAGTGTTGTACGGCTTTCCAATATCAGGAGATACAACTATGGCAACATTAAAGGCCTGGTAAATGAGCTGGAAACAGTGATGCCAACAACCCTCCATATACCATTCATTGTGGAGCAAACAAATCAATGCACAGGATTCCGGAAACAAAAAGATGGCAGTAGTTCTGGATTATATGTTTGCCTGTAAGCCAAAAAGGTTTTAGCAAGAAATTCAAAGCAAATTTGAAATTATTCTATTACAGTTAACATCAGGTAACCTTGCATGATATTTATTAATAATAATAATAATAAGTTTAATCTGAAGCACGTTTCTAGGAACCCAAGGACTGTACAATATAAAAAGGGTTAAAATAATAATACTAATAATAAAAATAAATGAACACATTTAAAAACAAAGCACAGAATCCTAGAAAACTGGAGAACTAAACTACAAGAAAGCCAGGCTGAAGAGGTGAGTCTTCAGTCTGGATTTAAAATAGACATGGACTGTGCATTGTGGATCAAAGCAGGGAGGGCATTCCAGAGGCTAGGAGCAGCTGCACTAAAGGCCCTGTCCCCCACAGTGCGCAGCCTGGAGTGGGGAGTGAGGAGGAGAGCAGCCTGGAGTGGGGAGTGAGGAGGAGAGCAGCCTGGAGTGGGGAGTGAGGAGGAGGTGTGGGAGTGAGGAGGAGGAGAGCAGCCTGGTGTGGGGAGTGAGGAGGAGGTGTGGGGAGTGAGGAGGAGGTGTGGGGAGTGAGGAGGAGTCCAGTGTCAGAGGAGCGTAGCCTTCGAGAAGGGGTGTAGGTGTGGTGCATGCCTGAGAGGTATTTTGGGGCAAGGTCAGGGAGAGACTTATAGGTGAGGAGGACAGTTTTAAATAAGACAGGACTTGGCCAGGAGTCAGAGGAGGTGCAGGAGGGTGTGGGTGATGTGGTTTCTTGTGTGTGAGAAACCTGGGCGCAGAGTTCTGGATGTACTGGAGTGTATCTAGGGCTTTACTGGGCTTTACTGGGCACCCCGATGAGAACTCCATTGCAGTAATACAGGAGAGAGGTCATGAAGGCATGGATGAGGGTCTCTGCCACAGAGTTGGTGGGTGATGGCTGAGTCTGGATATGTTCTTTAGATTTAGTGTTTAGGAAAGCAAATATAAAGTAATATGTAAAGTAATTAAAACCAATGAATTATACAAATACAATATAAAGAACAGAATTGTATATTTTATGTTATTGTTGATGTATGACAGAAAGCCTCTGGTGGAGGCACTCCTTAGTTCACTGGGAATGGGGGGTCATTGCTTTGCAAAAATTTGGCATAAACTAATGGTCATCTGTGGCCCTCATTGGCTTACGACATGTTTGCAATTAGTGGTGATATTTTTTTGAGAGAAATGTAGCTTAATAAAAACAAATTCATTTACTAAAATTAATTTATGAAAATAAATTAATTTCAATTGGTGAATTAAAACGAATGTTAGTTTTTAAAGTGCATTTACCTGCATGGTGCTACTGGTAAAGGCACTTTAAGTTCCCAGTGCAGGTGGCCCACTGGCGGGGGAGTTCCACTAGGTGGCGGTGATTTGCTGTCCCAAGGAGAGCGGGAGGGAAGCCCTCATGAGTTTGCCAAGCCTCTGTGTGTATCAGAATTGATGTCTTTGATTTGTATTGCCTGATTACATGTATTGCATAATATGCAAATAACCCCAAGCCTGGCTGTAGAGGCGGAACTTTAGCCCAAGTAAAAATGTGTCTAAAATTCAACTTATTCAGAAAGTAGACATTCTGAGGTATTCATATCCCCCACTTTATTGAGCCTGATTCGTACTACCAATCATGACTATCATCGATGACCTATAATCTAGTATGGCAGTAACATAAAACGGTTTTCTCTCCTGATTACATTTATTTCAGCTTATACAATTGTTCAGTTGTGACATAATATCAAAGAGAATCTCCCGATTCTCTTAGTTTTCATCCAGTAATAAAATAAATACAAGAACAAATAAATGTAGTTCTCGCTTTTATTTTGATTTTTTCCGCCATTGTGATAACCGGAAGTCGATGCCTTATTGTCGCTCGTTGTTGCTCGCTTCATACTCAAGAGCCAGAGCCCCACACTCCTACAACTCCCCGCAGGGGACGAGCTCCGTAGACTGGTCGCGTCGTTGGTTTGTTGTAGCCATACCCGATAGATGGGTTGTATTGAGGAGTTTGAGGAATACGGCCGATGGGTCTGTTGGTGTATGTTATACCTGTCAGTTTGTGAGCGTTGGGTCAGAGTGCTACTTTTTATACGACGAACTGCCGACCGGAGGTTTTCTTTAGTTTGTTCTTTAGCTCGGGACTCACAGTTGGCCTGGAAGACCGCGGTCTCGCTTTGTAAGGGTGTTTTAATTTCTGGCGGTGGAAACTGAGCGGCCAGCGTCTCCTCGTCTTGTACAAATAATTGTGGGAAGTCGGGTAAGTCACCCCCGTATTCATTAACCCCTGGGGGGGCCTGTGTCCCCGAATCGGACTGTATCGATACTACTTGTGTCCTTTAACTCAGCCCAGCCATGATCCACATACCCTACTCCACAGCTCATCCCTCGCTGGAGTGGATATATTTATAGTGGGGTGGGAGGCGGTCTTTCCCTGCTACCCTGTCATTAATTTACTAGTATGTCTCAATCTAGTTCTAACTTCTAGTTCAATAGCCACTCTAATCATCCAAAATAAATTGGCGTGATACATTCACTTGGCATAGCCGTAGATACTGTGGTGGAATTTTTGAAAAGCGTATGTCTCCAAAAGATCAGTTATTGAGAGAGAAATTCTGTTTCTGAACTTGAGTCTCTCAAAAAGTCTCACGCTTGCACATTGTGTGAAGCTGTGCCAAAAGAGATAGGCGGCAAGCTGTGAGCTAGTTATTTCGTGAACCTAACAGTTATGTAACTTAATGTCTGTACATGGGCCAATGCTTGTATTACACTAGGCCGTAGGAGAGGGGCCATTGTAAGTGGGACATTGGGGGCGTTGGGTTGATGTGTCCAGCACGTGGATTTGCAGCGGCACAGAACTCATTATGCAAGAAGTACAGAAATGATGTCTAACAGGAAATTAGATGGAAGGTCCGTCTGTCTTTGTGTACAGCGGATACAGAGATAGGGGAGATGGAAGTATTGGGTAAATTACAAAAATTAAAGACTAATAAAGCAGCCGGCCCGGATGGCATATACCCCAGGGTACTAAAGGAGTTAAGCGAGATCATTTATAAACCACTGGCAAGTATTTTTAGACTGTCTTTAAAGACTGGTGAAGTACCTAATGACTGGAAACAGGGTATTGTGGTACCAATATATAAGAAAGGGGACCGTACTGATCCAGGAAACTATAGGCCTATTAGTTTAACTTGCATCATATGCAAAATATTAGAATCTATTATTAAAGATAAACTAGAAGTATTTCTAGAAAATTACAACATCCTAAGGGATAGCCAGCATGGTTTTTGCAAGGGTAGGTCATGTCAGACAAATCTGCTGACATTTTTTGAGGAAGCAACCAAGTGTCTGGATGAGAGAAAGGCGTATGATATTATATACTTAGATTTCCAAAAAGCATTTGATAAGGTGCCACATGACAAACTCATTATCAAAATGAGAGCAGTAGGAATAACAGGAGGCATTTTAGAGTGGGTTCGGAACTGGTTACTGGATAGAACACAAAGGGTAGTAATAGGCGGGATCTTATCCGAGGAGGGTATAGTGGGAAGTGGAGTTCCGCAGGGATCGGTGCTGGGACCACTGCTCTTTATCATCTACATAAATGACATTGATATGGACATTGAAAGTACATTAGTTAAATTTGCAGATGATACAAAACTGGGAGGCTTAGCAAATAGTCAGGAATCTACTAAAGTAATCCAAGACGATCTGAATAGAATCCAGAAATGGGCAGAAACCTGGCAAATGAAATTTAATATAACTAAATGTAAAGTTCTACATGTGGGGAATAAAAACATAGGACAGGATTATTTTATGGGAGGTAGAAAACTAGAATATGCACACGTAGAAAAAGACCTAGGAGTCCTAGTTGATCAAAGCTTGTCAGGGACTGGTCAATGTGCGGTAGCAGTTAAAAAGCCAACAGGATGCTGGGATACATAGCCAAGAGTATAGAGTACAAATCGAAGGAGATCATACGCACCCTATACAATGCCCTTGTTAGGCCACACTTGGAATATTGTGTGCAGTTCTGGGGACCGCATTACAAAAAAGATATAGATGCGCTGGAAAAGGTCCAAAGACGGGCAACCAGACTGATTCCAGGCATAAAAGACAAGTGTTATGAGGAAAGGCTAGAGATGCTTGGACTATTCAAGCTTAGTAAAAGGAGACTTAGGGAGATTTGATTGAGGCTTTTAAATTTATTAAAGGAATTAACAAAGTGAATTTTAGGAAATTATTCAAGTTGAGTTCGGTTAGCAGAACGAGGGGGCATAAATGGAAACTGACAAAGGGTAAATTTCACACGGACACTAGGAAATATTTTTTCACACAGAGAGTGATCAATGCGTGGAATAGCTTGCCTGGACATGTAGTAGAGGCTGAGACACTAGGGGTATTCAAGGCTAGGCTCGATCCAGTGTTAGACACTCTAGCCTTTGGATAAACTAAGCATGTGAGCAGATTAGTGGTAGGAACGGACGAGCAGTGTTGGGCTGAATGGCCTGTTCTCGTCTCCCCCTTATGTTATGTTATGTTATGTTATGTTATGTTACAGTCGTGAACCGGACTCTGTCCAATTAAATCATGTTTAGGGGGGTGAGAAGGGCCCAGACAATGCGGTCTGGACTCTTGAGCCTTTGGTGTGGCAGAATAATGTGTACATTAATCTGACTGTAATCCTCCCCTCTTTATGATGGACGACCATGGAGGAATTTCAACCAGCATGGCAGCCATCAGTGAGATTAACGAGTCCAGTACCAAACTTCGAGGGCACTGAAAGGACAACGTATATTAAATGGAGCACATGCATTTTGCTACGCTTAAGGATTCACCAATTGTTTCAGAAATATTGCTACATTCCCTGTTAAGTGTTCCCGAGTTGCGTGGCTGGTAGGATGTAAACACCTAGGATTGGGCTGTTTACATAAAAGCATGCGGGAACAATATAACTATGTATCACAATAGAGGCATTGAGACGATATATAATATATCTATATCAATATAACCATACAATGCATATTTAGGTTAGCTGAAGTGTTTGTCTATCTTTATTGCGTTGGTTTATTGAAGAGTGATGGACAAGAATTAAAGAATGGGAATGCAATCGAACCTTAGGAATAAAAACCTAACGTCGGAATATCTGAAAGCAGGGGTTGTGCTCTGAACATGCTGGGTCAAGTCAGCAGCAATGCTTCGCCACGGGGGAGTAAGGAATGATATACTGGCATATCCGTACCAGTGTTGGTTTAATGTTTATGTTGAATGTTAATGAAGAATAATGGTTTCTTATATAATAAGAGTCTAGAATGGGGGGCTGAGTTATGTGGAAATGTCACCCCAATGAATGACGGTGGGATAATTGGTACGGCGCGACACGAAAAAACAAGTCACCAAGATGGGAATAAAAAGAGATGTTCAAGATATGAAAAGTCAGTCCTTGCTTCGCGAACCAACGGCTCATTTAATGTATTCTTTATATGTTAATAAATACTTATTATTGCCACAGACTCTGAAGATTATTTTATTTTTGAAGAAGTGTTATTTGTGGTGAGGGTCTCTTGGTCAATCTGGCCTTGAACCGAGGTCGGCCTTTTTCACGACAATACCTGGGAGGAGGTTAACGAACTTCGCTGTGTGGCTGGCTGCTTGACTAACATCAATGTAGGGCAGTTCAACTGATGAATCTGAAGTCTAGCAGCCAAATCTAGAGTTGCCATTTCTATGCCTTGGTACTCAACGTATACATGTTGACCTCATCACTCCATTAAATGGAGAACTTAGTGTTAATCGCCCCATTCATATGGTCCTGTATGGCAGCCAACCCAGCACACAGAGGGCTCTGATGCCTGTCAGTGGTGATTCCGACCCATTTTTCAACCAGTTACTGTCAAAATTGCGCTTGAAATAGGTGAGTGCACTATTTTTGTCTGTTACAAATAATAATCCCAAACGGTGATGTAAATTACGTCTAACGGGTTTTCTGTTTTTTTAATCCATAAAACGAATTCCATCCGAAAGTAACACTTTTTAAAGTTAGCTACTGTCTATAGCGATTGTATTGGTTGGTATCAGGTTAAAAAAAGACAAAAGTGAAGTTAAACTAACTGAAATGCCAATGTGTATACTGCGTTTCTAGTTATATATGCCATTTAGCAGATGCTTTTATCCAAAGCGATTTACAGTAGTGAATCAAAGTCAAAGTCAAAGTCAGCTTTATTGTCAATCACAGTATATACAGTCCCGGCCAAAAGTTTTGTCGCATGAGTGGACAAAAGTGACAATTGCTAATTACCCAACTCTTAATTAGCTAATAAAGTTAGGAAACAACACAAATTAATCATAAGTGTCTAAAGTTTATTTAGATACCATCAAAACAAAAATTTCATAGATGCTTATAAGGTTTATTGCTTGATAATGATGAACAAGCCAGTTTCTACCTGGACAAAAGTCTTGTCGCAAATCAAATTATAATCAAGAAATTGTATCTTTCTCAAAAAGTAAATAAAATAACAAATGAAAAATCAGTCTAGTATTTCATCATGGACTATAAGTTAAGAAATTAATATCTTGTATGAGTTCCTTTAGCCTGCAGAACAGTTGCCATCCGGTTTGGCAGAGAGTCGTAGAGCTTGTTGATGAAATCGTCGGGGATGGCATGGAAGGCCATCCCAAAGCTCCTCCATGTTCTTCGGCTTGATCCTCCAAGCTTCCTCCTTCATTCTTCCACAGATATGCTCAATAATATTCATATCTGGAGACTGTGCTGGCCATCCCTGAAGGACATTGATCTTCTTCCCCCTGAGAAACTTCATAGTGGAACCTGAGGTATGGCAAGGAGCTCCATCCTGTTGAAAAATCTGACCCCTTTTGTAGTTGGGAATGTACTGGGAGGCAAGAATCTGTTGATATTTGGCACTGTCAATGTTACCATCCACCTTCAGATCTCCCTGGCACCTCCGTATTGGACGTAACCCCAAACCATAATCTTTCCACCTCCAAATTTGACTGTCTTCTGGGTGAACCGTGGGTCCAGACGGGCCCCAGAGGGTCGTCGACAATATTGGCGGTGCTTGGGCTCCATGCTCAACTGACGATTCATCTGAAAAATCTATTTTTCGCCACTTTTCTGCTGTCCACCCTTCCGTCAGGCTATGGGCCTTGGCGTACGCAACACGATTTCTTAGCTGTCTCTTGTTTAGTGCTGGTTTCTGGGCAGCAATACGACCGTGGAGACCATTGCGAGCAAGTAACCGACGTACAGTTCTTGACGAAACAGGCATTGCTGGCGTCCACTCCTCCTGGAGCTGTGAGGCGGTTGACATGGGGCTGGCTTTTGACAGTCGGACAAGCAAGCTGTCGTCAGATATGAATATTATTGAGAATATCTGGGGAAGAATGAAGGAGGAAGCTTGGAGGACCAAGCCGAAGAACTTGGAGGAGCTTTGGGATGCCTGCAAGGTGGCCTTCCATGCCATCCCGACGACTTCATCAACAAGCTCTACGACTCTCTGCCAAACCGGATGGCAACTGTTCTGCAGGCCAAAGGAACCCATACAAGATATTAATTTCTTAACTTATAGTCCATGATGAAATACTAGACTGATTTTTCATTTGTTATTTTATTTACTTTTTGAGAAAGATACAATTTCTTGATTATAATTTGATTTGCGACAAGACTTTTGTCCAGGTAGAAACTGGCTTGTTCATCATTATCAAGCAATAAACCTTATAAGCATCTATGAAATTTTTGTTTTGATGGTATCTAAATAAACTTTAGACACTTATGATTAATTTGTGTTGTTTCCTAACTTTATTAACTAATTAAGAGTTGGGTAATTAGCAATTGTCACCTTTGTCCACTCATGCGACAAAACTTTTGGCCAGGACTGTACACGACATACAGGGATTGAAATTGCGTTTCTCTCTTATCCACAGTGCAGTTTAAAATGAATACAAACAACAAACAACACACACACAATACAAAACACACAATATAAAATTGAAATCTAAAAATAGTTATAAATATAAATATAAAATATGTAAATGGTGCAAATGAATGCTGTGCAAATATTGATTTAGATAGATCCTTTATTTGTCATTGTAACACGTACAACGAAATTGAAATGCCAACCAGTCAGTGCAAAATTACAATATTATATAAAGACATGTAAGAATAAAAAATAAAAAAAATAATAATATCAGTAATTTACAGAATACTATATCTACAGAATAATATATCTAGGATAAATACTAAGTGAAAACACACACAACCACACATTTAAACACAGTTACTGTACAGTTACAGTGCAATAGCAGTATTAGGTAGGTAGTATTAGGACCAGGCGTGTGTTGTAAATGTCCTGGAGGGAGGGGAGGGAGGCTCCAATGGCCTTCTCAGCTGCTCTCACTATGCGCTGCAGGGACTTGCGACTGGCCTCAGTACACCCTCCGTACCACACCGTTATACAGCTGGTCAGGATGCTCTCGATGGTGCCCCGGTAGAAGGAGCGCATGATGGGGGCTGGGGCTCTAGCTCTTTTCTGTTTGCGGAGGAAGTACAGGCGCTGCTGAGCTTTCTTGGCCAGTGATGCGGTGTTGATGTTCCAGGAGAGGTCTTCTGTGATGTGCACACCCAGGAACTTGGTGCTGCTCACTCTCTCCACCGCAACATCGTTGATGGTCAGTGGAGGGTGCTGGGTGTGAGCTCTCCTGAAGTCGACAACGGTCTCCTTTGTCTTCTCCACATTGAGAATGAGGTTGTTGTCACTGTACCATCTGGTCAGTTGGCTCACCTCGTCTCTGTAGTTAACCTCATCGTTGTTGTTGATGAGTCCCACTACAGTTGTGTCGTCCGCAAACTTGACGAAGAGGTTGGAGCTGTGTTTTGGTGTGCAGTCGTGGGTCAGTAGCGTGAAGAGCAGGGGGCTAAGCACACATCCCTGGGGGGCCCCAGTGTTCACTGTGATGGTGCTGGATGTGTTGCCGCCAACCCGAACTGCCTGTGGTCTCCCAGTCAGGAAGTCCAACAGCCAGTTGCACAGAGTGGTGTTCAGCCCCAGACGGTCCAGTTTCTGTATCAGCTGTTGGGGGATGATTGTGTTGAATGCTGAACTGAAGTCAATGAACAGCATCCTCACGTATGAGTCTTTGGATTCCAGGTGGGTGAGAGCTGAGTGGAAGGCGGTGGAGATTGCATCATCAGTGGACCTGTTGGCCCGATATGCAAACTGGAAGGGGTCCAGGGAAGGAGGGAGGAGTTTGATGTGCTGCATGACTAACCGTTCGAAGCACTTCATGATGATGGGAGTCAGTGCCACGGGACGATAGTCATTGAAGCCAGATGGAGAAGCCTTCTTCGGTACCGGGATGATGGTGGTGCCTTTGAAGCATGTAGGGACAACAGCTTGCATAGAATGCATACATTTTTCAGTATATGTGGTCCCAGTGGGAATTGAACCCACAACCTAAGCGTTGCTAACGCTGTGCTCTACCAACTGAGCCACAGAGAACCACAGAGAACCTCTAGTCAATGAAGAGGGGAGAGAACATCACTTAACTACAAACTTGAGCCTTTATTTCCATTCATGTTACTGCTGGTTGCTCGCTGTTAGTAGATCCTGGCAAAATACTTCTTGTACCACGACCCCGCTGATGACTCACTTCACACTTACTTTAGGTTTAGTTAAAAAGCCGAGGTCTTGCTAGGGGATATCCATTCGGGAAAATGTAAAAACAGTGAATCAGCTGAGACTACAGCCCACGCATATCTGCTCAGAACCCCTCCATCGGGGCGTGATGCACTCAGCGTATAAGAGCGTAAGAATACATAATGACGAGAATGGGACGTTCATGCCATCTAGGCTTAACGGCCTATATACAGCTCTGTGTGTACATGTCCTGATACATGTCTGTAGTTAACACATGACCTACGTTTCAGACATGCCTTTCCTTCCTCAGAGGCTTTGAAGACTGGAGAGGTGGCTCTTTGATTATTGCCGATTTGTCTACAGGAATCAGAAAAAATGGCAAACAATAGAATAGAATCTACTGTAGAAAGTGCCAAGTTTTATCAGTTGATGGCCAGTACTGCAGCTGTATAGCATTTATGCATGTTTGTGTCAATACCCTGTGATACAGTAGGATTAATTTGATTACGGCTAAATCCCCCGTTTCCCTGCAGGAGCTGCACTTCTGCACAGCTTTGAGCAGCAGTACGACGCAGGCAGGATTCTCTGAGAGAGGGCACTGACAACACTACCAGAGCTCACTGAGCAGCACAGGATCAGACAGAAAGAAGAGGAGCTCTGTCCACATGGCAGAGTCAGAGACCGCTGCACCAGCACTCAACACACTGGAGCCAGAGTGTGTTACACCAGCACTCAACACACTGGAGCCAGAGTGTGCTGCACCAGGACTCAACACACTGGAGCCAGGGTGTGCTACACCAGGACTCAACACACTGGAGCCAGAGTGTGTTACACCAGCACTCAACACACTGGAGCCAGAGTGTGTTACAGCACACACTCAACACACTGGAGCCAGGTGTGTTACAGTGATCTGATCAGCACACACACACATCACTGATTAAAACAGAAACTGATGTGGACTCCACCTACACTGGGGATCTTATTAAGACAGAGGGCATCGACAGTACAGAGCTGGGATATGCACCCCACCTGCATCCTGACCAGATTAAAACAGAGACTGATGATGGAGGCTACACTAAATCTGCACAGGACAGCGACTTGTGGGATATTACATGTGACAGTATTAAATCTGATAAAGTGAAGTGTGAATCCAGTGAAAGTTTAGTTAGCGGTCTTGTGAATTTCAGTGAGCAAACTAATTTGAATGACCACAGGATAATTCATACAGGTAAAAAGCCCTACAAATGTACGCAGTGTGGAAAGGCTTTTACTAGACTAGCCCACGTAAATGCACACAAGACAATTCACACAGGTGAAAAGCCCTACAAATGTACTCAGTGTGGAAAGGGTTTTAATCAGCTATCCCATTTAAGTGCACACGAGACAATTCACACAGGTGAAAAGCCCTTCAAATGTACTGAGTGTGGGAAGGGTTTTAGCCAAGCAGGTAGTTTAAAGAAGCACCTGAGAATTCATACAGGTGAAAAGCCCTACAAATGTACTCAGTGTGGAAAGGGTTTTACTAGACTAGCCCACGTAAATGCACACAAGACAATTCACACAGGTGAAAAGCCCTACAAATGTACTCGGTGTGGGAGGTGTTTTAGCCATGCAGGTGGTTTAAAGATCCACATGCATATTCATACAGGTGAAAAGCCCTACAAATGTACTCCGTGTGGAAAGGGTTTTAATCAGCTATCCCATTTAAGTGCACACGAGACAATTCACACAGGTGAAAAGCCCTTCAAATATACTGAGTGTGGGAAGGGTTTTAGCCAAGCAGGTAGTTTAAAGAAGCACCTGAGAATTCATACAGGTGAAAAGCCCTACAAATGTACTCAGTGTGGAAAGGGTTTTAGCCATGCAGGTGGTTTAAAGATCCACATGCATATTCATACAGGTGAAAAGCCCTACAAATGTACTCCGTGTGGAAAGGGTTTTAATCAGCTATCCCATTTAAGTGCACATGAGACAATTCACACAGGTGAAAAGCCCTACAAATGTACTGAGTGTGGAAAGGGTTTTAGCCATGCATGTAGTTTAAAGACGCACCTGAGAATTCATACAGGTGAAAAGCCCTACAAATGTACTCAGTGTGGAAAGTGTTTTAATCAGCTATCCCATTTAAGTGCACATGAGACAATTCACACAGGTGAAAAGCCCTACAAATGTACTCAGTGTGGAAAGGGTTTTAGCCAAGCAGGTAGTTTAAAGAAGCACCTGAGAATTCATACAGGTGAAAAGCCCTACAAATGTACTCAGTGTTGTGAGGGTTTCAGGTATGCATCTAGTTTAGAATGCCACATGCATATTCATACAGGTGAAAAGCCCTACAAATGTACTCAGTGTGGGAATTGTTTTAGCCATTCATATAGTTTAAAGATCCACATGCATATTCATACAGGTGAAAAGCCTTACAAATGTACTCAGTGTGGAAAGGGTTTTAGCCAAGCAGGTAGTTTAAAGAAGCACCTGAGAATTCATACAGGTGAAAAGCCCTACAAATGTACTGAGTGTGGAAAGGGTTTTAATCGGCTAGCCGATTTAAGTGCACATGAGACAATTCACACAGGTGAAAAGCTCTACAAATGTACTCAGTGTGGAAAGGGTTTTAGCCATGCATGTAGTATAAAGACGCACCTGAGAATTCATACAGGTGAAAAGCCCTACAAATGTACTCAGTGTTGTGAGGGTTTCAGGTATGCATCTAGTTTAGAATGCCACATGCATATTCATACAGGTGAAAAGCCCTACAAATGTACTCAGTGTGGAAAGGGTTTTAGCCAAGCAGGTAGTTTAAAGAAGCACCTGAGAATTCATACAGGTGAAAAGCCCTACAAATGTACTCAGTGTGGAAAGGGTTTTAGCCAAGCAGGTAGTTTAAAGAAGCACCTGAGAATTCATACAGGTGAAAAGCCCTACAAATGTACTCAATGTGGAAAGTGTTTTAATCGGCTATCCCATTTAAGTACACATGAGACAATTCACACAGGTGAAAAGTAGAGATGCACCGATTGCGATTTTCTTGGCCGATTCCGATTTCCAATTTTTGATTAGTCTGACCTGCCGATACCGATTTTGGCCGATTCCGATTTTTTCCCTAAAAACAATAATTGACAATTTACACAAACATTTTTGTAACTTTGCTTTAATAGAAAATTAAGATTGACAATTCTGAGGTAGGTCAGAAGCATGAGGTAGGTCTCACTAAAACACATTTCAAAATAAAAAAAGTGTTCCAGGTTACTGGACAGAGCTTTTCTTTTTTTGTGCAAATTAAATTCAATGATGAATAAAAGAGAATCCAACAACAGTGGCATGTAGCCTTTAAGTAATAAATAAAAAGAAACAAGAGTAGTTTAAATTTACTGACATGGTGACAGACCATTAGTCCGGAAATATTTTTTTAAAACACTAACGTTATATTCTGATGACAGATGACACAAGCCCTTTTTCCATATAAATAATTATATGGCTTCAACTTGACGTGCATCAGAAAGTTATTGCGACAATGCTAATGGAAAACAGGTTAGTTCGAACCTATGATGCGCTAGACTAATTTGTTTGCTAGAGGTGGATTAGAGTAGATCCCAATTCTATAAAATGCAATGGAAAACACTTGTAGCGATATAAGGGCGGATGTTTCAGTTGCGGAGCTTGTCAAAGGCATTGAAACAAGCCGCTCTTCAGCAGAATTTCGTTATTTGCGTGAGTCAGGTAGCCTAACGACTACGACTTAAACTAGCTTCAAAGCTTAGATAAAAATGTTTCAAACTAGGAGTAATTGGAAAAGAGGCGATGCTGCTGTTTCTGAGTTTGTTTGATAGTGGAAACGCACAGCTGGCACCTTCATGCACAACACAGTTAATACACAATTTGTGGTTTAGCTAGAAATCGTTAGATGAATTTATCATTAGGTCTAATAAGTTCGATTTGTATGAGTGAATAGCACTGTTTCATAACGTCACTCATTAGCGAACATAATGATTTCAGTGCAATTCAGTGCTTCAGCAGGGCATTATTACGTTAGGTTTATGCACTACCACTATGTTCTATTAATGGAAAATGGTTCAGAGGAACCGAACTAGCGCAACAAAGTTAATTGTTAATTAACCCCGGTACCTACGGTACTGTAGAAAAACGACTACCGTCAGAATTTGGGCATCGACTTGGTACCTGGGTGATGACTTTTCAAGTGTCTGATTAGGTTGGTCGTTCCGAACGTTTTCGAGGTTGTTCCTCCGCGGCTTATTTTCGATTGACATGTATGACAAACTGCAAGCTTTAAGTCGTCTTCACTGACTGTGAAAAACGCCCATACTAAGGACATGTTGAGGCGTTTTCAGCGCTGCGCTCATCTGATCTGTTTGCATTGGCTCACGGGTGCGCGCACGTGAAAAAGAGGGGGGCGAGGAGCCAACCGGCGCACAGAATCGGCTATGTGGAGTGATCGGGATCAAGTCACCGATTGAGGCCGATCAGCTGAAAATCGGCCATTTCCGGTCAGAGGCCGATCGATCGGTGCATCTCTAGTGAAAAGCCCTACAAATGTACTCAATGTGGAAAGTGTTTTAATCAGCTATCCCATTTAAATACTCACAAGATAATTCATACAGGTGAAAAGCCCTACAAATGTACTCAGTGTGGGAATTGTTTCAGGTATGCATCTACCTTAAGGAAGCATATGAGAATTCACACAGGTGAACAGCCCGAATCATCCCTGCACCATGGATGCTTAAAAATCTAATCTACAAACGTAATCGGTGTGGGAAGGGTTTTAACCAAGCAATGTTTTTAAAGAGCCACTTGACAATTAATGCAGGTGGAAAGCCCTACAAAATGTACTCTGTGTGGAAATTGTTTTAATGAGCAATCTAAATTAAATGCACAAGACCATTCATACAGATGAAAAGCCCTACAAATGTACTCAGTGTGGAAAGGGTTTTAGCCAATCATGCAATTTAAAGATCCACCTTAAAATTCATAGTGGTGAAAAGCCCTACAATAGTACTGAGTGTTGTGAGTGTTTCAGCCATACATCTAGTTTAAAAAAGCACATGAGAATTAATTTAGGTGAAAAGCCATAAAGTTTACAGCTTGCAAAGTATTTTATTCAGGTTTCTACTTTACATTTACATTTACATTTTAAGCATTTAGCAGACTCTCTTATCCAGAGCGACTTACAAGATGTGCATTAATACATTGTAGGAACAATCATAGTTAGCGCACGAGATCAGTGCAGTAATACAGCAATAGACATCATTGCAGGCATCTGCGTACCATACCTGGGAAGGAAAAGGTTAGTGGGGTTTTTTTTTTTTTTTTTTTTTTGGGATGGAGTAAGTGTTGAACAAGTAAACAGTGGTGAAGACATTTTCAGTGGTAGTGCCGTCTGAAAAGGTGGGTTTTGAGTCTCTTGCGGAAGATTGCAAGTGATTCCGCGGTCCTGACCGATTGCGGAAGGTTGTTCCACCAGCGAGGGATCAGGACAGAGAAGAGGCGAGACTGTGAGGAACGGCTGCCAGGCGCCCGGAGGGATGGGGCAGTCAGTTTGCCAGAGGAGGCGGAGCGGAGGGGTCTGGCAGGGGTGTAGGGAGTGATGAGTGACTGGAGGTATGGGGGAGCAGTACCTCTGGCCACTTGAAAAGCAAGCACCAGTGATTTGAATCTGATGCGTGCTGCGATGGGGAGCCAGTGCAGGGAGGAGAGTAGAGGGGTGATGTGGGTGAACTTCGGCTGGTTGAACACCAGACGAGCGGCAGCGTTCTGGACTAGTTGCAGTGGTTTGATGGCGCAGGCCAGTATAAGAACTTTAAATAAGTATCTAAACATGAATACAGGTGCAGCTCCTGAAGTGTGCTCAGTGGGAGGTGTTGCTGTCATGCATCTTATTTAAAACAGCATTGATTTTTGTAAAGCCTAAAAATGTCTTAAATGACATATTTCAATACTTTAAAAAGTTTGACCAATGGCAGTACAGTGTGAATGGTTTGTGAAAGCAGCTGTGTCATTTTGACTGGTACACGAAGGGGGTTATCAACTGAAATTTCTGAAAAATGTTTTGTATTCAGATTTATTTTGAGGAAAGAGTAAAATAAAGTTTATTCTTATCTTAGTCTGTCACGTTTAATGCTGATATCGCATTTTTTGTACCGAATAATAAATCAGTATTTGTAATAACAGAAACTGTATTTATTTGTTGTGTTCATAATACAATTGTACTCATGGTTATTGTACTTATTGTTTTGCCGTTGCTGCTGTTTTACATTATTGTATTTTTCTGAGCTGCCCAGAGACTACAGATGAAATGTGGAGCTGAATCTGGTAGTAAATTGACTCTCATCCATTTTCAAAACCATATACTTTGCCTGTCAAATAAACTTGTATGTTCTGATGAATTCATAATCACTGTTCAAAGATTAATTAATAAATTAAATAAATGAATTAATCTCTAGAGCTGTAAAATCACTCATTCTATAGCTGCTCCTTGTTTCAGTTGGGGTTGCGATTTCTGTTACAATTAAATTTACTAAAATGCTTTAATGAAGCTCCAAATTATTACTTTTTTGTGAGTTAACAAAAAGCTGTTGTGTTGATGCTTTGGGAGGACCAGGTCAGAGCATTTGGATTTGGGTTGGTGCTGGATGTGACCTGGAGTTAGACTCCAAATGGGGGCTCCAATGCTGGTATTCATGCAACACGATTCCTAGTTTTCAGCGTCCAGTTTGTAACTTCAAACCTTTTCAACCAAAATAAAAGTTTGCTGCTGTTGTCTTGTTTTAGAAATTGGAATTTTGCTCCCAGCTGATGCTGCGCATTACATCCACAGAATTTGAAATGACTGTATCCACTTCATGGACGTGATGTAGAATGCATTTTCCTCAATTGTAGGTGGCTATTTGGCTAGAGAAAGTAAAATTAACTAATATTCTTAAAATCAATTAAAATGTATGAAGTAAACCTATTCTGGAATAAAACTATAAAATAATGTCATTACTTCATACTCCATTTACTCTATTCCATACATTTAGACTGGTAATAAAAATAGTGATTTACTATGATATAATTCAACATGGAGCAAGTTGATACAATCTAAGGCAATATTTTGTTAACGAATATATAGATGATGTATGTTGCTACAGAAGAATAATCGGAGGAATAAATCTGTATACTATGAACAAGTTTTGTTGAAATAAAATACAGAGTATAGAAAAACACATTTAATATATTACACTGTTAGAATCTGCTTGTTTTTAGAGTAAGTGGGGTGATAAGGATACCTCAGTCTGTCTAAATCAGTTGAGTTTCAGATCACTGTGTCCTCTTACAAATCCTTACAGGGGTTTATTTGGTGTAGTTTGGAGTGGGTGAAGAAGTTGTTTGTGGATTTGATATGATAGATTATTTGAATACTAGGAGCACAACAAACATGACTTAAATGGTGGAAATTATAATAATGATGTTGATAATCGTAAGAAAATTAATAAGGCATAAGTGAAGGAAAGGTAAAGAAAATGGCGCTTTAAATTTGAATGAAAACGCAGATGTTATTTATGAAGTGAAGAAATTAAACAATGCTTTTGACATGAATTTTGGGGGAAAATGGGGAAAATCCCCCCCAAAATAATAGTAAGTAATTTAAATGGGTGAATTAAAATGAATGTACGATTTTAAAGCACGTTTGCTTGGGTAGCGCTACTGGTAGAGGCGCTTTAAATTCCCAGTGCAGGTGGCCCACTGGCGGCAGAGTCCCGCTAGGTGGCGGTAATTTGCTGTCCCAGGAGGAGCGGGAGGGAAGCCCGCATGAGTTGTGCACGTGCAAGCGGCTCTGTGTGTACCAGAATAACAGCCTTTGATTTGTATTGCCTGATTCCATGTATTGCATAATATGCAAATAACCCTAAACCTGGCTGTAGAGGCGGCACTTTAGCCACAGAAAAATGTTATGACGACACAGTGATCTAAAACTCACCTGATTCAGAAAGTAGACATTCTGAGGTATCCATATCCGCCCACTTTTTTGAGTTACAATCCTTTGCAGGAGAGCCTGATTCGCACTACCTATCATGACTATCATCAATGACCTATAATCTAGTATGGCAGTAACATAAAATGGTTTTCTCTACTTATTATATTTAATTAGGCTTATAAACTTGTCCAGTTACTACATAATATGTAAGAGAATCTGCTATTCTTCCAGTCATAAAATAAATAGAGTAACAAATTAGGAAGTAATCCCCTTTTTTATTTTGATTTGTCATTTTAGTAACCGGAAGTCGATTCCATGTTGTCGCTAGTTTAGCGCTTTGTGAAACTTCGGAAGCGTTGGGTCAGAGTGCTACTTTTTATACGACGAACTGCCGACCGGAGGTTTTCTTTAGTTTGTTCTTTGGTATGGGACTGAAAGTTGGCCTGGAAGACCGCGGTCTCGCTTTGTAAGGGTGTTTTATTTCTTTGATGGTGAAAATGGAATGAAACGAGTGCAGGGAGAGGCGCCGTATCCCGATGCACGCCGACTATGAGCACAACGCCGGCATCTCCTCGCCTTGTACAAATCATTGTGGGAAGTTTGGTAAGTCACCCCCATATTCATTCAGCCTGGTGGTGCCTGTGCCCCCGAATCGTGCTGTATCGATAATACTTTTCCCCTTTCTCTAACTCGCCCCAGCCAGGATCCACACGAACTGTTATTTACTAGTTGATTGCCATCGAATTCGTTCTTATTGGTACATTGTAATTGACAATTGTGTGTGTTGGGGGGACGATGAGATGATAAAAAACGGATAAATCCACACCCTACGTGGCTTCTGCAACAACGTATTGGATGACTTTAAAGTAAATATCACTTTCAGTCACGGTGGTTTGACAACTAGCTGACGTTATGTTTTGTTATCATCATGGCTGATCGGCCATGTTATCATCAATCTGCCTACCATTCAACATAATGGAGCGTTCTCACTTCTCGCATGCAGGGAAGGATGAGGAGAGTATTTCGCTGGTCAAGGATGTGATGTTTATTTGTATTCGGTAGCTATCGGCTGCTACTCACGCCTTCA